>OX578138.1:29135570-29735570 GCA_951213105.1 Amaurobius ferox | reverse complement strand
AGGCTTCCAGTGTTTGCAGATTGTGCGTTTTGTACAAAATTTCGTTCGAATCGGTCCATTTGTTCGTCAGTTATCTTCTCCACAGACTCACTGACACACATACACACACGCACACACAGACATCACTTCAAAAATGTTTAATTCATGATCAAGGATGCTTGAAACGTGCTCTCCCGTCGAAAACTCAATTCGAATTTTCGACCCCGTCACAATACTTTCCTTATACATTATGTATATAAGGAAAGTAAAAATCATCACTTATTAAGTACTTTGAAAATACTTGATTACCTACTTGAATAAGTCAGGTTCAGTTTCTCGTTATTCCCGAAGAATAATTTTGTTTTCTGTCTCAAAGTCGGTTGTCCAGTATATTTTTGTGTTTATGCTGCATTTACGAATTTTATTTCCCCTACAATACAATGGAATGTATAGGGAAAGTATTGGAATCAGGTCGAAAATCGCAGCTCGAGTTTTCGACGGATCTACATTTTCTTACATACGAAAAATTATTAGCATACGAAAAATCTATTTGTAACATGACGTCTATATGTATGTTTGTTTGTTTGTCTGTACAATGTATGTATCCAATCTATCTCAGAAACTAATGGATCTAATTTTTAAAAAAAATTAGATAAGTCACTTACGAATGATGCTTGTGCTGTTTATTTTTTGGTGCGATTCGTAAAAAAAACTGCCTTTTTTGCGAAATGGCCTGTAAAAATCGTCAAAATTTAGAATAAAAGACCACGCATGCTCAAATGTATGAATTAAATGCATGTTTTATGCGTAATTTTTGACGATGAAATAAATAAGACCAACCCCATTACTCTAGTTCTCGAAATATATGTTTTTTTTTTCATTTTTGCTACGCCACCTTTGAGAATGCGTCAAGTTACCAAATGAAAACGAAAATTGATATAAAAGTGAAAATTCAGTGTAATTTCGAGATAATTATTCTTGTTACCTTGTGCAATTAAACTTAATTTAGTGCATTATTAAAGAAATAAGGAGAAAATGAATTTGAGTATGTAGAAAAAGGCTTGTGCTGTGTACATCAAATTTTTTATAGAGTTTGTATTTTTTCTATTTTTGTAAAATTTTCTGATTTTTTTTTCAAATAAGATAACTTTTATGAGATAAATTGTAGAACAAGAAAAATTTTTTGTTATATAATTTATCTCCTAAAAGGCGCCTTCATATGGGGGCAAATTATGTGTTCACTTCATTTTTTACGGAACCATTAGGTATTTATATCTTCTTTTACATATTATTTTCAAACAGTCATTCGAATTTTCGGAAAACTCATGAGTGCTATCTCAAAAGGAAAATAGAAATCATTATAAAACCTCCCTACTCCTTCTGGAAGTCAATGCTGAATCATAACAGACCTTATATATTCTTTATCTATAGCCAATCCTGAAAAAGTAGATGTTTCAGGGAAATTGTTTTCAACCGGAAATTTAAATCTTTAGTGAATCTCCCATTTCCCACCAGAATTTGATTCTTAATCTGTATCAGTTAAATCCGAAAGCAATACGTATCTATAGCAGATTCCGAGAAAAATATATTTCAAAGAAAGTTCAATTTTTGAATCAGGAGTGCCATCTCCATCCCCGAAAGTACTCAGTGATTTATTTTATCGCTTACATAATTTGATGCTAAATCTATATCAGTCCTTATCTACGCTATATTTATAAACAATGTTGAAAAATAGATACTTTAAGGAATATTTAGACCATAAAATACCGAAAAAAAAGAGTCAAAGCGAGCCATCCTACCTCCTCCAGAATTTTATGTTGAATCTATATGTTATTATTTATGCTCTATCTGTAGCTAGTCTTTAGAAATATAAAGTGGGCATTTTTGACACGGAAAAAGAAACATAACCGGAAGTAGAAATCCTTTATGAACTACCCATTTGCCCATTCAGGATTTGATGTAAATCCATATCAGTCATAATTTAAGCACTAGCTATACCAGATCCTGAAAAGTTGATGTTTCAATGAATTTGTTTTTGCAAAACTATAATATAGCAAAATGTTTGACCACAAATGAATATGAATAGCACATAAGCGTTATTAGTTATTTTTATAATAGTTACTCTTTTAATTTAGAATTGATATAAATAAGATTTCTGCATCCAAAACAAAGTGTTTTAATCGAAAATGTTGAACACACTACGATTACTCTTTGTCCAAAATGGCACTTTTATATTTTCCAAATGTGTTTATACGTTTCTTACAAAAGATGTTTGTCTATATGTGTGTGTATGGGTGATATGGAAAATCTTAGCTTCGAACAGCCACGAAATTCAGCACTTGTAAAGCTGAGATCCCGGTAATACAAGACCTATATTCACATAAATCACAATATTTTTTTACCATAATAAAATAAGTAGTTTGTCTGCATGTGTGTGTATATGTCTGTCGCCTGTAGCAAAGAATTTAAGCTTCGCACAGCCAGAAAATTCAGTATTGGTGTAGCTGAGCTACCGGTATAACAAACCTCGGCGACTTTTTTTTTTAATTCGCATTAGCATTCTAGTTATTTTATTTTGAGCCTCGTACAAGTATGCACAATTACAGAAATATCATACAATTCTGTAATTTCTCAAAAATATGGGCGTATATCTTCGCGCAATTTAATGAAAAAAAATGTTTTGAATTTCTCTATTTTTTATTTTCTGTCAGTTTTCAATCAAAAACAATTAAAATTTTTGATTTCCGAAATCGCGACTTATCGCGTGAAAAGGTATTCATTTCAACGTTTTGACGGTTGCTATGCAGTAAACCGGGGGTTGCTATCGGGAGAAATTAACGTTTATGCGCATGCGTGGAGGTGAATAGTTGAGCACGAATGCTTAAAAGTGGTGTCAATGGTGATTCTGGGCTCTCTCCCCTGAAAACATCTTTGAACCCACGTTCGGCTCGGGCTCAACCCTAAGGTTGGGTTACCGTAGTCGTGGGTTGGGAGAGTCGCCACCGTCGTCGCTGATGGGACCTGCTCATAGCCTTGCCCTCGCCGACCGCCGTGTGGATATTGGAGA
The DNA here is from genome assembly GCA_951213105.1 of Amaurobius ferox. Classification (NCBI taxonomy): domain Eukaryota; kingdom Metazoa; phylum Arthropoda; class Arachnida; order Araneae; family Amaurobiidae; genus Amaurobius; species Amaurobius ferox. Next base: position 29,732,524 of record OX578138.1, on the reverse strand, counting down.
AGGACCTCATATTTCTGATCGTGTACCGGGAACAGATGAAGCAAATTATGATACTGAACCCTTGGTAAGGTACCTTGCCGGAAACTGCGGTTCTGCCGTTCCTGCTGGAGCGGGGCAATGTTTGCCCCGAGGGGATTGCCAGTGGATGCCTGCGTTTTTTCTGCCATGAGTCCTTTCAAGAATTTTGTGAGGTAAGACTTGGTTATTTAGACGTGCCGTTGAGCAGTCGTCTGGACTTGAGCATCGACTCCAAAGAACTCTTCGCCCATGATTTCAGCTGCAGCATTTAATTGCATATATCATTTAACTTCAACTTCCTTCTATTTCATTTAAGAATTAATACATCTGAAGAAATATAAATTAATTTAATAACGTTAAATTGAATTCTTAGTTGATTCCTCGAGTGAAATGTCTCCCTTGGTTGACCATACCATTTTAAAATTAGTATTATTAGATATAGTGATGTTAATGTATAATTTAAAATGAATATTTAATTCCGGCTAAGAGCCGATGATATTAGTGAGGTGTGGTCCAGTGGTAGTTGAGCTGAATGAGTTTCAGAAACTGCAAATTATGATAACTCCTGACTTTTGGCATGTAATAAATTGAGATTTAAACGAAATTATGAGTATTTATTGGCGTTGAATTAGTGTATGATTTAAGTGTTTTCAGCTGCTGGTGAGACCTTCAAGGTAAAGGTATTTCTCTGTTTATTTTGGAATTTGTTTGGGTTTGCTTCGCAAGTCATCAGTTGGGTTTCACCCACTGATGGAAGGTGTGTTTCGGACCTAGGTATGAAATTGTGAGAAAGTTAGACCTTCTCGGTCAGCCGTGTCCGGCGGGAAACCGTTGCGACAATTAATGTCGTTTGGTTCCCGCTGTGACAATAGCAAGACCACAAATTTTTGCAGGCAGGTACCTACTACATGGGTGATTTTTTGTAGGACGGTGCCCCTTTTTTCTAACTTCGATGTAGTTTTTGAGATATTTTACTTTTTATGCACTTCTGAAGTGAACATTTTTTTCGTATCGGCACGTCTAGCGATTTCTCTGTCTCTTACCGTAAAAACTATATATTTATAGACAAAAACTATATTTATAGACAAATAATAAGGTAATACGACGAAATAAACCGTTTATCGTTTTAAAGTTTAGTTTGGCATGAAATAGCACGCAAAGTGAGCTCATGATCAAGGAATTCAGTTTTTGGATTCCTTGGACTAAGAAAAATCCCTGCTTTTCCCTCCTGCGGAAAATAGGCAGGGATAGCAAAGAGATTTTTGAAAGTAGAATTTTTAGGAAAGATAGATATGAAGCGAGCTCTGCGAGAGCAGAGATTAGGAGGCGAAACCTCCCGAAGGGGGTCGCGCGAGCGAAGTGACCAGGGGGAAGAATCGCCCCCCTCCCAATCTAAATAAAATCATAGAAATAACAAATCTATGTTCGTAACATTTTGTAATATAGCAATGTTTATTGTCTCTTACTGTCGTCTATCTGTGGTCGATCTGTTGTGTACACTATAGCTGCCACAAATATTAATGGATTTTCACGAAATTTTTTATCCAATTTTGTTAAAGAAAAATCTAAAATTAGATAGAATTCTTTAAAATTCAAGCGAATTCATTATTCAAAATTGTAAAATTCTTTAACATGGCGGCATAGGACAAAATTTAACATAATTGTGCAATAAAATAGGATATTTATAGCTCAATGACCACGAAATTTAACATTTTCAATCATTGTAATTAAAAATAGCGATACAATTTTGTATTCGTGCCATCATTAGCAGCCCCTTGGGGAGGGGGGGGGGGGTACCCGTCCCCAGGGGGTGTATTGTCAGGTAGGGCATCGATCTAAAAATTATTTCAAGCCCTTTAAAGCGAAGTCCTTTAACAAGCCATAATTGAAATCAGTTTTACCCATGATACCGATTTATAGAAATTTTTCTTGTAAAATTTGAAAAAAAGATATCGCAAAAATGGATTCTGGTATGAGAAAGTATACTTGAGCCACAATCTAGTTGATTAAAATACTAAATGCAATGAAAACTTATAATTTACTTATTACCTAAGTTGAAATATAGATCATGTGTTTAAAACGTAATTGACAAAGTACATTTTCAAACTCAGTATCGATCGAGAGATTCTCTCAAGCCCTTTAAAATGAAGGGGGATATGCTACAATTACATACCAACAATACATATTTCTCATTTTTTTTTCTTGTGAAATTTGAAAAAAAAATCAATTTATTTAAAAATAGATTTTGGTATGAGTAACTCGAGTTGAGCTACACTCTGGTTTATTTATATATTTTCTCGTTTGAAAACAATAAGATCAAAAAAGCAATGGACTTACGCTGATCCAAACCACCTGGCAGTAAATATGTCTTTTACGGTTGTAATTGAAACAATAGTACTCATTTCTATTGAAACCTTTATATTTACTTGAGGGTTATCGCGCACACATTCTCCTTAACATCATTAAAAATGGCTGAATCGAATTCAAAGAATGCGTATGTCCACAAAATTCCATAGGTTAGATTTTCACCCAATTGCAAAAACTACACTTTTCGGACTACACACAAAATCTACCTATTATAGCAAAAAAGGAACCACTTCTTTCAACTTGTGATCGACTTATCGATTCACTTGTAGCAAGTACAACTGGTGGTTGTGTCTTAGCTGCTACTTGGCAAAGTCCCAAGTGGTCCAGACGACTATAAAGTGCGCCTCTGATGATGGATGGGGTGGCCTTGCTGAAAGTCCCCAAGCAGTCTGATATGAGGCGAAAACACTTGGATTTACTGGGAGCATGCTAGCCATTTGCGAGATTAAATGGCAACGCCGTTGTACAACGGAAACATTTCTGTATTCATATTTAAGAGTTGTAGATTCTAAAATGGAGCAAAAACTGTATTTTTATAGGAAAAATAAAAGTTTTCCAAACTTTTAAAGTGTTATTACTTCCTCTATATACATATAATATTGTATAGGGAAAGTATATTGTGATGTGATCGAAAATTTTAATTCAAGTTTTTGACGGAAGAGCACGTTTCAAGCATCACTAAACTCGAATCGAACATTTTGAGGCGATGTCTGTATATACGTGTGTGATTACGAAGGTTAGTGTGTACGTATGTATGTGTGTCGGTCTGATGATGCAATGCTTCACAAACGAATGAGGCGGCCGACGCGGTGGTCGAGCGGTCATGAGGCAGGCGTTTCCTTGTGATCACTCGGTTGCCGGGTTGTAGGTTCGAGTCCCACCTACGGGCATGGGTGTTGTGATGTTGAGGTTAAGTCAGTCTTCTGCCTTAATGAAGCCTCGCACAAAGTGAAGCTGCATACAACCTTTCGTCATGGACCACGGGTCTTTAGATTTGGTGTAGGCTTTCCTGCACCATGGAGATGTGTAACACCACCAATGAATGGGGCGTTTCGAACGGAATTTTGTACAAATATTACAATAAATGAATATTGAAACCCTACTGATTTTAAATGCAATCGAGTGGTCGGAAGCCCCCCCCCCCCAAAAAAAAAAAATTTTTTTTTGAATGAGATTTACTAAATCATTAGAAATCGGAACCTTCAAAAATATTACATAAATGCTCATTTCGTATGTAATTTTTTGTTAGAAAACGAATGTCAAACTTCAGAATGCTAGCATGAGAATTCAATTTTCAAAAGCAATTCATATAATGAATGTATATAAACGAATGTCGAATCCCTAGAAATATCACCTGAAAATCACACAAAAATAGTTATCGTGCACCCCCCTTTCAGTTAACTTCTTAAAGGGGGGGCGGTGCACAGTTAAGATTGATTTATAAAAATAGAGTACCCCTATAAGAGATCAATTAATTAAAAGGTTACACACTGTGAAATAATCCATTGATATTTCATTACGGATAAATAAAGTTTGAAAGTTCATCAGCAATTAATTTTTAGACAGCAGTGATTTTTGTGTCAAGAAAACTCTTAATAAGAAATTTTCAAACGCAGACACAGGCAAACATTACATTGGGAACTTTCAACGTGCTGTAAGGGCAGAGTCAACACTTTGTTATTCAGATCCATAGGAGTCGAAGTTGATTTTTGCGTACGAATAGTTGGTTCTGTGTATGGCAAACGTTAGACAAGAGCAAGTGATGAGGAATGAAGCCCAAGATGCCTCCTGCCCAAAGAACGGGAAAGCATCGAGAACGCCTGAAAGCAGCAGCATCACCACGTAGAGAACCACCACGTTGTGTGATTCGTTTGTAGATCTGCTTTGCGTTCGCAATATATCCAGCTTTATCTCTAAAATTTATGTAATCTGCTTTTCATATCATAGACCTGTGTCGGCTATAACAAACTAAACAAGAAAGATCAATCATTCATAAAGCACTGATTGTGAAACACTTTCCAACTGCAATGCAATTTTATTTAAACATCTCTAAAATGCGATACATTCAGCAGGGAAATTTTTTAAATTAGCACAGTACCACAATGATTTATTTTACTTGGAAACATAAACCAATGGAGGTAAAATTATTTTATAACTGCATGCTGAAACTTCATCGAAAAAGGCAAAGCTATAAAATCGACTGCTTCTCTATGTAAATTCAATGAATATGCCATTCATATCACCTATATTCCAGACTTCAGAGCGAAATAATTCTGTGTGAAAAAACTCAACAATTCTTATACAACTCATCTTACAGCTTGATTTGTTTACATTCTGCATACGTTAACATTAGGTTTTGTTGTAGAAATAATCAAAGTTTGGTGATCATTTAAACCCAAAAATATTGCAATTGCGTTGGCGCAGAATACAGATGCATAGAAAGTATGGAAAAATAAAGCGGTTTTGGGGACGGATGCAATACTAAATGTAAATATAAAAGAACTTTAAAAATCGCACTATTTTTCACTGGGAAAAAATATAGATACCATATTTTATTTCGAAGTGGATCACGTGATCTCTTCATATGATATGGGTGTAATTATTATTTTAATTTTTATTTAAAAAATTACTAAAAATATTTTCTCATTTTTTTTTATAAATTTCGTAGGATAATTCAAATATTTCCTAAAATTTCAAAGCAATTTTCGAATTTTAACTCCTCTTAAAAAATGTTTGAAAAATTAGATCCCATAGGGTTCAATGTATATCACTTTTTCAACCCGGGTTCAATCCAAAACTGATTGGGTGAGATTATTCATTTATATTCCCATATGTCCCACAGACCGTCTGAACAACATACTAACATTTCATTTTGATAAAGTTGTTTTTATGGTAGTTATCGTGCGAACGGACAGACAGAATGAACATAGTCATAAACACTCTTCAACTATGTTGGAAAGTGTCAATAAACGCTTTGAAACCATGCTCGACTTTTTCCTTTCAACCTTCCGATCTGCAAGTCATGTATATAGTTATACGCTCCAAACTGACGACGACTCAATCAGAACTGAGCCTACTTGTTTTAATATGTATATCTTTATTTGGAAAAAATGAGATGGTATATATTTGTAACCATCGTAGATATAGCTTATGATAGCATTGACAGAGCAAAGTTGTTTTTGATTTTAAAGGAGTTGAGTATTCACCCCAAGTTAATAGGATTGATCCGATTGACTCTCTCCAATATTTCAACAAAAATAAAAATTCAAAACACATTGTCAGAAGAATTCGATGTAAAAAAAGGGTTGAGACAGGTAGATCCACTGTCAACTGGTCTGTTCAGCTTGTGTTTGGAATATGTAATCCGAAAATATTCGACCCAGAGGGACAATTTTTAACAGAACTTGCCAAATTATTGCATTTTTAGATGATCTAGTTTTGCTGAGCAGAAACCATAGGGCACTCAGTGAGTGTTGTTTTGATCTGCTTTTGTTTTCGAGGGAAGTAGGCTTTTAAACCGACTGCTTCGTCATTTACACTTAATGTAATGATTCAAGTGTAAATGACTTAAGTCATTTACAATTGAGTCATTTACACTTAAAAGTGTAAATGACTCAAAAACTAAGTATGTGGTAAATACTTAGTTTTTGAGCGAAATATTTCAAGGTATTAAAATTTTTGACTGTGATTTTTGACTGATTCAATAGCGAAATATTTCAAGGTATTAAAATTTTAAACCGACTGCTTCGTCATTTACACTTAAGTCATTTACACTTGAATCATTACATTAAGTCATTTACTATTGAGTCATTTACACTTAAAAGTGCAAATGACTCAAAAACTAAGTATATGGTAAATACTTAGTTTTTGAGCGTAATATTTCAAGGTATTAAAATTTTTGACTGTGATTTTTGACTGATTCAATAGCGAAATATTTCAAGGTATTTAAATTTTTGACTGTGAAGGAATAAACTGTGAAAGAGTGAAGGAATTTAAATATTTGGGTTCATTTGTTACTGATAATAATGAGATTAAACTAGAAATTAGAGCAAGAATTTCTGCTGGAAACAGATGTTATTTTGCCTTACAGAAACTATTGAGGTCAAGCTATGTAAATATTAAACTCAAAATACTCATTTATAAAGTGATAATAAGACCAATTGTTCTATATGGATCGGAGGCTTGGACTTTAATTGAAAGAGATACCGATCTTTTAGGAATATGGGAAAGGAATATTCTGCGAAGAATTTTCGGAGCACTATGTGAAGATGGATATTGGAGGAGTAGAACAAATAAAGAAGTTCATGAGAGATATAAAGTGATAGATATTGTTACAACTATAAGGAAAAAAAGAATTCAATGGCTCGGACATATGATGAGGTTGGAGGGGAAGAGGGTTACTAGAAGGCTTTTGGGGGGGGAAGCCCAGGTGGGTCAAGATCCCGAGGAAAACCTAGGATCAGATGGAAGGAGCAGGTAGAGGAGGATTTGAAATTGCTTGGTATTAGCAATTATAAAAAGAAAGAGGCCAATAAAGAGGAATTGTCAAAAATCTTAAAGGACGTCAAGGCCCTACAAAGGCTGTACTACCATAATGATGATGATCGTAGATATAGCTTGGATATCATGTTTGGGATGCTTCTTCTTCTTCTTCGACCCAGACCGTCCGACCTACCCAAAGGTATATGTTTGAGCCGTCGAGAAGTGCCACCCAATTTAGACCAGAACCAAGTGGGGCGACATCCACAACGACCGCACCCTCCTTCCCCTAGCAACAATCTATCAGAGGGATTAACAGGTCCACATATTTAACATGTCCGTTCTCCGCGTGAACACGGGGGCAGTTTGGGAATCGAAGATGGGTCGTCCGAGTGCAATTCTTGTCCCACCCCTATTTGGAATGCTGGAGTTACTTTAGTGAATGCTAAAGCCCGTTAACGTCTTAGGATTTTAGTTGCACTGTATCCCCCTAAGCTCCCCTCCGTAGCTCCACCTATGTAACCGTAACTTTTAAAGTAAAAATTAAATTTATGTAAACGTAATGGCAACAGTAGCCACAATATACTGTCATCGCTAGTTTGAGCTATGCTTGCAAGCTTCACTATTAAACATTTATGTCTGTCCTTACTCTCATATGTCTTAATAATAATATAAAACCATATATGACAGTTTGCGGAAGTTATTTCCTTGAAAAATATTGGTTTCAAAGGCTTTCAATAGGAGTCAATTAAAAATTGTAGGAAAAATGGACAAAAATTTTAAGTATCAGACAACTTTTAACTGAAAATATATGAATTTAAAGACTTACTAGGGACAAATTGTTTTAACTTTAGTTCCAAGAAAAGTTCATTGTCTCCCAAATCGTTAATTATTTTTATAATTCAATTACATTAGACACAGTCATGATATTTGTTGCAACAACCAATAGGTGGATGACATTTTGAGGTCTAAATAACCTTTTGATTATTATGTCCCTCAGTTTGCATTATAATTTATGTTTCTTTAAACTAACCATTCTAACTGGTTCGGTAGTTAGACGAATTACCGACCTAATCAGCATTTTCTGCGTTCCTACTGTAGAATAGGAATATGTTTTAGATCGTGAGGTTTTCAGAATTCTAGGAATGAAAGGAGGTTTCTTGAATAGTGGATTCTTGGAATGAAAGAAGGGTTCTTGAGTAGACAATGAAGGATTCGAATAGTGAGTGGAAGGAAACTCCATTCGATACAACGATGACTAGGAAGAGTCTAGTATTCGGGTGTGGCTGCAATACGGGGCGAAGTAACAGAATGCCGCGGTAAGCACATAATCTTTGTAAAGACGTATCCATTTGCACATTATCACCAGCTTAGTATATTGTAGTAGCTTGTATATTTGTCATTTATTCGGGGCAAGTGCAATAACAATTAATATCTATGTTGTCCGTTGCTTTAAACAGCAAGCTGCTGTATTTTCTGTGAAGTCCCCAATAAACTGAATTATATTTTAAATAGTGCCGTCCTGTGTTATTGGATCGTTGCCTTTGGACCAAAAGGTCTAAATATCAAGTACTCTAAGTTTGAGATAAGTCACTTTTGACAGATTAAGTAAAAATCTTCTACAAAGACATCTAAAGAGGATAAATAAACAAATTGGTCTTTACAACATACATATCTAATAATCCATCTCTCAGACAGAGTTATAAATACCATAGCTTAACTGTACAGTTACGCCTTGTAAATACATACATATTACATATACATACAACTACTGCGAATCAGTATTTTCCCATTAGCGGGTTTGCTTCAGTTCAGTAGAAACAATGGCAGTATTAATGCCGTAGCTGTGAAATTAAACTTGAAAAACAGTAAAATTAAGTTCAAGTTTAAATACTTGATTCATTTACTTCAAAATTTTACATTTCAGGATAATGCATTTTTGGAGCGTTTTTTGCCATCTTAGACGCAAACATTTTTGTTGATGATTATTTTTTAAACTTTCCATTTCTCCCAATAGCATTTCTACTACATTTAGTTAAACTTCGTTCAATAGAAAATTTCTGAATAGCGATGCTTTGATCATGGTCCAAGATTCATTCCCATGGGGAGTAGTGAAAAGGTTAATGGATCAGATGTAAAGATATCCGTAATTTCGAAGGCTGTAAATCTAAGGAACTACATTGTGTAAATTGTCAGACTGCTAACAATAAAGGGCAGAACTTTCCACTCAACCATACAAAGCAAGATAGAACAATTTATCAGTCATACCAGGCTGTATTTTTTAAATACATGGGTAAAATCTTTACAAAATTAATCTTGATAGGTATATTTTTATTGCATTTTTAGTAATATATTTGTGTTTTATTTTATGTTTCTTTCCCTTTATCGCCACTTCTCTGCTCTTACGTTTTGGTTTTTGTTTTACTAATTTTTATGTTTTTAAAGATAATAAATTAATTTTTTCATAATATGTTTTATTCTTTCCTTGACTTCCGTTGAAGTCAAATTGCCTTTTCAGTGTTTGAGCTCAGATGTGGGAAAATTATATATAAATTATATTTTTTATATTATTTTATTGACCAGAGAGGTTAAAGCGGGATTGATTTTTTTTTAATAATTTATGTAGTGTTGATAATGTTTCTTAATTAGCTTATGATTGCTACTGTTCTCAATATTTTCCTGGTAAATGATCTTCTTAGTGTATGTTTAGCGCTGTTCCGTTATGTATTTACTTATTTAAATTGTGTGTTCCTTTATATTTTTTAACACATTACAACATAGTTGAAAAGTGTTTATGACTTTGTTCATTCTGTCTGTCTGTATGTCTGTCCGTTAGCACGATAACTGCCGTAAAAATGACTTTATCAAAATGAAATTTTAGTATGTTGTTCAGACGGTCTGTGGGACGTATGGAAACATAAATCAATAATATCACCCAATAAGTTTTGGATTGAACCCGGGTTGAAAAAATGAAATACATTGAACCCTATAGGACATAATTTTTCAAACATTTTTTAAGCAAATTTAAAATTCACAAATTGGTTCGAAAGTGTTACGAAATATTCAAATCTTCCCATAAAAGATATAAAAAAAAATTCTGCAAAATATATTTAGTAGTTTTTTAAATAAAATTTAAAATATTAATTACGCCCTTTATATGAAGAGATCACGTGATACACTTCAAAATAAAATAAGGCTCCATCTTGTGTCAAAATCGCGATTTTTCAAGTTCTTTTTAATTCATATTTAATGCTGTATCCGTCCTAAAACCGCTTTAGTTTTGCATCTACATACTGAAACAAGAAAATTACTATATATTTGAGTTTACATGATCATCAAACTTTGATTATTTCTACAACAAAGCTTAATTTTCACTTATAGAGAATGTAAACACTAAAAGATGAAGAATGAGTTGTATAAGAATTGCTGCATTTCTTTAACGCACAATTATTTAGTTCCTGGAGTCTGAAATATAGCTGATATGAATAAAACATTCATTGATTTTACACAGAGAAAAAGACGACTTTTTCGATGAAGTTTTAAGCATAGAGTTAAATTACTTGTAATTCCATGGTCTTAAGTTTTTAAATAAAATAAATTATTATAGTATTGTGATGAATAAATGGAATGAAAAAAAAATTATGAATAAAATGATGATTGTATATAGAGAGGCATACTATTTATATTTCGATGACGTCATTTGAATAAAGTTCATTTGTTTTCGATGAATTTTTCAAATATAATAAATTATTGTAGTATTATGATAATTTTAAAAGTATTACTGAGGAGTGTATCGCATTTTAGAGATGTTTAAACTAGGCAATTTATATTTCACTGCCGCCATTTGAATGAAGTTCATTTTTTTCAATGAAGTTTTAAGTTTTCAAATAATAAATTAATGTAGTATTGTGGTAATTTAAAAAATATTAAAATATTAGCGAGGAATGTATCGCATTTTAGAGATGTTAAAAAAATTGCATTGAAGTTGGAAAGTGTTTTATAATCAATGTGTAGTGCATCATTGATCTTTCTTGTTTGTTACTTTCATATTTTATTTAATTTGGTATTTTCCTTTGAAAATTCAAAAAATTTCATATCCCATTAGCAGGTATCTTTCTTTTATGCTTTTCAATTTTAATGTATTTTAGGCTTTGATATTTTAATTCATTTGTGTCTATGCATATTATCTATGTTTATGTACATGTCTATGTGTATTGTTTCTCTACGTTTTTCCTGTACCCGTTGGACAGCTAGACAACTTGGGTAATAAAAAATATTTTATCAATATGTTTAATGCTTGAGGCAAATAAATATCTCACTTAATGTCCATCATTTTGTTTTATTTTAATTTTTGCCATTTTAACCCCATTCTATATTGTTTAACATAAGTTAATCCAGCTCATTTTGTAATTCGGTAGAGTTGTAGTCCCAAACTTGTTGTATTATCGAAAGTTTACTGTCGTATTGAAGACCTCTTTTCCCATACAATGTACACAATGGCGACTAGTAATAATACATCATTAAACAACACACATTTATAGCATATCCAGTAGTGGCTCATACATCAGATTTTCAAGGAGTGGTGATACAACGTCATGTATACTGATGTTTTAAATACATGTGGTACAAATAGTCAAATCTAGATTGTCTTTCTAGTAGTTTTACATTTTTGTGCCTCCCCTGGATAAACGCAAATGACTGAATTTATTCACAATACAAATGTGGTGCTCCTCAGTAGCTTTATACGGTATTTAAATAGCCAGTTATTGTTCGCATATTTAAATGTAAGCTGCATTTCATTGCTGCAAAGTAACAGTCAAAAGAAATCATCCATAAGTTAAAAAGCATCCCAGGGAGCTAAGAATCAATTTTTTGTCCATATTAACGAATCCAAATACTGTTAGATGCAAGTCATTAATTTTCCTAAGCTCATCTAGTATATCTACACACATTTTAGCTTCCGGACTAGATATTTTCTGCATCATAACGTGGTGTAACAAATAAGTGTGTTTTTCCTTCACTTTGCGAATTGCATCTGTAATGCCTGACGCGAGCAATATAGAGATTATTAAAAACCCGGAAGAGACAATAGCGAAAAAGATACTATCCATTATAAGAAGACGTGCAGGGTAGTGTACATTGGGGAAGAATATTACAGTCGAAATTACAAATATATCAATGTAAAAATAACAGAAAGCTAATGATAATGGTACAGAGAAACATTCATTCAATTTATCACGGTAAACAGAAATGAGATGATATGATTTCAAATTTACAAGTAAACGAGAAATTGATGCATTTGGTAGTTTCATACATCTTTCAGTATATTTAACGAGCACTGAACTCAGAATGTTATAAACTGTAGCTGTAATGCAAGGAGTGAGTATGATACATGTGAATATGAAGTTAATAGTAGTGCTACAGAGTTTAAGGTATCAGATATTAATTATCAGACATTACTATTTATTTGGTTTTATTTCGTAAAATTTACTTATAGAATTTACTTGCAAACGGCAACTATATAATTCTATCCATTTTAATGCGATTTTATTAAAGTATGACTTAAAAATTCATTTTAAAGGAGCTGAAAATAATCGTTACTATGGTATCAGAAACTCAAAACACTTCCATGCCGCACGCATCAGATGCAAATTTTCAAAAACCATTTTAAGAAATATTGAATAAAATGGGGCTGGCATGATCAACTGTTGACCAAACACATAATGAGGAAATTTAAAAAAAATCAACGTAATCCCTTAACTTGTGTACATTGAGATCACTTAAGAAAATGATATTGATATACAACGCTTGTGAATCAGAATTTTATTATCTCTTAACTACTTGAAATTTTGAGTCGTATTATACTATGCAAACTTCCATTTATCTGAAACGACAGAATTCTAAACTGCGTTACGGAAATATCGTTTTACAATATCTCCTATTTCAGAATAACTTTAATAATTTAATGTTGCAAAGAATTTTGTTTATTTATTAATTTTCATTTCGATGAGACGTAAAAGTCGCTCACTGTCGCTCTGCAGCGAAATGGAACAATAAGTTATTTAAAAAATTTTGATAATCAATAATTTCAAAAGACATCATTGCAGATCCAAAGCATAACCAGGGCCAAACTTCTAAAAGTGTTATTTTAAAAAACAACAATAAGGATGATACTAAACGTATTGTTACTAAATTGCTGTTTTCAAAGCAGATCATACATATATATATATATATATATATATATATATATATATATATATATATATATATATATATATATATATATATATATATATATATATATATATATATATATACCTATATATATATATATATATATATATATATATACCTATATATATATATACCAGTACATACACTTTTAAGGCCCAAATTTTTATAAAATTAAATACGATTAAGATGATCTACAACGTGAGAATAAAAGTTTGTTGTAACAAATAAAAAAATATGATGTGAGCAGCACACAACTTTCCCTACAAACTCCAATTCAATTTCTTATTACTACTTTCCCTGCAATACATGGTAATGTATAGGGAAAGTATTGAAATCATGCCGAAAATCGCAACTCCAGTTTTCGAAGGATATACACGTTTCGGGACCCCTAGAAAACGAAAAAAAATTTGTGTGTGTGTCTGTGTGTCTGTCTGTGTGCCTGTCTGTCTGTCGGTGCAATGAATGTATCCACTCGAACTCAAAAACTATTGAACCGAATTTCATAAAATTTGGTAGGTAAGTCACTTGGGTGTGACCCTGGTGCTGATTAGTTTTTAGTACGGTTCGGAATAAAAGAGCCCGCATTTTTTTGTGTAATGGCCCGCAATAATGGCCTGTATTTACTCTAGCTGAAAAACTAATGCACCGAATTTCACAAAATTCGTTAAATAAGTCGCTTGTGGGTTACCCTGGTGTTGATTAGATTTTGATACGATTTGGAAAAAAGGAACCTGCCTTTTTTTGCGAAATGGCCCGTAAAAATCGTCAAAATCTAAAATAAAAAACTACGTATGCTCAAATATATACATTAAATGCTTGTTTTATACCTAATTTTTAACGAAGAAAATAATAAGATCAACCGCATTACACTAGAACTAGCCGTTCTCGAGATATTTTAGTTTTTTCTCTATGCCATCTTTGAAAATAAGTTCAGTTACCAAATGAGAACGAAAATTGAATTAAAAGTTAATTAAATTTAATTAAAATAAAGAGAACGTGGATATAAGTTTGCAGGGAAAGTCATGTGCTGCCCACATCAGATATTTTTATTTCATTATGCATTTAAGAGTTTGAATGCAGAAAATAACATGGATACCTTACTGATATTATATGCAATTTTCATTTATAATGCATCTTCGTTTCATTTGGCAACTTAATAAATTTAAAACATCTCCAGTTCCTCAAAATTTGGTCAATTAGTTTTTCAGCTAGAATGGATACAATTTTTTTTGCTGCTCATTTTGCAATAAAGACAAGTTATTTCTTCCGAATCATACCAAAATGGAATCAGAATTCTCTACCATAGTTTGTGAAATATGGTAATTTAGATTTTCAGATTAGAATAAGTTGTTTCATTGCAGACAGACACATACACAGACGTTACGCTAAACATAGTTTTACCGGGTTCTACAGTGATCTAAACGTGCAGATCAGTCGAAAACTCGAGTTGTGTCTTTTGACACAATTCCAATACTTTTCTTATGCATTACCATGTATTGTAGGGAAAGTAAAATATTGAAAGGCTTATTAAATTTATTCTCTCTCTAGTAAATTGGCATTGCTGAAAATACATTTTTACCAATGCATTACACCTATTTTTATTTACCTGGTGTCGTCTTTTTTTTCAGTATTTTCGTTCTACATCTTTAATAGCCTTTCACTCGGCTCTTGGAGTAGGTAGTTGAAAACCCAGACCGTCCGACTCATCCGAAGACATAGAGCAACAACTTGGACGGCCGGTCAGAGTACGCAGAGTACGTAGTGACACAATTTCATTCTATGGATTATGTTAAGTTATCAAATTTCACGTCATTATGCTACGTCATTTACGTACGTCAACTTTGTCGGATTCGTTCTCGACTGCCAAAGCACGTAAAGAGTAAAAATTCGGCACGCCTTTCCATCTCGCGGAACATTTTCATATATTAAATTTTCACATCATTACGCTGAATCGTTTACGTGTGTCTTAACTATTTTTGGCGTCTTACATGTTTATTTTATGTGTGCGTATGTGTTGCGTTTCGGTATCTTCAAATATAATTTTCTCTTTGTTCTAGCATGTCATTTCACGAATAATACGTATAATACTGCGCATACATGTGCATCAATTGCGTATGAATTGCTAAAATTACGGATAGAAAAACTAAAACCAAAAATGAAAGGTAAAAAGTAAAAAAAAAAAACCAAAAAAAAAAAAAAAAACCAGAAGAAAACAAGCTTTGAATGCTTTTCCTAGTGACGCACGGAAAAGCCGAAAAAATAAGGTTTTATCTCACACGAAATTAAACCCAATTGAGGATGTTTTCAGATACAATTCAAATCAGTACTACATAAACTATATCCTTATTCAAAATTGATATGACGCAATATTGTCCAAACTGTTTCATCTGCATACACCCTGAATTTGGTTTTATTTCGTACGTGATTAAAATTTATTTTCTACTTATCCACGCGACATTGCTGTGTAGGAAAAGACATTGAACATTTAAGAAAAAATTAAAACACATAATTAAGCACAAATTAATAAAGAAACATACAGCTGTTTCGAGGATACGTTGGATCCTCTTCTTCGGTAGAATATAGACCAACGAACACGAAGTCACAAATGACGAAATAGGAACAAGTGAAGAAACAACGGGATTTATATACCCGATTAAAGATTCACTAAATTCATTTTCTTTACATAGTTTCCATGTTCCTTAATACGACATTACTTATTCTTGCCAGCGTGGTTTTCATTGATCAAACAAAACGTGCTCTAACATTTCGTATTAAGGAACATGGGAGCTATATCAAACAGCTGGAATTTAATATATCTTCAATTGCTCAATATTGCTTTAATTTTGACCACTGGTTTGCGGCATTTTCTTTAGTAAAGATTATACAAAAATGCACATTAAGATCAGAGACGAATTTTAGATATTTCGTAGATGGTACCATCTACGAAATGACAAGGCATAAAATGCGGCAAGTACCACTCTAAAAAAGAAATATTTCAAACCCTCTTCCACAAAGCAATTTTTATGACCATATTTATGACTAGCACAGGGGTTCGAAACCCGGATTTCTTGCTACGGTTGTGTCCCAAATGAAGGAAGTGGATTCAACTACATAGCCAATCAGAAAGTCATGCCTGGAGAAAGCCAATGGGCATCAAGCGACTTCACCAATCAGTAGTCAAGGGCTACAGTGCGAAATCAAACCCCTTACCAACATGAGCCAGAAAACGTTTTCAAGAGCTCGCTTGCTTGCTCAATTTAAAAATGTGAAGTGTGTAAAGAGGCTCCGATGATAAAGAAATGGAAGACGAGGTCCATCTATGTCAAGGCAGGTGAGTGCTGGTGGTACTATTTAACGTTTGCCATCCAAATGAAGGCCTAAAAATAATCTTCACGATGAGCCACTTACCGTTTTATCTCCTTATGAAATAATATATCCATATCCTCCTCTTCATGTCACCTGTCGTGCCCTCTTAACGAATATGGGAACGTTAAAGTTCTTAATTATTTTTTGATAGAATGTTGGGATAGACATAAATAAATACTAAGGTAAATATGCCAATTGTCACTAATCATTTAATATGTACATATTACCGTTGTAAATATGATCTATATATAAAGGTATGTATTTACACCCAGAGAAAACAATTGAATCATGTGTGTGTTAGTCTCCACGCCTTCAGTTTTTGATTAATTTATGTGCTGCCGTACAGTGTCCAGCAGACAAGTGGAGGGTGAATGCCATATGATTCTAAATGATGGAGCCGTGAACTTCAGGAATAAATGATAATTGTGACAACAAATGGCTAAATTAATTATTCAAAAATAAATATGGTAAGAGTGCAACGTAAAATAATAATGTCTCGAGGGGACAGGGACATGCATATAATGTAGCAGAATTGTAATAGAATTGCCGAGTAATAATAAATGAGAAATGTGTACAATATGCTAAATTGCAAAATTATAATTTAAACTTATTTATGCAATAAATAGAGAGTAAAGTAAAAATATTTCTAAGAATATATTGATAATTTTACAGAGAAATTGGGTTAAGCATGTCTTAAAGCAAGTAAATAAGAAACTTGGGAACGTGTATGCAAATGTAAGTCACAGGCGGATGTATGTAAACTGTGTTACTCATGGAAGGTACACGTGATTGCAACACTGCCATAAGAATGCTGTCGGTGTGTGTTCCGAGAGAAATGAAGCGAAATTTAAAAAATGACAGATTTGTCTCAGTTTGAAAAAGGTCTTATTGTGGGGGTCCGTTCTGCAGGAGCCATGATTGCTAGAACAGAACAACTCACTGGTTTCTTGAAGTGTGAGATATCCAAAATGTTTAACAGTTGGAAACAAAACTTTCAGGCGTTGTCCAAAATTCGGAACTGGGGACCGAAAACCACGAATCAAGCCCGTGATAGGCGGCGCCTCAGGTGACTTGTACGGTGACTTAAACTGATAATGAAGTATCAACGTTATGTCAATAAATAGAAAAAACATAGAAAGGACACAATCAATGTAAATCACATTAGAAACCCCTCCAACACTATACGCAGTGGCAACGACAGGCGACGGCGAAATGGTTCACGTTCCGGTAGATGTATGAGTGAATGATTAGTTAATCAAGTGCATGGTTATTAAAAAATGTATTCCCTCCTCTTGAAGTTTTTTGTATGCTTTTATGGGTATGTCTAGTGGGACTCCTGAAAATAAATAGTTGGTACAAAAATAAACATCCATATCTCTGACTTCTATGCATCTATAACATAGATGAGAATTTTCAAAGCACTTACCACACATTCCACGTCGTCAGTAATGGTAGCTACATTTTCATTTCAAGTTGCACTCAGATCCTGTATTTTTTCCTTGACTATTATACCTCCATTACCCTGTATTAAATGCTTTTGTAACTGAGTAACTCAAATTGTTCCAGTTTTCCCTCTTCGTATAACCCCAAATGCTTTTGCGCCATTGGTTGCTGATGATTTTTTCTTCGGATGAAGCTAAAAAGCTGATGAAATGTATTCTGATGTAGCGTATTTTTTATTCTTCACTTATATTTGTGATAAATTGGTTAGTTCGTTTGGGTGAATATCCATCTGCAGGTACTGTTGCATTGTCAATTTCCAATACACATAGCGAATGCTTCTCATTCGATTGAATGTTTAACATAAGCAAATCAAACAAAAATAAACCACTTCTGGTTGATAATAAAGCCAAAAGAAATGCCACTAAGAATCAACATAAAAGCTGATTTTTTAACATTTTTCTAAATATCCATTAAAATTCAAACGTCAAACACCGAATAGCACTGGTGCATTGCGTTTTTTCCCTTTATGTTCGATTTTACGTCACATTGCCAGATTTTGTCAAATAAAATTAGCCAATTCGCTATTGAAAATTTAAAAATATGAAATTTTAGTTCAAAATTTTTAACTGATCAACTTGAACGGATCTATTGAAAGTAAATGCCGTCCGGTAGCTGATCCAATTCAGCCGGCAGCCAGGCGCGATACCAGACTGAAAATAATTAAAATGCAAAAAAATAATTTGAATTTGAAATAGATGAAATTTGGGAACACCTCCTATAGGCGTGTTCTGTGAAAAACAAAACTACTTATAATGACTTATTGATATCTAAACATTTCAATAAATCAATACAAGAATTAAACTTATTCTGTGATAGGTTCTGTGAGTATAAGTTTGGTAGTTGCAAATTCGTGCAGACAAAGCTCAATCCTGTTAAAGAAATTTTAAGTGTGTGTTTGTCGTTCTCTGTAGAGGTTCCTCAAGTTGTGGCTCATAGCAATTTTACTTTTTGTAATTACAATGTTAGGCCGCAAGGTATTTCTCTTACGTCCACGCTTATTCTGTTTTTGTCAGCTATTCCATTCTGACAAGAGCAGAGTTTTAAGTGTAGATCAGTCATTTAGATTTCACATTTCGCTTTTATAGAACACTCTGTAAACCTATGGAAAACCACTCTGTAAACCAATCTGTAAATCACTCTAAAATAATTCTATAAACCTCTGTAAACCACTCTAAAATGTGGAAATCTGGTGTATAAAAGGATATATAGGATAAAACAATATCATTTCAATAATGATTCTTATCCCAACAAGTGTTGTTGTTGAGACCCAGACCGTCCGACCTATCAGAAAGGTGTAGAAGACCCAGACCGTCCGACTCATCCTGAGGACTTGAGTATCTAATTGGACGGCCGGGAAAAGAGTTAGCGGAAGCCAACTCCCGGGGCGGCCAACGTCCGACGGTCTGGGGCAAAGTTTATTTAAGTTTCAAAAAATATACATTGAGGTTACAAGGAGTTGTACAAAGAGGTGATGATGAGTTAACATTTTGATGATTAGATGACATGATTAAATATAGATGACATGATATTTAGCAAGATGACATAATATAAAACATGATGTTTGATGCCAGTATTAAAATATATGAGTGTAATTATATAATATATGATATTTAGTGATATGTTGACAATGATTTGTTGAAAAAGTGATATATAATTTGATGAAGAAAGGGGAAAATTACAAGAATATAATACAAAAACTTAAATACGAAGAAAGACATTTCATAAGCAACCAGCGGCCAAAACAGGACAAACAAGGCCAACAAAAACGGGGCAAATACGAGGCAAAAAAACAAAAAAAAACAAAAGGACAAAAAAAAGGACGGCACCACCGAGCAAAAAACAGGTAAAACAGTTAAAGTAAAAGGGGGAGACACCGACCAGAGACAAAATTAAAAGCAGAAAGTCCCCAGGCTGATTAAGAGATTTTGTTTGAGATTTCTCTCGCTATGAGAACACAGTTCTTGATTTTATTAATAGAAGATTTGTTGGAGCAAACACTCGAGAACCAGGTCGCAGAGTTTTGGGGGGAAGGTTTTGAGAGATGATAAGGTTTAGTAAGGGGACAGGAAAATACATAATGATCGGCATCGCCGAAGGAACCACAGGTACATCTGGAAGAAATTTTACATTTAAAGGAGTATAAATAGTCGGGGAAGGAACCGTTGGCCGTAATAAAGTATATAAGGTATTTATTAGTAATTTGGGTGTTAAAGTTTACCTTTGGGAGAAAAGTTGAGATTCTAGCCGGGTCATGTGTGCGGGGCGAAATATAATTATTAAGGTAGATTTGCCATAAATTTAAAATATCATTTTTATAATGTTTTTTTAAGAGAGAGTATGGAAAAGGTAGGGAGATGGGGGTACCGGAGGAGGTAGCAAGTTTGGCATGTTTATCGGCGACCTCGTTACCCGAGATGTCGGAGTGTGCTTTGACCCAACAAAGGTTTATTAGGTGTTTATTATAATTTGCGTTAATTTGAATTTTAGATAAGTAATTAGATTTGTTTTTGATAGATTGAAGTGCCGAAATAGAGGATTGACTGTCAGTAAATATATTAATTTTTGAGTTATTTGAAGAAGCCCAGTTTATGGCATTGTGGATTGCAGCAAGTTCTGCCTGGAAAACTATGTTCCCATGCTCGAGTTTAAAGGTGAAAGTATTGTCTAAATAATCATTTTTGAAGATGTAGGTGGTTTAGCCTGTGTTATCATCCATGGCAGAGCCATCAGTGTAAATGTTAATATTTGAAAAATTAAGGGGATCACGGGGGACAAGATTAACCATACGTTGGGAGGGAGGGATATTGGAAAGGGTACAGTTATGATCAAATTTTTAGGGGGGGGGGGAGAGCGGGATTAGCAAAAAGGTTAAGGCGGAGTTTCCAAAAAGTGAATTTCTTGTAAAGAGAATTTATTACAAGGTGAATAGGGGGGATACCAGTTAAGGAGTAGAGAGAAATGTTAGAAGAAGTCCGAAAACCACAAGAAATTTTAAGAAAAATCCTTTGAAGAGATAAAAGTTTTTTGGACCTGGGCCCCAGTCAATGCTTTTCCCCAAACTCCCGCACCAAAAGTGATGATCTTTTCGATTACCGAAATATACCAAATTTTAAGAAAGGATTTATCAACATCCCAGTTATTACCAGTCACCCTCCCAAAGGTGCTGGCAAACTTGAAGCATTTCTCTCTAAGGTTGAAAATTTGGGATTGTCATCAATCGTAATGCCTAAATATATAAGTTGTCTTGTAGTTTGAATTCTAAAATTTAAAATTTTGAAGAAGGGACGTTGTCTGATTTTGGTGCGGTTTTTATTAAATACGATTGATTTACATTTTTCGGCGGCAATAGAGAGTTTAAGGTCCGAGAGGGAGGAAGAGATCAGATTAAGAAGACTGTTTGTGTTTAGACGGAGCGATTTTAGGTTGGAAGCGAAGATGACCACCGCAAGATCATCTGCGAAAGCCTGAAGATAGTAAATATCATTATTTAGTTTAAGAATGTTATTAAAGTAAATGCTCCACAGGGAGGGTGATAAAACCGAACCCTGGGGAGCGCCCGAAGAAATGTTTTTTGTAATTTGAAAAGAACCGTTTGAAAGTGTGATTTGTCTGTTGTTCAAATACGAAAAAATAAAATTTTGGTAGATTCCTAGAAGGTTATTATTGGAGAATGAGGAAGGTAGTACTGTCCAATTGAGGCTGTCAAATGCCCCGCAGATGTCCACGGTGGTCAGGGACACAAAAAGGTGTAAGGTAACTGATTGAACGGTCGGAAGTGCTACCCAATTTAGACCGGAACCCAGTAGGGGAGGCATCCACAGGGACCGTACCCTCCTTCCCCTACCACCAACCTCTCGGAAAAACTTACGGGCCCACATGTTTAACGTGATCGTACTCCGCATTAACACGGCGGCAGTTGTGGCAGCGTGCAAATCCAGCGCGCAAACCACCGGGCTACCGCGCCCGAAATGTGCCAACAGCACGCGGTGTTCCTAGGTGGTCCCCCACCCAAGTATTAACCGCGCCCGATGCTGCTTGACTTCGGCGATCTAACGAGAACCGGTGTTTTCAGCACAGTAGGGCCGTTAGCCTACTAGTTAAAGTGTGTTTAATTATTAATTTATTACACACTTTGACTAACTCCCGGGCACTCAAACAGTTGCTGTAAGCCCCCGGGCCAGTCGAGTGGTCTAGGTGTCTTCAACACTTTAACTGACTTCATCAGTTATTTCATGAAATAACTAGGTATTCTATGAAATAACTGAATTATGCACTTTAACGGTATACACTTTATTTTCGACGAATGATTAAATTATTTTATAATCTTTTGCATCCTTATGTCGAACAGTCCGGATATTCGGATAATCCGGAAGTGACATCTTCAGAATCGGAAGTGGTAATCTTTTAGTAAACAATCCCTTCCCCACTAAGTCCCATTCTGAATCCATATGTTATCATCTGAATCCATATGTTATCACCTATAGCAAAATACTGAGAAATTGTTGTTGCAAAGGAAATATAAAATTTTTAAAACTGATATATCTAGAAACGGAAATGGAAACCTTTAGTGAGATTTTTACTTCCGCTACAATTTAATTTCGCATCCTTATCAGTCAACATCTAAGCTCTATCTAGAGCCTATTCTGTTTTAAGAAAATATATGTTTTAAGAAAACTTTTGAACTAATTCATATCGGTCATCATCTAAGTTATAGTAGATTCTGAGAAATAGATATTTCACAAATTGGTAAAACACACATATTGCAAATTTGATTATCCCCAAATAATACTGTTACTGCAACTTGAGATTGCAGTGTGAACCCAAATAGTGTTTTGTGTATTTGAAACAAGGCACAAAATTTTTTGTATACTCATACGAAATTAAAAAGTGTTTTATTGCATCTTAGTAAGATAAAAGTGTTCAATTGCATCTTAGTAAGATAAAAGTGTTCAATTGCATCTTAGTAAGATAAAAATATTGCATGTTAGTAAATTTAAATGTGATCTATTTCATCGTAGAAAGTTAAATAGTGTACTATTTTATCTTAGTAAAATAAAAAGTGTTAGTGTTCGATTACATCTCAGCAAGTTTTAAAGTATTTTGTTGCATCTTAGTAAGGTAAAAACTGCCTTATTGCCTCTTAGTATACTAAAAACTGCTCTAATGCATCTTCGTAATTTTCCATATGTTCTATTGAATTTTAGTAAAAAGTATTCTACTGCATCTTAGTTAAAAAAGTTCTATTGCATCTTAATAAGGTAAAAGGTGTTTCATCTGCATAAAAGTTTAAAATTTGCTATTTTAATCATCTAATATTAACTGTTTTTACAGCTCTTGAATAGGCTAAATAAATAGCCTTTACTTGTGGAATGATTTATCGCTTCGAAGATAACAGGTTCAGCTGATGGCGGATATGTCTCAGTACATACTTGGAAAAATCCCAAGTGGTCCAGATATCTTCAAGATTTCAGTAACGGCCTAAATGTGATGGAAGATTTTGCTTTGGAGAAATTATTATCCTAGCAGTATATGATATAACGAAAGGCTTTGTTGGCTGCTGAGTGGTAATATGCGTGATTAAATAGAAACATAATTGCACGCCTAAAAAGATCTGATGTTGACAACACATGACTTTCCTTATATAATGCAATGAATTTGCTACTTTTACAGTTAAAAAAAATGTTATTCTTATAGTTGATATTTATATTATTTCAAAGATATTGAATTTTCTTGAATAAATCGTCATTTTCATTGATTTAGTGTCATTTTTATCCATTTGGCGAGATTTTTGTTGATTTGGCAACATTTAAAAATGTCGCCAAGTTGGCGACATTCCGCTAAATTCGTCGCCAAAATCTCGGCAAGCGTTATGGACGGAGAAATAAGTTATTCTTACAGCAGATAAATGACTATAGGCGTTCAAATACAAAAGTATTACTCAAAGTATCTTTTCTCCTGAATGGAACGAGTTAAATCCACGAGAACGTCACCAAATTTATCGCATGATATTACATATGAAAAGTGAACATGTTTCTTCTTAACAGTTAATATTTTTTTTAATTTATGGGACTTTTTGATAAATTTATTTGAAAAATGTGCAATATCTCGAGAATTGTTCATGCTAGCGTTCTAAAATTTATGTCAATCGTTTTCTAAGGACAAATTACATAAGAAATGTCTATTTGCGTCACTTTATTAAAGGTTTTGATTTTTTGATGATTTTTTCCAAATTTCACTCGAAAATTTAGGAGGGCTCTGAACATTCGATTGTGTTTTAAAACAACAAGCTTTCGGTATTCATGGATTGTGATTTTTGTACCAAATTTCAATCGAATCGCTCTATACGTTTGTGAGATATCGTCTCCACAGACTCACTGACACACACACACACACACACACAGACATCACCTCAAAAATGTTCGATTCGTGATCAGGTATGCTTGAAACGTGCTCTCCCGTCGAAAACTCGAATTCGAATTTTTGACCCCGTCACAATACTTTCTTTATACATTATGTATATAAGGAAAGTCATAGAGTATTTTGAGCCAGATATTTTAGGATTCTGTCAAATTTTAAAGTTAAATTTTCATTTCATGCTTAAATTTGTAGAAATGCATGGAGTTAGCAATTTAAAAATCTATATACAAAGAGCGTTTTAAACTCTGTAGGTGTTCGAATCTTGTTTCGAACTCGAGTTTCTTATATTTCTTACATTCCGAACAAGTTATATTGCAATAGATCCCAAGTAGATGTGATAGAAAGTGAACGGTTAGCTCGTAACCTAGGCCTCTGCAGGTTAAATCAGGAAAGATCATTGAGGTCACAAAAGATCGATTTTTTAATTTTTTCAAGGACCTTACGATTTATGGTAGATATTTTCAATTCCACGATGGTGCGACGAACTGAATTCTATCTTGTGCAAAGAAGCAGTGGTACAGATTTGTAGTCGTACGTCTATATAAAAGCTTAAGAATTTTGCTCATGTCCGCTGTAGAACATTTATATACCATCCCAGAAACTCAAAAAAATTTAGGACTAACTGGCCAGGAGAAAATCTGCGGTTTAAACACGAGTTTCTATATGAGTTCTTTTCACCTTATAGCAATATTATTCTATTTGATTCATTCAATTAGTCTAACTCACAATAATGTTGTTAATCACATCGATGGAAATCATATGTAATACATTTATAACAGGAAATGAGTGTAGTCTTGGAGCATACCGTATCTTATAGTCGATCTTCATTCTTACCTGTAGCAAAGAAAAAAATATTCGTTACCGGAAGTTAAGAATATAAAATAGTATACAAATAATTTGAAACAAATGTACTCAATGTGGTAAAGCTCTAACACAGTAATCGACAAAAGTAAATATAAAATTTATTTTTACTCAATAATATGCATGTAAGAAATTAAATAGTTTAAATATTAATTAATAAAACTTTAATTGTCAGTATGAGTAAAAGGCTTAATTGATCCAGCTTCTTTTCAACATTACTGTGATTAGTTGCAGGAAAAAACGAGGGTAATGCCTTATTGCTGTTTCTTATAAACAGCGCATTTTGCAATTATTGCTATAATGAATAAATAAAATTAAAAATAGTTATTGAAGTTGACAATTAGATGCCTTGTTGTTGCTTCTTATAGACAATTAAATAAATTATCAGAACTTTTATCATACTAATTTCTGTTTAATTGAAAACAATTACTTTGTTTATCTTATATACCGAATGCATCACTTAAATATTAAATTGAATATTTAGCTGGATATTTATACAGCTCAGACTCAGATTTTTTCATTATTATACCACTATTAGTATATCCGTTCTTCGTATGGAGTATATAATATCAACTTAAAATTCACAATCATATACAAATTCCTATAGTAAAAGAAATGAAATTGTTAATCACAATATTCTAAAATATTTAATTTAATGCTTCTAAAAAGAAGTTTAATAATCTCTGTTCTCGCTATATAAAGTTATATTCACGAGCAGATCTGAAGAATAAATCATCCTGGTAAACAAATTTACATAAAATAAGAAATTGAGTCACAATATATGAAAAATGAAAGAGTTAAAATTGTATGTGATCAATACTACTTATATTCGCGAATATTACAAGATATACCCTGTATTAGTAGATTACACGTTGGAAATATAAAAACACCCGCAATCTTTAAACCTGAAGGCAGTAATTGATTCCAATATATGTCAAAATGAAAGGGCTAAAATTGTATGGGAAAATATATCCGTACTACTTATATTGTCGTAGATTATAAGATATGCCCGTCTGTTAGTAGAAGATTACCTGTCTTTCAATATGAGTCTTTAAAATCTTTGCCAAAATAAAACAATATCAATATTCCTCATAATCTTTATACCAGAAGGCCGTAATTGATTCCAATATATGTCAACAAATGTATATACCAATATACCTGTACTACTTATATTCTCGTAGATTAGAAGATATACCCCTGAATATGTAGAAAATTACCTGTACTACGTACCATATATGAATTTCAACAATTTTTGCCAAAATAAAACAATGGCGTAACAACATGAAGATATCAATAATCCCCGAAAATATCAATAATAATAATGTTTAAACCTGAAGATCGTAATTGATTATTATCCAGTCAAAAATGTTTTATATACATATCTTCAATATTTAAATCGGAAAAGATTCAATAAAAATCGTCTGCCGCATAAACACATTGTATGTAAATCCGCTGCTAAACGACATATCATTTTCTTCAAATAAATTGATGGAAAAAATATAGTCTGTATAATGCTATCTCTATGGAAGGTTTAATTGTGCGTTTATAATTAATATCTAGACAATCCCCGGTCCTAGAAACTCGAAACATAGACAGAATTTTAAGTGTGACTATTCCAAGTCTGCCCCGAATATGTCATACAATTCGACGCAGCCTTTCTCCCGTGATGATGCGACAAACATGCAGACAGACAGATTTTCGATTTTATTTATATAGATTACACCAAAGCGAACATGATCCTATCATACTAGAAATTAAATGTTTTACTGCTGTTGGTAGGCCATCAGGTTTAGGAACTGAGGCGGGTATGTTGTAGAGAGACTTACTGCACCAACCGGGAATCAAACCCTGAACCTTCGAACTTGCCAGCCGTCGCTCTACCACTGTGCTAGTGGAACGAAGTTGTAAGCTCTTATTGTCGAACTGGACTTTGCATTCTCTACTGTCAGATTGGCGTGCAACGACAATCCGTCTGACCATCTCCTGCAATTTTTACCTCAGGCGAGCCTCCTGATACTACTATTTTTACCCAGGTTTATATCTTGCATGATCGTTGTCGTCTTATTTTGAAATGGGTGCTTTATCTCTCATAAACCACTAAATCCGTACAATTCGCACTAGTGTCATTATCAGACCTCCGATACCCTTTGCACTAACCTACAGGGTTGATTTGTTCGGACGCCAATGTAAAGAAACGTGCTGCCCCAACCGGGAATCGAACCCTGGATCCCCGAACAGGTCCGCCGACGCTCTATCGTTAAATTAGTTGAACGAAATTGCAAGCTCTTATTGTCGAAGTGAACCCTGAGAGGCAAGGGGTGTAATTTCCTAGTAAACGAATAAATTAAAATGTAAATTGTTTACAAATAAAATGACAAAAACAAATGATTGTGTTCTATATTTACTTTTTAATTTTTAAAGAATCAAACTACAATTATGAAGAAATAAAAAAAATGAAATATCCTAATAAATTGAACTGCTGTTTGTAGGAATAAAACATACAAAACTTTTCTGAAAAAAGCAGGCATGTGCCTGTTAGGTGACAGCAATTGTTTTTAAGGCGTTTATAGCCTTCTTCCTCAAGCTAAAAGAACATTATACTCTTTGAACAACCGCTAAGAAGGGACTGCAACATGGAAAACAAGAAAGATCAATCATGCATAAAGCATTGATTATGAAACACTTTCCAACTTCAATGCAATTTTATTTAAACATCTCTAAAATGCAATACATTCCTTGGTAATATGTTTAAAATTATCACAATACTACATTCATTTATTATATTTGAAAACTTAAAACATCATCGAAAAAAATGAACTTCATTCAAATGACTGCATTGAAAATTAAATTACCTGGTTTAAGCATCTCTAAAATTCAATACATTTTTCGATAATATTTTTAAGATTGTCATAATACTACAATAAGTTATTATATTTAAAAACTTCATCGAAAACAAATGAAATTTATTCAAATGACGTCATCGAAATTTAACAAGCCTGACTCCCTATATAAAAGCAGCACTTCATTGATAAACATTTTTCCATTCATTTAATTTATCACAAAACTATAATAATTTATTTTATTTAAAAACATAAGACCATGGATATACAAGTAATTAAACTCTATGCTTAAAACTTCATCGACAAAATCGTCCTTCCCTCTGTCAAATCAATTGCTATTTCATTCATATCAGCTATATTGCAGACTCCATGAGCTAAATTATTTTGCGTTATAGAAATGAAGCAATTCTTGTACAACTCATTCAACATCTTTTGGTATTTACATTTTCCATAAGTGAACAAGAAAGATCAATCATGCTTAAAGCATTGATTATGAAACACTTTCCAACTTCAATGCAATTTTATTTAAACATCTCTAAAATGCAATACATTCCTCTGTAATAGTTTAAAACTTATCACAATACTACATTAATTTATTATATTTGAAAACTTAAACCGTCATTGAAAAAAAGAACATTCAAATGACGGCATTGAAATATAAATTGCCTGGTTTAAACATCTCTAAAATGCAATACATACCTCGGTAATATTTTTAAAATTATCATAATATTACGATAATTTATTATATTTGAAAACTTCATCGAAAACAACTGAAATTCATTTAAATGACGTCAAAGAAAAAATAACACGCCTGGCTCTCTCTATAAAAGCAGCATTTCATTCATAAATAATTTCCCATTCATGTCATTCATCACAATGCTATAATAATTTATTTTATTTAAAAATTAAGACCATGGAGCTACAAGTAATTAAACTCTATGCGTAAAACTTCATCGAAAAAAATCGTCCTTCCCTTTGTAAAATCAATGAATATTTCATTCATATGAGCTATGCAGACTCCATGAGCTAAATAATTTTGCGTTAAAGAAATGCAGCAATTCTTGTACAACTCATTCTACATATTTTGCTGTTTACATTTTACATAAGTGACAAACAGGCTTCGTTGTAGAAATAATCAAATTTGAATGATCATTTATACTCAAATATATTGTAATTGCGTTGTTTCAGGGCGTAGATGCACATAATTTAAGCAAAAATAAAGTAGTTTTAGGACGGATACAACACTCAATATGAATTAAAAAGAACTTAAAAAAGTCACGATTTTGAGACAAGATGGATGCCATATTTCATTTTGAAGTGGGTCACATGATCTTTTTATATCATGGTCACGCTATCGCTTCATATAAGAGGTGTAATTATTATTTGCATTTTTATTTAAAAACTACTGAATATAGTTTGCTGAATTTCTTTTTATATATTTTATGGAACAATTTGAATATTACCTAAAATTTTCGCAGCAATTTGTGAATTTTAAATCCGCTTAAAAAATGTGTGAAAAATTAGGTCCCATAGGGTTCAATGTATTTCATTTTTTCAATCCGGGTTCAATCCAAAACTAATTGGGTGATATTATTCATTTGTATTCCCATAGGTCCTACAGACCGTCTGAATATCATACTAAAACTTCGTTTTGATTAAGTCATTTTTACGGCAGTTATCGTGCTAACGGACAGACAGACAGGCAGACAGAATGAACAAAGTCGTAAACACTTTTCAACTTTGTTGTAAAGTGTTAATAAGAACATAAAGTAGCCAGTTTCGAAAGTTAATTTTATCAATCAAACTACGGTAAATTTAACAGTCGTTGAGACTAGGTAATTAAAGAATGTTACACATAAAGAAGGAAAAACTCGGTTTCACACGTTGTATGAGCTAACTTCAGCAACAAAATAAGAGTATCAATCGATGAATCTAGTCAAAAATATCAGTGAATGAGACTGGAATTAAGAAGGTCATAAGACTATAACCAAATGAAGGGGAAAAGACAACCGGTCTCGGATGTTGTGTGAGCTAAAAAAGACAAAGATGTGTATAAATAATGCCTCTCTGACTACGAAGATGCAAGGTTCTGCATATTTATCAATAGAAAGGTAATCAGAGTTCGAATAAATAAAAACTCCTAGTTAAAAAAAAGTACAGAAGCAGAACGGAGAAACAATCCAGTTTGGTGTGCTGCAATAGTAACTTCATCAAAACCGGCAAACCAGATGCAGACAGAAGCAGCTGTGGTCGAAAGCCAGAGCTAGATGCCATGGATAAAAGAACACTCTATCGAATTATGAAACGCAAACGCAAACAACAGCAACACAAATTGCTGCAGAATTAAATTCAGGTTTACGGGAACTCGTTTCAGTGAAAGACGTTCAAAGTACACTACATCAAGATGATGTTCATGGGAGGATTGCAATATCCAAATATTCGTATCACCACAAAATGCCGAATTCAGTGGTGGAATGCCACGGAACGTGGACATCGGAAGCATGGGAACGTGCGATATTATCTGATGAGTCAAGTTTCACGGAGTTTCTAACATCAGGTCGGGTGTACGTCTGGCTATCACCACGTGAAGCACGTGACGTTAACTGCCTAAAGCCCACTGTCAAGCATGGTGGAGTTTCCTGTATAATTTGAGAAGTCATGTCATGGAAAGCATTGAGATAAATAGTTTTTCTCGAAGGTAAAGTTACAGTTAGTAAGTATCTGCAGATTCTAAAGGATGAACTTCATCCTATGATCCAGTCTTTGTTCCCACACGGTGATGCAATTTTTCAGGATGGCAATGCTCCCATCCACATTGCTGCATCTTGATTCGAGGAGAATGATAGTGAAGTAGAGCATCTAACATACGCACCTCTATTTTCCAAATTTAAATATTATTAAGTCTATCTGGGGTATTCTAGAAAACAAGGTTAGGACGAATTTTCAGCACCTGCATCTGTCAAAGAAGTAGCCTGCGTAGTAATTGAAAAGTGGTACAATATTGACATGCATGTTATTTGAGATTTATGTATGAATATTCTTCGACGTATTTCTGCTGCATTACGTGCAAAGGGTAACCCTACCCCTTACTAATAATGAAATCGAGATAATTTGTTGATGTTCGTATTATTTTGTCCCATGGCTTGGCCTCCACGATCACCCGCCCTGTCGTGTTTGACTTCTTTTTAGGGGATTATCTCAAAAGTGTCATCTATGACACTCCTTTTGGATCTGAAGAGAAACTAGTCGCCAGAATTTCGACAGCTGCTGCCGAAGTGAGCGATTGCTGTAATTATTGTTTATTAAATGTAAGTTTATTACTTCTAAGTCATTCTTGTGTTTTCACCTCACCTCATTGGTTTCACCATTGAGGGCCCACTTGCTCCTTTAAGTTTCACTTCCGACCCGGTAAACTGTGACGAAAAATGCTTGGTTTGTATACTACCACCTGATAAAGTTTGGTCCATCTTCTCTGAATCGCCCTGTACAGTTTACATATATGCTTAATATGCATAAAATTCTCAATCCCATCCATTGATACATATTGAAAAAATCTGATGTGAGCAGCACATCACTTTCCTTATATAATGCAATGAATTTACTACTTTTACAGTAAAAAAATAGGTTATCCTTATAGTAGATACTTATATTCTTTCCAAGATAATGAATTTTTGTCAACGAATCGTCATTTTCATTGATTTAGCGTCATTTTTATTCATTTGGCGAGATTTCCGTTAATTTGGTAACATTTTAAAAAGTCGCCAAGTTAGCGACATTTCGCCAAATTCGTCGCCAAAATCTCGCCAAGAGTTATGGACGGAGAAATAAGTTATTCTTATAACAGATAAATGACTATTGGCGTTCAAATAAAAAAATATTACTCAAAGTATCTTTTCTCATGAATGGAACGAGATAGATCCAAAAGAATGATGCCACCAAATTTATCGCATAATATTATATAAGAAAAGTGAACATGTTTTTCAACGGTTAATATATTTTTTCTAATTATCTGTGTTTTGATAAATTTATTTGAAAACTGTGCAATATCTCGAGAATGGTTCATGCTAGCGTTCTAAAGTTTATGTCCATCGTTTTCTAAGGAAAAATTACATAAGGAAAGTCCATTTGCGTAACTTCATTAAAGGTTTTGATGATTTTTTCAAAAGTTCACTCGAAAATTTAGGGGGAATCTGAATATTCGATTGCGTTTAAAAACTTCCTTCCAGTATTCACGGATTGTGATTTTTGTACCAAATTTCATTCAAATCGCACATTCATTCGGGAGATATCGTCTCCACAGACTCACTGACACACACACACACACACACACATACATCGCGTCAAAAATGTTTAATTTGTGATCAGGGATGCTTGAATCATGCTCTTCCGTCGAAAACTCGAATTCGAATTTTCGACCCCGTCACAATACTTTCCTTATACATTATGTATATAAGGAAAGTAAAAATCAATGCGCATACTCTTGACAGAAAAATACTCAATAAGGTTTTTCCTAAATAAATATTTGTGAAAGGGTTTTCATGCTTTTAAGAAGTTAAATTTTTAGAACGCGGAAGTATTCTGGTGAAAGTATACAGTTCATACTTTATCCCACAGACATTTATAAAAGTACTGCTTGAAATCATATAAAGTTTCTTTAACTAAATATATTTATCTTGATTTAAGCACAATATTTGCGGAAAATAAAATAAACTTTTAATGCGAATAAAATATTACGAATTGAATTGTTTTTTTAAATTTAGCTCTTTTTTGGAAGACAATGTATAAAATTATTTTGGAGTACGAAATTAATCAATATCAAGCATCCCTGAACTGAAATCGAACGTTTTTGAGGTTATGTTTTTGTGAATATATGTGTATGTGTGCGTATCCGGGAGTCTGTGGACGCGATATCTCATGAACAAATGGAGCTTTTTGAACGAAATTTAGTACAAATATTACAATCAATGAATACTGGAATTCTATGAGATTTTAAAGGCAATCAAATGTTCGAAAGGTCCCAAAAATTTTTAATGGAATTTTAAAAAATCTTGAAACAAATCCAGAACCTCCAATAATGTGGCATAATTGTACATATTTTAAGTAAATTTTTATTAGAATATGAATGACATAAACTTTAGAAAGTTAACATGAACCGTTCTCGAGATAATAGTTTAGTATTTCAAATGTAATATTATGCGATAAATTGTTAACTCCATCCTCGTGTATCTAGTTCGAGAGAATATATTTTGAGCAATAATTTTGTATTTTGATACATAACAATTGACCAATAGACATTATGTGTAAGAAAAGATCTTCTCTCTCCGTCTACATATAACGGTTGGCGAAATATTTAGAAAACTAGGTGACTAATTTAGCGAAATATTGCAAAAAATAATGCAAAATTGATGAATTAATTAAAAAAAAATATTTTAATATATGGACTAGGCTTATTGATGCTATCAGTATTGATAATTATCACATTAGATTTGTGTAAAGTATGTTAGTTAGGTACTTTGAAATAGTTTCATATGCTGTCAGCTGAAAAAACACCAAATTTACAATTCAACATTAAAATATCGTGCTATGGATCGTATATATAATTTTTTTACTGTGAAAGATGTAAATTCAGTACATTAAGTACAGAAAGCCATGTGCTGTCCTAACCAGATATTTTTTGGTTGATTATGGCTATTTCATTTTAAGAAAGGAATTTTATTTGTAATTACCCTTTTTCCTGATTGTTTTTTCTTCTTTCCTTTTTTTTTGCAATCGGCTATTTATTCATTATTTAAGTGCTCTTCTTTTTGTTTACTTGATGCAGGTAACTACTATGTTTGGCAGACGGTATTTTTCTATAATTTTCTGCTTGTCAGTTTTATTTTTTGGAGTTGAAAGTAACTTATTTAGTGTCTGAAGCTGGCTGTTTCTATTATTTATACATTCTTTATTATTTTACTTTTTTTAAGAAGGTAGCTATTTTATATTCTCAAATCGGTGGTTTTTATTTAATATTGTTAGTTGTCGCTCTTTCACATACTCTTGAATGATCCTAATTAATTTCAGTGTTTAGAACGCATTTTTTCAATATTTATTCCTTTAGTTTCACTTTTTTTTCATATCTTATCATCGTTTTTGTTTACATATTGATTTTTTCGAATTGGTAACACTTCAAGTGAGCTTTATTCTGGTGACAGACATTTTTCTACGTGAGTAATCTGTCTCATTTATTCTGACAAAGAAGGATCTTTTCCGTTCTAATAGTAGGATGATACATGTTATGGACTTTTTATGATGTTGCTAACGAAGCTTTTTTATTTTCAGCTAAGTAAGTAGTTTGGGTGCTTTTTTTAATTTCCTTATATACAATAATGTATAAGGAAAGTATTGTGATAAGGGCGAAAATTCGAATTCGAGTTTTCGACGGGAAAACACGTTTCAAACATCCCTGATCACGAATCGAACATTTTTGAAGTGATGTCTGTGTGTGTGAAAGTATGTGTGTGTGTGTGTGTGTGCGTGCGTGTGTCAGTGAGCCTGTGGAGACGATAGCTGACGAACGAATGGACTGATTCGAACGAAATTTGGTACAAAAATTACAATCCGTAAACACTGGAAGCTTATTGATTTTATATGCAATCGAAATTTCAGAACTCCCAAAATTTTTGAGTGAAATTTTGAAAAAATCGTCAAAAAATCAAAACCTCTAATAAAGTTAAGAAAATAGACATTTTTATGTAATTTTTCATTAGAAAACGATTGACATAAATTTTAGAACGCTAACATGAACCGTTCTCCAGATATTGCACATTTTTCAAAAAAATTATCAAAAAGTCATATGAAATAAAAAAAGTATTTCCTATTGAGAAACATGTTAACTTTTCATATGTAATACCATGCGATAAATTGGGTGGCATCATTCTCGTGGATCTAGCTCGTTCCATTCATGAAGAAAGCTACTTTGAGTAATACCTTTGTATTTGAACGCCAATAGTCATTTATCTGCTGTAAGAATACTTATTTCTCCGTCCATAACGTTTGGCGAGATTTTGGCGACGTATTTGGTGCAATGTCGTCAACTTGGCGACTTTTTCAAATGTTGCTAAATTAACGAAAAACTCGCCAAATGGATAAAAATGACGCTAAATCTATGACGACTCATTGATGATGAAGACATGGGAAATGCCGACTCTGACGAAAATTCAATATCTTGGAAAGAATATAAATAATTATTATAAAAATAATCTATTTTTTTTACTGTAAAAGTAGTAAAGTCATTGCATTATATAAGGAAAGTCATGCGCTACCCACATCAGATTTTTTTTAATTGTGTATTTACAGCGTGCTATAGAGGGTGATGTGAAACACTCTATACCAGTTGGTAGATAAAGAACACTAAAACAAGACATTTTCGTTAATGAATGTATGTCTGAAGAAGTCAGTCTTTGGTGCTAGAGGGCGCTGCTGGACAATGTGGAAAAATAAATTGTCAATTTAAGACAAAATAAATTGTCGAATTTGCTAACATAAGCTTTTTACCGCGGCTTTCTGATTCTTATAATCACCGCAATTTTTTAATCTGGGGGCCGTTTATAAATCGAATTGATTCGCAGGAATCATTTAGAAGAACTGAATAAATTAGTGAGTAACTTTATTAAAATATATGCATAAAATAAATTTGAATAAGAGATTAACGTTTTTGAAATTAATTACAACCGATGTTGATTTGTGGATGCCCTTCCATTTCCCAACGCGAATTTTAATCAATGATAGCTGTGTTAAATTTGATCGTATAACAGCCCAATTTTTTCAGTTTTATTAAATACTGCATGGGCAAAAATTTTGCAATTTGACTTTTTTCGCTCTGTGTATAAAGTTTATTATTTATTTATTTATTTTATTTATTTTGCAAAAATATTACACATTAATTAAACCACTATGGTAAGATTTCCTACCTTATTTAACACATTGTTTGCAAATAGAACTATGCGCCTACAACCACCAGCTCAGAAAATAACTTCCTTTATTCATTTTTTGAAAAACCTTGTATACTACTAGCGAAATAGTTAAAGACACATTTATGGCGTATAAATATTCTAAGACGCAAATGGGCTATCTCTTACTGCGATTATTGTTGTTATAGAATTCTGATTTATACCAATTTTTTTCCG
Source organism: Amaurobius ferox (assembly GCA_951213105.1). Taxonomy (NCBI): domain Eukaryota; kingdom Metazoa; phylum Arthropoda; class Arachnida; order Araneae; family Amaurobiidae; genus Amaurobius; species Amaurobius ferox. Next base: position 29,696,271 of record OX578138.1, on the reverse strand, counting down.
CAATGACTAATCTCCCAATGCACAAGGTCCCCAGAAAGCAATTATAATCGTCTAAAAACGGCCTTTGGTAAATTCCTGGAACTTTTCGTAGAAGATATTAATAAGCACTTTTAAAGCAAGTGTCATTGCATCTTTTGAAATTCATAAATGCATAGCGAATACTAAACTACGTAATAAAGTGTATTTGAAGGTGAAAATATTTGGATTGGTGAGCTCCACTCGACTTCCTTATACATTCATTTGTCATAATTGTAAACCATATTTTATTTAACATTCTAAGGCGCAACATGTCTATCTCCCTTGCTCCGATTGTTATGTTTGGTTGATTCTGATTTATACCAATGTTTTCCGCAATGGCTAATCTTCCAAAGCACAAGGTCCCTAGGAAGCAATTAATCGTCCAAAAACTGTCTTCGGTAAATTCCTGGAACTTTTCGTAGAAGATATTAATAAACACTTTTAAAGCAAGTGTTAGAGGTATTGCATCTTTTGAAATTCATAAATGCATAGCGAAAACTAAACTACGCATTAAAGCGTATTTGTAGGTGAAAATATTTGGATTGGTGAACTCCATTCAACTTCCTCATACATTCATTTTACATAATTCTATACCATACTTTATTTAACATTCTAAGGCGCAACATGTCTATCTCCCTTGCTCCGATTGTTATGAATGGTTGATTCTGATTTATACCAATGTTTTCCGCAATGGCTAATCTCCCAAGCACAAGGTCCCTAGAGAGCAATTAATCGTCCAAAAACGGTCTCCGGTAAATTCCTGGAACATTTCGCAGAAGATATTAATAAGCACTTTCAAAGCAAGTGTTAGAGGGATTTGTCAGTTCACTTACATTAAATTTTCTCAATATTTCACCTTTTAGATTACATAAATTCATGTCGAAATATAAATTATGTATTAAAACATATTTGAGTGTGAGAATGTTTGAACTGTGGAGCTCCACTTGACTTTGTCGAACATTCATATTCCATACTTTATAGTATCACTTGCATCATAATCAGAATATATATAACAAAGGTCCATTCATGTTAAATCCTCCATAAGAAATCCGATAACCTAAAAGACTGAATTCTGCGCACTTGCAGCATTTTCCAAGGAAGAGAATTTCGTTCCCCTCCCTGTGTGTATGTGTGTGAGGGAGGGGGGGGATCTGAGAAAATGTTTAAAAAAAATTCCAGATTCTAAAGAAAACTTGAAGGAACTACAAGGTGAATTTTTGCACATTTAAAGGATTCTGGCCACTCAACCTGCTACTCATACCTTAGAGTGAGTCGTGTAACCTCGGTCTTCAACACTTATAGGATTGTGAATGGAACAGGACTTAAAGGAACCGGATTTTTTATTTCCTCTCCGGGTGCGGTAAAAATGGATTTTTTTTTCAAAAAAAGTATTTCTGGACCCTTTAAAAATCTTCCCCCTCCCGTTGATTCAAAAAGCTCAAACTCTGCTATAGTATCGACCACGTGATAGAACCAGACGTAGCTGAATTTTCGACCCCCCCCCCCCCCCTCAGAGGCGAACAAAATGGCGAGAGGGTCTAAGTGACTTTCCAGGACCTCAAGAGGCCCCTAGGTGATCTAAAAGGCTGGAAATGTGAACATTTATAGTATCCACGATGGCAGAAAATCTAACTGAACTAAACAATGTTTGATTGATACAAAATCAAACTTATAAAAAAAATTGAATATTAATTTTGCTTTTTTTTAATGGGCTTAAATACTCGTCAGAAAAAATTAAAAAAAAAATGTAAATTTTATGATCTTTGTTTCGTAACTCATTTGTTTACTTTAAATGTTTGTTAAAAATATGTTTTCTTTAATAACTACCAATATTAATTCTACCTCCCCGACAACACAATAATGTGTAGGGAAACTGAACGTATGGGATAGAAAATTGGAAGTTGAGTTTTAAATAAGTTTACCCAGTGTATCTATGCAGTGGTAGAATTTAATTTTAACCTTCCTCCCATCCCTCCTAGATTCCGACCTGTGCCCCTTTACACGTGGAAATCCCTAAATAATTATTCGGCAATTTTCTCCTTGGCCCCGTTCTATTCCCCCTTCTGCTTTGCAATGTTTCGTGCGTAGTAGCTGTGCCCTGTGACTGTATGTTGCATTTGTCTGTCTGTTGAATATATGCATCCACTGTCAATACATCCAAAACCCACACGGTAATCATAATAAATAAAACCTTGCCTTTTAAGAATATAAAAATTTTTAAGACTTCCTAAAATAAAGCTGAAATAGAAAAATTAGTTGACTACATAAAAACAATTTGCTCTTTACAACCGCTAGAAAACAACTGCCTTAATGATTGTTAAGAACACACTATTTTTGATTTGAGGAAGAGTACTCCTCGAAACAATTATAGTCACCCAGATTTCTTATGCCATTTGTCTTTAAAGACGTATTGGAAAGTTACTTCCACAAAATTCACTTTAAGCTGAACTACGTGAAGAATTGACATTCTTTCCATCCAGTCAAATCAAAAGTAGCTTTCTCCGAGCTTTCGTATTCAAGTAATAGAGCCTTTAAGAATAACACAAGTACGAGCTGAACAGAAGCTATGCCCTGGATGGTGAACCACGCAGCAATGCTTATCAAGTCACAAGTAGCTTTAGAAATTAAAGTGGTATCACGTCTACTTCAATATATAACCAATAAAATTAAAGAAACATATCATAGATCAAAGGTCATTTAATCAAATAAAACCATCCTATAAGACAAACAAATGTTAAAAGGCCAGAGCGTTTTCGGGTATCACTATATACACTTCATCAGTGGCTACATGAGAAATTACCGATGAAACAAGTTCATATGTAAACCAGATCGGCAGACAAATTTGCATAAATTAGCTACGAAATAATGATAATATAAACAGGCTATTGAAGATTAATCAATTACAAAATTACAATACCAAGTGTTATAAACGGGAGGTTTAAAATTTAAACAAGTATTAAATACAAATTATGACTACAAGTTGGTAGTATATTAAACGTTCTGCTGGTATCCGATTGGCTGAACATACTCATGACGTCTTGAATGGTAAACTTTCTACGGCTCTTGCCCAATATGTTGCTAATAGTAACTTTAGGCCCTTTTTTGAAGAAAGTTCCTTTTAATTCGTTGCAATAACCTTCGTAATATTCTTCTTTATGAAGCCATGTTTACTTATATCTGCCGTGATTCCAGTTGTAATTTTTATCCTGTACAAATTTAAGTTGCGCTTGGCAACTCGTTCCCGACCTACCAGAAAGGTGTAAGGTAACCGTTTGGACGCCCGGGAAGTGCCACCCAATTTAGACCGGAACCCAGTGGGGGAAGCATCTACAAGGACCGTACCCTCCTTCCCCTATCACCAACCTCTCCGAAGGACTTACGGACCCACATGCTTAACGTGATCGTACTCCGCATGAACACGGCGTCAGTTGTGGCAGCGTGCAAATCCAGCGCGCAAACCACCGGGCTACCCCGTCCGAAAATGTGCCAACAGCACGCGGTTTTCCCAAGTGGTCATCCACCCAAGTACTAACCGCGCCCGATGCTGCTTGACTACGGTGATCTAACGAGAACCGGTGATATCATCACGGTAGGGCCGTTGGCTATACGTGTCTATACGTGTCAAATTTCTACATATTCATCTGTGATGTTTAAGTTTATTGTAATTTATGCTTGACCACAATTTGGATATTTTTCATTGTATTTTCTTTGTATTTAAAACTTGTTTAAATTTTAAATCTCCCACTTATAACACTTACTAATGTAATTGTGTTATTGATTAATCTTCAATAGCCTGTTTATATTATCATTATTCCGTAGCTGATTTATGCAAATTTGTTTGCCGATCTGGTCTACATATGAGCTTGTTTCCATTATAATTTTTCATATAGCCACTGGTAAAGGGTATAGTGATACGCTTTGGCCTTTTAACATTTGTACGTCTTATAGGATTGTTTTATTTGATTAAATGGCCTTTTCATTTATGATATGTGTGTTTAATATTATTGGTTATAGCTTTATTAACTTTCTCTGAGCTTTCGTTTTCAAGTAATAAAGCCTTTAAGAATAGCATACGTACATGCTGAACATATGTTATGCCCTTGATGGTGAACCACGCAGCATTGCTTATCAAGTCACAACTAGCTTTCTCCGAACTTTCAAGTAATAGAGCCTTTAAGAATAACACACGTACTTGCTGAACAGAAGCTATGGCCTGGATGGTAATATATATATATATATATATATATATATATATATATATATATATAAATATTTCACGTATTTCTTTAATCAGGGTAAATCCATGGCACTAACACTGTCATTCAATGCTTCTTGAACTCAAACTCATAAAGAGCAAAATGATAAACTTTATATCTTTTAATTTATCGCCAATCTAATTTGATTCCCTCGGAAGAATTAATTAAATGCTATTAGAGTGTGTACACCAGAGTGTCGTAAACTGTGAGGACTTTGGATTCATTGATTTTTTGTATGCATCCCTTTTATAGCAGTCGCGATAGTAAAGTTTTATATTGATATGGCGTAGTAGTAAAATGGATAAGGGCATACAATATATTTTTGAAAATTTGAATCATTATTTTCATTACGCTTCATATTCGTAATAAAGACCACGATGCATAAAGCGTGTACAGCGTTTTTATGAAGGATATTTATTGATCAATGAAAAACTAATATAATATCTATACAAAATAATTTTAATTATATATTTCGATATTCTCTGGTTTGTAGCAAATGTTGTTATTCCAGACAGTACATATTAAAATTCCGAGCTATAGAGGGCTAAATTCCGCCTCTTTTTTAATAACTGAAAAATAGAGACAATATCTAAATATTGGTATAATCCACATCCGCAATAGTGTTCCCCCAAAATACTATGTTTATTTTAAATATACCATTTCTTCCGATGTCAAAACATATTATAATCCAAAGATTCTCCAGTGTAATGATGTGACTTGCTAATTAAATAGTTCAAGGTGTTATTCTAAATTGCAGATTAATTCTACTCTATCAATTCTTCATTATTCTAAATTCCTGATTAATTATGTTCTATCAATTGTACATCACTTTTCTAAATTGCAGATTAATTCTGCTCTATCAATTCTTCATTATTCTAAATTCCTGATTAATTATGTTCTATCAATTGTACATCACTAATCTAAGTTGCTGATTGTTTCTGCTCTATCAATTCTATGTCACTATTCTAAATTGCTGATTAATTATACTCTATAAATTCTACATCACTATTCTAAATTGCTGATTAATTCTGCTCTATCAATTCTATGTCACTATTCTAAATTGCTGATTAATTCTACTCTATAAATTCTGCATTACTATTATAAATTGCTGATTAATTATGCTCTATTAATTCCATATTACTATTCTAAATTGCTGATTAATTCTACTCTATAAATTCTACATCACTATTCTAAATTGCTGATTAATACTGATCTATCCATTCTATGTCACTATTCTAAATTGCTGATTAATTCTGCTCTATCAATTCTATGTTACTATTCTAAATTGCTGATTAATTCTGCTTTATCAATTCTACATCACTATTCTAAATTGCTGATTAATTCCACTCTATAAATTTTATATCACTATTATAAATTGCTGATTAATTCTACTATATAAATTTTATATCACTAATCTAAATTGCTGATTAATACTGCTCTATCAATTCTACGTCACTGTTCTAAATTGCTGATTAACTTTGCTCTATCAATTCTTCCTCACTATTCTAAATTGCTGATAAATTCTGCTTAACCAATTCAACATTGCTGATAGATTCAATTATTTGTTACTGATAAAAACATGTTTGGAAAGTCAGTCGTTTTCTGTTATGAAATACAATGATTTCTAAAATAGGAAAAACGATTAATCAGATATTATATAAACTCGCAGAACCACACATTCATCTCATAGGGTATTTTCTACATCATTAAGTCCCACCTCTGGCCAAACGGTCCAACCTGCATTCAGATACATAGGAGTTGAGTTTGTGTTTTCCAGATACGAAAGAAAAACCTCGGTGTATGCTTATGTGCTCTTAATGGCTCGTGATCTACACAGTACAAAACTTGTGTGTGAATTTATGAAGGAATTTAAGTGTGGATTTAAGTTCTTTGGTGACATATATAAAATGGATTATTATTACTACAAAAATTGCTACAAAATAGATGTTCAGCGCAGGACCACCTGATACATAGGCATTTTATACAATGCTTGCTTTTTGCACTTTGCCGGTAACATATATAAATTTACATTTCGGCAATAAATATGCAGTTTCCTTATGATATCACGTGTTCTGGGCAGTTTCAAATCTTTCATCTCGGCTGATACGCTCTGGATATTTCCGAACCAGTCAATAAAATGTAAAACAACAATGCGTAGGCGAATATATACTTAAGCTAAGAGAGAATGTGAAGCCTAGAAAAGTTATATTGGAGTGAGAAGAAACTGAAAGACAGAGTGCTATACAATCCACATGAAAAGCACTTTGAAAAGTGGTGCCAACGACAACACGCATCCATGCTAAAAACGGGTGACTGCTAACCCAGAAAACCGTCTCTAAGTCGAACCAAAAATGCAAGATATTTCGCTTTCTTTACACTAAGAAGAAATCGATTTTTTGTACAAGTCTATATAGAAGAGCTAATATTCAGTATTATTAATTGTTTAGCATATTCGAGCGTTAAGCAGTTTCAATAATTTTTTAGTCGTGAGGCAGTTTTATATGAATTTTAGTCGTGGAGCAGTTTTAATAGATTTACTGACCTAGGGTCCCACATTTAACATCTCTAGTAATGTTATTTTTACAATATATTATAGGAGTTATTAATACTATAGGAATTTGAGCATTTTAATGCGTGAATTTTATATTATATATCTCGCACGGAGAACGGGTATAATGCTCGTAATAAGAAAAAGGAAGTTTAAAAAAAAATCAAATTTTTAAAAATTTCCTCCTATAAGAACAAGTATCATCAGGCACGTAAGTATAAATTTAATATATTGTCAATAAAATTGACAATTTTGTAGTGGTTGTTAGTTTCATTTATGACATATCAACAATTATACAAATTATATTGAAATATAATTGTTCAAACTTCAACTCAGATAATACACATTATTTAAAAAATGCACTTTGTATTTTAGAAACTTTAAAATTGAAGATTTATTAGAAAGTTGGTAGCAGTGGTATTCATGGAAACAGTTTTATTTTCTTTGCAGCACAGAAAAATATTGCATGTTATACATTTAGAACGTGGTTATTTTTCCAGTGCAGAAAACTTGCATCTAATTCAAGGTATTCCATATTATAGCCAGAGGCAACCTCTATATGCAAAGTGGATGCTTTTTGACACTAAAAAGTTATCCACTGAAATATTTGTGGAAGAACGTGGTCTATTTCTTATTTTCTGTTGAGTTTCGGTAAATGTAAAAAGGCCGTATGGGACAGAAGTTATTCTTTTTATTTTACTTTTCCCGGTATTCTGAATACCATAATGTTAGCAATAGCGTGTATATTTAGCAAATAGAGATGTTTGACATTTTGTATGTGTGTGTGTGTGTGTGTGTGTCTGTGTGTGTATGTATGTGTGTGTGTGTATGAGTGTGTGTGTGTGTTTGTGCGTGAGCGGGTGTGTGAGTGAGCGTATGTGTGTCTACGTGTGCGTATGTGCATGCTCGCGTATGTGTATGTCTATACGTGTATGTGTGTATGTGTGTGCGTATGTGTATGTGTGCGTGTGTTATTATAAAGCATAACACAGTGTTTACAGGATGTGCAAACACTGTTCATTCTCACTGAGTTTGAGCCGTAAATAAGAGAGGAGTAATAACTCAACGTAAGTCAAAGTGTACGGTGTAGATTTTAATTGCAAACGCGATGCCTCCTCACATATGCAAAGGAACAGTTCGGCGTCAAGGAATGAATAACAGGAGAGAGAGTTTGTAAAATTCAACAACGAGATGTCGAAATAAATGCCAAAATTGAAAAGACAAATCTCTTAAAAATTATGACCCTTGCCAAGTGCAGTCATTCTGGGGTTCAGACGAGACCTCCTGGCAGTTGGGAACCCATCAGGACATCGATAAAAAAATGTTCGCATACAAAATGAGCGCGTTATCCCGTAATCCAACTATAGTTCCGGAATTAGTCCCTCCCATTTCTTGCATAAGTGCTGCAACAAATGAACTTACTAGAAAACTTCGCACCCCATTTGCTCCGCCCTTCACAGAAAGGGAAGGGACCTGAATTCAAATTTTAAGTCAGACTCCATTTTGATCTCTGCAGAGAAGGTCTGTAAATTTTTATGTTTACTTGATAGAAGCCCGCTCCGAAAGAATGCATTTCGACATACATTTGGGATACCGGTATCCATTGCTATTCCGTATCGGTAGCCCTATGCCCTGCAGGAAGGACCGGATATACTGATACCTCTATGCGACGACCACATCTACTCAAGTAGACCTCATATACAGGCTCAGACAGTACAGCAATGACGTCTTATGGCAACTCCATGGCAATCGACTGGGAGTAAGACGAGACTTTTATTGATAAATGCAACGGGCAGCGGAGGCCAACGAAGCAGGGGTGACTTCGTCCCTTTCGCCTCGCAGGATCACACAGCTCTGGAAATAGTCGTATTAAAGGGACCCCTCTTTGGACCCTATACACTACAGTTATGCCGCAACAAATGCATGGACTACAATGGCAGACAAAATTTTGATAGCTCAGGGACTACGTTACCACACACGGACGACTATGTACTGGCGGTGTGTTTGCGAGAACACAAACCTGAGCTTCTACGCAGCATGTAACACGAGTCATCTGAGTGATTCGTCCGCCATCGGTTGGCAAGAATGGTGGTGCATGCAACTATACTATTTTAGCGGGATCCTACACTGACCGGTGTCGGCAGCCGAGTACGTCCTCTGGACCCGCGAATCAGCGGTAAGCCAATCGACATCGGCTATCTAGTACATCCTCGGAACAGAGAAACTCCTGTATGACAACCGACATTTGGGCAGTAGATCTTCATAGCGGACATTGATGTACAAGCGATCCCCTTATAGACTCCCAATCCGCCGCGAAGGAACTCTTCTGCAACCGAGAGGCCTGCATGTCCTGTTTCTTCCATCGCTGACATCCTATACATATGAACATTGGACTTGGTTACTAAGGGCAAAGCAAGCCCTTAGTATTAATGAGATCAATGTTGGAGATCAACTTTAAAATTCAATAGTTAATATTAATATAGCAAAATGTGTAGATAACCATATCCATAATCTCTGAGCTAGAAATATAAGTCATAAGTTCGAGTTTAGGTGAATTTAATCAATTATAAATTTTGGTGATATAATCATCAGTTAAATTACTATACTTTGAGGTCAAGCGAGGTCTGATTTGAGTATTAAATATTTGTTATTATGTAATTGCTCCCATAATTTATATGTGATAAAAGTGAGTTTAAGTGAAGAATAAGCCTAAGTGTGAGAAATAAGCTGAGGTTACATATATTGAAAATACGTGAGACATATAATTATAAATATCCACAAAAATTTTGGAAAAAATATTGTAACTTTAGTTAGAATAAACAAGATTTCAATTAGAATGTGGAAGTCCTGTTTAAGATCAGTTTTTCCTTCTAGTTATACTGAATAAAATACATTTATTTTTCATGGCAAGATACTTCGGTTCATTGCCTATCAAAAAATAGTAATTGGTATCGAAAAATATTATTTTCGGCTTTCGGGGTTTTTTTCCGCCATGGCATCAGTGCGTGGCACGGGGCAAAATTATATGTGTACATCTGTGGATTCTAATATTTTTAATTACTCTATTTTCTCATTTTCTGTCAATTTTCAAACAAAAAAATAAAAATTGATATTTTTGATTCTCCTCTCGATACTCTCCCTTCTCCAATTGGCGGTTGATATCATAAACTGGATATTCCTATGAGGGGCAGTGAACGTTTATGGGCATGTGTGACAAGTTATTGCGCATAACTACGCATGAGCTGAAACTAAAGGATTATGATTAAAACGGAAGTGGAAAACCATTTTTGGTTCAAAACAGGCGAATTTCAAATTTAATGATGTTATCTGTATCTGTATTATTTACTTAACGGGTGCTTATTTAGAGCATGAGTAGCGCCGAATAATATTAATTCTTCATACATAAATGTATATAAAAAATTACTTACCTAAATAATGAAATTTTATCTTTAATTGAAACGAAAACACATGAGTGTTATGCTCCTGCAATCTAAATAAGGTCAATTGCTACCATCAAATGAATTTTCCTATAACAACAAATGGAGATGAATGTCCCAAAACAGAACATAATTAGAAATTTTTATAGAACTATGCAAGGGGATTGGTGCTATACAAAAGGATGAGTACTAAGCATGGTGATGAGTTCTATGCAAGGGGATGGGTGCTATTTAAAGGAATGAGTGCTATGCAATGGGATGTTTAAAATGAATAAGAGTTTCAAATCGTAAAACGGTCGTATATCTTGAGGAAGAAATCTGTTTCTGCTTCCGAAACCTGTCGATACTATTCATTTTATATTGTATACTGCTCTTAACAAAGTTAGTTTAGGTTGTAAAACAATGCAAATATTAAATTTGTAAACTTTTTGTTGTAAAAGTTAGTTATAGAACAAACACATCAGCTTTTTATTAAAAATGATACACTGTGAGAAAATATTTCCAAACCATGTTTTGTTATTGGATATATGCTCAGAAACAACGTTTGGAACACTCGTCTTCCCGAGAAAATAGTGAAAAATGGAGTATAACTACAAGAGAATTTTATTTTCATTTTTTTTTATCAAATATTCTATAATTAATTCATGTCAGCGGGTGTGTATTAGAATGACTAGAGATCGATCTTGCATCCAAGAAGAGTATTTTTACAAGAATGAAATAAATTGAAGTATAAAAAAACAAACGGTTCATTTTTGTAATAATGTAAGCGATAAATCACCTTCGACATAGTATTAGGTTGTGTAAGTCACTTTGTGTATTTTAAAAGTGCGAATTTTAAAGTTGTTCTGCAGCATTGTACACTCACTTCCAAAAGTTAAGCCCGCAATGCAAATTTTCATTTTTTGAAAGTGTATTTGAATTTTAGTGGCTGAAAATCGCTGCGGATGTAGATGGCAGTATGCAAATATCGAATGTTACAGCCAGTCACGATTGACAGCCCGGATATATGCTAATTAGGTTGTTGTTGGAGACGCTGACATACTGCAGGGTTTGAGGAGGTCCATTTAAATGCTGATACGAAGTGTTTATAACTTCCGTAGGATTATTTTCGATGATATCCGTGTTTCTATGGCTGAAAGAAGACGAATGACAGTTGCTGAGCGCTGACGTGTTGTCGGATGCTTTGAAGCAAGACAGTCAATCAGAGATGTTGCTATTTTCTTTGGCATTGATCATTCGATAACTTCTCGATTATGGAAACAATTCCAAACATGTCAAACAGTTGTCCGGAGACGTGTGCCTGGTCGTCCAAGGGTTACCACTCCGTCTGATGATCGGTATATTGCTATAGTAGTCAAGCGGAATCGATGAGAGACCTCCACATCTGTTACATCCATGGTTGCAGCGGCATTTGGTAAGACAATATCTGCCAGTACTGTGCGCCGAAGGCTCCACTTGAAGGGACTGTACGCCCGAGTACCACGTTTTTGTGTTCCACCAAGCGATCATGCCAGAAGGGTCAGATTCAAATGGTGTCGTCAACATGTCAATTGGACTGTCTTAGATGGGTGCAACGTCCACTTCACGGACGAGTCCAGATTTTCCCTGGAATCAGATGATAAGCGTGCAAGAGTCTGGAGAGAACGAGGCACACACAACCAGGCCAAGAACATCCTCAAACATCACGTATTCAGAGGTGGCAGCGTCATGGTGACTGGAATTTCAATGGAATATCGCACAGAGCTGCACATCTTTAAAGGCGGTTCTATGACGGCTGCGCGGTATCGGGATGAAGTCCTAGATCCCATTGCGAGACTCTACGCTGCAGCAGTTAGTCCTGATTTCCTTCTTATGGACTATAATGTCTATCGAGCTAACATTGTTGACGAATAACTGAAAAGTGAGAACATTTCTCGTATGGAGTGGCCGGCGTATTCCCCCGACCTTATTCACATTGAAAACCTTTGGGATGTCCTCGGGCGTGCTGTCTCTGCACGTTTACCTCCTCCAGCCACTCTCAGGGAGTTGGAAACTGCTCTATTTGAGGAATGGGATTTGCTTGCATCTACAATGGTTGATCACCTTATTGAAAGCATGAAAAATCGTTGTGAAGTTTGTGTCAAGGTCCGGGGTGGTCACATACCATATTAATGTAAGGAAATTTTTTTTTTGGTTTGTTTGTCTTTAAGCATCATTCTGTTATGGCCCAAATGTGACATCATCATATAACTTAAGAAAAATAAATATTTAGTTCATTTTGTACATAATTCTTGTTTTCTTTAATGCATAAAAACATTTGTTACCTTTATATACAAATTTAAGTTAATCAAAACTTTTCCATTTTTGTTGATTTTACCGTCCGGGCTTAAATTTTGGAAGCCAGTGTACATGGGATAATCCAAGGTTTACTTCATACATGGAAGGAAAAGAGGTGAATTGTCAGGCAGCTTAATAGATAGGTCCAAGTGGATTCTGTTTGTGCTTGGAAGATTACAAACATGCAAAATTATTTTATTCTAATTTGGCCTTTTATATATAGTTTAGTGCTTTGCTTTGGTATTAATGCATATTTTTAAAATTGAGGATAAATAACAAACATTTTAATTTGATTATGACAATTTGAAGCTGTGCCTCTCTAAAAAAAATATGATGTGGGTAGCACATGACTTTCGCTACGTAATGTACTGACCACATATTTCACAGATAACTAATTATGTATCAGATCCATGGCACAGTGTTTCTAAGATTCAATTGATTGTACATATTTGGCGCTTTTCTGGATAACAATGTGTATAAAAATATTTTAAAGAATGCAAATACATTATATTTCGCGTACGCAATTTAAACTTGGCATTTAGAAATATTGAGGTTAGCATCTACTGAGCTATCTTGTCTATATATTAAGCGATTTTAATCATTATAAAATAATGAATTTTCATTAATTTTGGCATTGTTCTTGGTTATTCAACGCCTTTTTGTCAAATTGCTGAAATTTCAGTCAATTTGGCATCCGTTTCAAATGGCAAGGCTGGCGATATTTCGCCAAATTTACTGCCAATATCCTGTTTAAGTACGCTACATATTTTATTTTTATGTAACTTTATTGATAAATTTATCCCAAAACGTTCTATATCTCAAGGTTCATTTTAGCGTTCTAAAGTTAGATCTATTCATTTTCTAATGCAAAATTAAGCAAGAAATGATCATTTATTTAATGTAATTAACGGTTCTGAGTTTTAAATTGTTTTCACAGAAATGCATTCAATAATTGGGGATCTTCCTATTTTATCCTTCTATAATATTTTGAGGGGAAGAATGAGAACATACAAAAAATAGACTTCAATAATTAGTAATATAACCATGATACTTTTACATATATAGTCTGGTTATTTTTTAACATTTCCAACATAGTTGAAAGTGTATAACTTTGGTCATTCTGTCAGTCTGTCTGTCTGTCTGCCGAAAAAATGACTTTATCAAAATGAAATTTTAGTATGTTGTTCAGACGGTCTGTGGAACATATGGGAATATAATTGTATAATATCACCCAATTAGTTTTGGATTGAACCCGGGTTGTAAAATTGAAATGCATTGAACACTATGGATCTAATTTTTTAAACATTTTTTAAGCGAAATTAAAATTCACTAATTGCTTCGAAAATTTTAGGATATATTTCAAATGTCTCATAAATATATATAAAAAAATCAGCAAAATATGTTCGGTGGTTTTTTAAACGAAAATTAAAATAAAAATTACACCCATATTATATAAAGAGATCACGTACCCCACTTCAAAATAAAATATGGTATCCATCTTTTATTCCCAGTGTAAAAATAGTGATTTTAAAGTTCTTTTAAATTTATATTTAGTGTTGCATCCGTCCTAAAACCGCTTTATTTCTGCGCATTTTCTGTGCATCTATATTCTGTGCCATCGTAATTTCAATACTTTTGTGTTTAAATGATCATCAAACTTTGATAATTTCTACAACGAAGCCTAATTTTAATGGATGCAGAATATAAACAAGTGATTGTAAGATGAGTTGTATAAATATTGCTGATTTTTTTTCACGCAAAATTATTTAGCTCTGGAATTTGGAATAAAAGTGGTATGAATGAAATTCTTATTGCTTTTACACAGAGAGCCAGACGAATTATATTTTGATGACGTCATTTGAATAAAGTTCATATTTTTCGAAGTTTTAGTTTTTCAAATATAATAAATTATTGTAGTACTGTTGTGGCATCGAAATCTGCGATGCATATTTTCTGTTTAAAATGCTCTTTTTCATGTCATGTAAATGTAGAATGCCTCAGACGATTTTCTGTCGAAATAGAGCAAATTGTGAAGTGCGTGTGCCCTTGAACCGGCGCGCCAGTCAGCGGAGAGAGAAAAAAAGAAAAGCCGTTGAGTTTTAATTTGGTTTTGTTGATTATTATCCAATGTTCTGTTATGTACGTGTGATATGTACATGTGTGTTGTGACGTCAGCGCAGAAAATGTAGAGGGACGCGCTTGGAAGAAGAATAGAGCTTACCATGGACGAGAGGGCTGTCTGTCGCATATAGATTTTGTTCCAATGTAAAAAAAATGAATCTATTTTAAATTTTAATTTAACTTTACTAAAAGTGCTCTCAAAATGTTCTTCGACCGACAGAGCCCCTCAGAACCGAAATATAGATTCGTATGGATTTTTCCTTTAATTGGGAGATTGTAAAATTGAATTGCTGGTTGTATGTCTATGGAATTTTTAAATGTAAAAAGCCAGCTTAAAAGTAATAGATCTGTATCAATCTCCCCTGGTATATTCTATTGTTTGAAAAGGTTATTAAATTATAGTAATATCTATACTAAAAGATTTTCAAGCTAGATATATTGTGTTGAAACAAATTTAGAAAACCTAACTCATGATTAAAGGAGTTAGAATTGCCATTATTGGAAAAATGTGTTTAAATTACAAATAATGTCTTATCTGTGCTTCATAAAGAAAATTAAAGAACGTTCCTTTACTATAATGAAATATATAGAGTCTTCTTTTCACGTGCTATTTTTACTTGTCATTTATTACTTCCAGCCATTGAGTTGTAGTTTCGCTTCTCACCAGGGAGACGGATCTGAACTCTGGAGTTAAGTACTTACCACTAGTTGATAATTGTGTTTATTTCAGTTTCTACATTTGTATGTGAAAGCAGAAGAGTCTTTTAATCATTGAAAACGCTTTTACACTGTGATAATTTAAAATATATGAGCGCTGAATGTATCGCATTTCAGAGGTGTTTAAAAAACATTACATTTCAGTTGGAAAGTGTGTCGTAATCAATGTTTTATGCATGATTGATCTTTATTATTTATTTGGTGTTAGTGAGTAATGTTCGATAAACTTAAGTAATGAAATGACTAAATTTAAAATCTGATGCGAGATAGCAGGTGACTTTTCTCACAATCACAAATTATTTTCCTGTTTTATTTTCATAATTCATCACATTGAGTGTTTCATTACAAAAAATAACACGAATAATTATTTGAAATTTCGCTAAATTTGCAGTTTCAATTCAATTTACGTTTTCATTTGGCAAATGGACTTAGGTATTGTGGCAAAATCGCGAAATATCTTGTTAAATATCTTGAGAACGGTTAGCCAGCGTTATGAGGTTAGTCGTATTCTCTTCGTCATTAAAAATTACATATAAAACACGCATTTAATTAATACATTTGAGTATATGCGGTCTTTCAGTTTAGATTTTGACGGTATTTTAAGGGTCATTTCGATAAACAGGCAGGTTCTGTTTTCCAGAATTATATTAAAGTCTAATTAACACCAGAATCACCCACAAGTAACTAATCTACCAAATTTTGTGCAATTGGAGCATTTTTGTTTCAGCTTGACAGGACATATACATTACACGGGCAGACACACAGACAGACAGAGTAACACACAGACAGGCAGACACACACACACGCACACAGACGTCACGCAAAAATAGCTTCTTCGGGTTCTAGACTGCTCGAAACGTGTAGAACCGTCGAAAACTACAGTTGATATTTTCGGCACGATTCCAATATTTTACATATGCATGCCCATTTATTGTAGGGAAAGTAAAAATCTGATGTGGGCAGCACATGACTTTCCCTGCAGACTTATACATTCTCTTATTTTAATTAAATTTAATTCACTATTAATTCAATTTTCGTTCTCATTTGGTAACTGGACTCATTTTCAAAGGTGGCATAGAAAAAAAACAAAAAAAACAAAAATATCTCGAGAACGGCTAGTCCTAGTGTAATGGGGTTGGTCTTATTCTTTTCTTCGTTAAAAATTACGTATAAAACAAGCATTTAATGGATGTATTTCAGCATACGTAGTTTTTTATTTTAGATTTTGTCAATTTTTGAGGGCTATTTTGCAAAAAAAGGCAGGTTATTTTTTTTCGAACTGTACAAAAATCTAATCAGCACCAGGGTGACCCACAAGCGACTTATCTACCAAATTTTGTAAAATTCGGTTCATCAGATTTTTAGCTAGAGTGGATACAAGCTTTTGCGGGCTATTTCGCAAAAAAAAGGCGGGTTCTTTTATTCCGAATCGCACTCAAAACTAATCAGCACCAGATTCGCCCACATGTGACTTACCTACCAAATTTTATGAAATTCGGTCAATTACTTTTTTAGTTACAGTGGATACAAAATCTGCACAGACAGACACACAGACGTCACGCTAAAAATAGTTTTTTCGTATTCTAGAGGTCTCGAAACGTGTAGATCCGTCGAAAACTCGAGTTGCGATTTTCGGCATGATTCCAATACTTTCCCTATACATTAGCATGTAATGCAAGGAAAGTAAAAATAAATTGATGAGCAACGCTGTCAACAGAAAAAAAAAAGATTACAAAAAAAATCTTTAAATAAAAAAAAGCTTGGTTTAAGGAAAGAGTAATACACTGCAGAAGTATTTGATAAATGGAATATTACATTTCTTTCACGTTTTCTCGAAGTAAAACGCAGCTGCGCCTATTTTTTGCTCAATGTAGCATCAGAATGAAATCAATTCCTCATTTATCAGGAAGCAAATTCGAATTGGGAGGTATGGTGTGTTAAATAATAAATAGGGCGTTCAATATTTGTATCAAGCAGATTAAAATAAGATTGCTGCTGTCCAACGTAGTCCAGTCAGCTCAATAACGCAGCAGTAGATATAGGATTCCTGGGAAAAACCGCAATAACTTTGCAAGGAATGGTCCATGAATACGCATCTTAAGACTATCTATGCTAAACTGTCCATGCCCGACAGTCTAAACGCGTTTGCAGTGTCCCCCTAGCGGATATTTTAGATACGATACGAACTCTGTAACAGAATAAGATAGATGAGAAAATACAATTACAAAGTTGCTGAATATTGTCCAAGTAGAAGGAAAAGACACCAGGAATGAGGGAATAAGTACCTACCAAAATGTGGATTGTTACGACGTTTCTTCTGGAATCGTGTGTGTACGTTCAGGATACAAGAATGGGTCCAAATTTCTGGATAACTAGCACGTTTATTTACAAGCCTAGCGTAAACAGGAACAATGCACAGCAAAACAGCACCTAAATGTTCCACTAATTTCCCAAAACAGAGGATACATTCACAACGGATACTATTCTCAAAATATTGACGAATATTACAGTTCAATGTTGCTCATATCACGTCAACTGCCCTCCAAATGACTCATTTTATACGGACAACCCAAGTTCGATTCCCGCACCTACCCAAATTGTCGCCGTATTCAAGTGAAGTACGATCAAGTTAAATATGTGGTCCCGTAAGTCTCACCGAGAGGTTGGTGGTGGAGGAAAGAGAGTACGGTCCCTGTGGATGCCTCCTCCACTGGGTACCGTTCTAAATTGGGTATCACTTCCTGGTCGTCCAAACAGTTACCGTACATCTTCGGGTAGGTCGGACGGTCTGGGTCGAAGAAAGAAAGACTATCCATAGAAACTTCAGGAAATCTCTCATATTTCGTAGGATATTGGTTATTTTGAGGTGCTTCTCGAACCATCAAAGTCACTAAATTGGCGATAAATCACCAAATGCGACAATCCTCTTCTGAAACTCAGCATCTGGCAACCCTAGATTCACGTCATAGGAAAAATCGCCTGTACGGGTGTTTTCTTAGTCTATGGTTTTCAAAACGACTCCAGTGAGAGCATTTTACAAGTTTGTAACAGTCTTATCTGAGATTTTAACTCGGTGACACTTGCAGTGCTTATAATATTCTTTCTTGAGTTCAAGTGCGCATTGTCTATGACAGGGGCAATTTAAAATGACTCTGCAGTAAATTCCAGTTTGTGTAAGTGTCAGGTTTGGAAACTGGAATTAACATATTTAATCGATTTTTGTTTTTGCACGCGGAATCAGAACACGTGAAGAGAATGAAATGAACTTAATTGAGCATTTTAGAATGTCGAAAGAACGGATGTGAAGATGTGGGAATAAACACGCAGGCATCTTTTGATAAAAACAACCAGCTTATTCTTAAACTGTAGAAATCATAAAATAAACTCCATTAACGTAATGCACAAATAATAAATCAGAATGTACATGGTACACTCGTACTAACTCCCTCCCGTGCTTTGCACCGAGTATCTTTATAACCTGGTTGTCAGCTCCACCTTCCGTCAGCAATCTGCACGGCTGTTATTTAAATTCAGGCTCTTCTTTCCCCGGGAAAAACACTGCTTGAAAAATAAGAAGTCGAGAATAGAAATTGTTTATCCTTACAGTATCCCCCTCCTTGAAGAGAAGAGTGAACCAAGGTCTTCACAGACCTACCATGAACTCTAAAACATTGTTTTTCATCTGCTAGTTAACCCAGTTTTACATTGTACAATTTGTAACAGCTCATCTTACTAAAGTAACACATAAATGCATTTTTATTTATTCCACAATTCAAAATTTAAAATACAGCGTGATAGAACATGCAAAATGTTCTTTTCGCCTGAAAATGCTCCTCGTTGTAAGCGGGGTGTTTACAAGCCCGCTTGTTTCCGTTGTTCCACCGTGCTATCAGAGATAGCTGTTGTGTATAGGGAGGGATACGTTGTCTATGGGATACGTTCTGGAATTTCTGTTTTTTCTTATTATAAGCAATTCTGCTTTGCTGCCTGGATTGGTTGTGAAATGCCTGAGGATTACGCTGAATAACCCACCGTGTGACTCCGACTTTTCTTCTTGTAGTAGGTGGTAATTCTGGATTATAGAGAGGTATTTCATGTCGACTGTATTTTAGCCGAAGTTCATAACTTTTAAATCGTGCACCTTTTCCTTCGCCTTGCTCATATGTGCTGTATTAACGTTTCCGTGAAGTTGGGGATGTTGATTGTCAATTTAGTCGTCAGATTGATCGTCACAGTTATGTACAGTTTGTAAATTGTTCTGAGCGACATTTTCGACGTGATTCTTCTATTGTGCTTAATTATATATGTCTTGTACTGGTTGTGGGTTTACATTTCTGTTCAACATTGTTGTCTCATCATCTTGGTTATTTAACAATCCTTTGATTATTTCCGATTCTTTCCTGCCATAATATGGTTTCATGTGAGCCATATTGGCCGTACTTTTAATGCCATGCTTCTCGATCACGATATTATTTTCTCTAATTTCACTTACGACGAAGGGTCCCTCGAACTTTGGACTAAACTTCGCAACCACTGTTTCTACTGCATTTGACAATGTGTGCTTCTCTTTCAACACTTTTTGACGTGCCACCAGTTTGAATTCTCTCCACCTTTCATTATAATACTTGGCTTGCATTTATTGAGCTTTTTGAATGTTTGTTTGTGCTTCTGCAAGCAACTTTGTAACATTCTGTGTGAAATAATTTTTTGCTTGTACATCCACATATAGTAATCTTTCGAATGGTGAGATCATTTTATCTCCCCGTAAATATCTCCGCCGGACATTTTCCTGTTGAATTATGTGCTTTGCTGTTCTTAAAGCACATCCAAAGTAATCTAAATAGAAATCCCAGTCTTTGTGACAATCTTTCACATAAGAAACAATCATTTTCACTATATTTTTGTTCAGTCGTTCTGCTTCATTTGCTTATGGACGAAATGGTACAATTTTTGAACGTTTTATTTCTAATGTCCGACACATTTCAGCGCAGATTGTACTGACAAATAGAGGTCCTTTATCAAACACGACACAAACTCATTCCCGGCCGTCCAAATAGTTGCTCAAGTCCTCAGGGTGAGTCAGACGGTGTGGGTCTTCAACACGACACAAACTGGTATCCCAAATTTTAAGTGAATCCATACACTACCGCATCTGATACATACTGTGCTGAAGCTTTCTTTAAAGGTATCAATTCTGTCCATTTCGAGAAATAGTCAGTAATAACTACTAGGGTTATCAGGAAATACTTGTCCGATTACAAAATTTAATATTTTCCATAATTACGAACAGAAAATTATAATTAATATGTCATTGTAAAGGAAAAATGTACAAACATTTAATATTTCCACAATTTTTACAAGTGTTCGATATGACTTCCTTTAGTCACCCGTATAATATCATTGCGATATGCCATTTCTTGCCAAACACGTTGTAATGTTTCACTATTAACTGTTTGTAAAGCATCACAAATGCGTTGTTTAAGATCGGGCAAACTTAAACAACGTTTAGGAAAAGGTGGTATGAACGCAAGATCTTTGACATATCCCCAAAGAAAGAAGTCGCATGGGGTTAAGGCAAGTGACCTTGGAGGGTAGTTGTGTAGGACCAAATCGTCGGCTGCACTGCGACCAATTCAATGGTATGGTAGTTCTCTGTTTAGAAATTTACGAACCTCCAAATGCCAATGGGACGGTGCACCATCTTGTTGAAAAATAAAATTTTGCATATCTTCCTTCAACTGAGGGAAAAGCCAAATTTCCAACATATCGAGGTAGGTAATACAAGAAAATGTTACAAACTAAAAACTTAACATTTTCCCTTTACAATGACATATTAATTGTAATTTTCTGTTTGTAATTATGGAAAATATTAAATTTTGTAATCGCATGATTCTTTCCTGATAACCCTGTATATCTATATCTGTTGTGCTTACTTAATGGATAAGGTTCCAATAAATCAATTCCGATTTTTTCCTTAGGGAACTTACTTCAATAGGTTTCAATAACCTAGCCGGCTTATAATTTATATAATTATACAATTGACACATATCACATGTTTTACAATATTCATCAATCGTTTTTTCATCTCTGGCCCAAAACATACGCGATTGATTCCTTTGAAGGTTTTTCGTATTCCGTTGTGACCTCCTGTTAGTAAATCGTACAACTAGTTAAGTACTGCTAATCTGAGTGACTATGGTAGCACCGTATTCAACCCCATTTTCATTTAGCTTTTTCTTATAGAACATGATTTTGCCGATCAGTTCATAATCTCTTGATCTTTGTTCAATGGGTTTACGTTGTAACTCTTTAATATTATTTGGATCTTCCAAATAAATATATATTGGTCCCGAACTCTGAATCCAATTTTTGTTCGGCAATAAATTTATCTTCATAGTCGATTTCCATAGATGTTAGCGTGGAACATTTTTTTGCCTCATCACTAATATCTTCCTCAGATAGTGGAACTCTACACAACTAGTGGAAACAGCTAGCGAGTGACGTGTAGCGCTTTGAAAGCTCTACAAGAAAAAAAAAATTCTAAAACTTTAAACGAAATAAATGAGTCTGAGAGAATATGATAAACTAATTAAACTTTACTGATGTTTTATTTTACAAAATGTTATTCACGCGACGCCATGAGCTGGAACCACTGTTGATTTTTTCAGAGAAATGGTGCAAATTAATTGTGGCGTATAAAAATAAAATCGTTATATATGGGGTTATGAAGAGATTAGAATTGGCCGCTGATCGTAAATTTCTGTATATTCCCACAATAGTTAATTTATTGTGTTGCCCGGTGCTCCTGAAAAGCAAATGATTATTGGACATAAATAGACATTTATTAAATTTTTAACTTAGGAGACGAAGAAGATGCCTCTTACTTGTTCCAACTTAAATTTTATTATTATTATTATTATTCATACTTTATCATTTTAATTATAATTTATCAAATTTATCAGGCATACACACCATGGTTACTGTTAAGTATTTTACCTAGAGCTGGTTCTTTTGTGATACAGTGGAATATTATTAAGTTAGTCAACTACCTACTGACTAAATGCCAGCCTTCACATTGCTTCCTCATACGCTTATGTAAATTGTTGCCTGCTCATCTTATGCTGCACCTCGTTGGGCCTTGACGGTTTTCCAGCAGTAGTGGTACATTCTATTGACTCGCTGCACATAAATTTATCTAGGAGCATTTGCTCTCACAGATTAACCATGCGGCGTTTAACACAACCGGAGGAAACATCTACTTATTAAATTCTTCAAACATAACAAGAGTACTGCAAGTCATCGCAGCATTATTTTCAAATTTGATCATTAGAACATTTGCAAAATTGATGGCAATAGCTTCGTAGTCAAGTGATTTCCATATAAGCCATGTAATGTCAATGTAAGTAACTTCAAATGTAAGGGAGTTATTGATGCATCTTCACACAGACTGGTGTATGAAGTGCTAAGTGTTTCCCCCTTCTGCTCATTGGCTTTGGTAATTTCTTCTGCCATTGGTTACAGTCCTGTGGGTGGAGCTTATGTTAAATTTCATTGGACGTCTCGTCTTGCCTTGGAGCTTTGTTTGCGCCATGAAGCGCACGTACATCGAGGTCATAATTTAATAATTTGGGTAGTAAAAATTACTCTCAGCCTCATCATAAAAACTGGCGTCTTACGTCTGGGGTTTGGCGTCAGCCTGTTGCTTTTTGCATCTGTAGCCGAAAAATATGATTTCTATTCGTAATGCCTTTTATTTACAATGTCTTATATTCGCACTGTATTACATTGATGTTCTGCAGGACGAGTTCGTTCCTGAATATTGTCGGATAAAATCACTTGTGCTACGACAGCAATGGCACCGGTGATGGCTTCGGGAGAGTTGTGAGAAATATTTCCCCTCCCTCTATATTTTGTCCACTTTGACAGAAAAATCGAAAATTCGGCTTCATTTGATTTGGGTCCATGGTCGATAAAATGTGCAAAAAGACAACCTTCTAAGCCAGCGGGGGGCTGCTTGAGAGTCTTTAAAGGAGTTGTTGTTGAGACCCAGACCGTCCGACCAACCAGAAAGGTGGAAGGTAACCGTTTGGACGGCCGGGAAGTTCCACCCAATTTAGACCGGAACCCAGTGGGGGGAGACATCCACAGGGACCGTACCCTCCTTCCCCTACCACCAACCTCTCGGAAGGACTTATGGACCCACATGTTTAACGTGATCGTACTCCGCATGAACACGGCGGCAGTTATGGCAGCGTGCAAATTCAGCGCGTAAACCACCGGGCTACTGCACCCGAAATGTGCCAACAGCACGCGGTGTTCCCATCTGGTCACTCACCCAAGTACTAACCGCGCCCGTTTCTGTTTGACTTCGGTGATCTAACGAGAACCGATGTTTTCAGCACGGTAGGGCCGTTGGCTCTAGTCTTTAAAGAAGTAAAAATGTTTAAACAAACCATAATATTCGTGCTAGGGGAAATCGAAAACCCGACTCTATTTGGTTCTGTCCAATGGTCGATACCGGAAGTACTCAATTATTTGCCTTCTAGGGGTTCTGGAGGATCTAGAAAGAGTTTTTACGCCCCCCTTTCGTATCTGTCCCGTCGAAATAAATCTAAAATCCTTCTTCGTTAAATTATGCACAGTATTCGATACTATTATTGTTAAAAAATGAAGCCTTATAAGCCACCAGGAGTGAATCTGGAGTGTTAGGATAGACAAAACACAAGTTATACACTTTATACAATTATACATATATAAATGTTATTGTCAAAAGGGATATTTATTTAGAAATTCAAATATTAATTCTATCCTAAAACGTTTTCTGGAAAACGAACTTTTTATTTGTAGAAATCAGAATAGGAAATTATTTTTTCTTCCGTTTCCAAGAGATAGACACGGTGCTATTTTCCAGAAAATACTGCACCGTTGCATTTAACAACCCTATGATCTTTTATTTAAAAATATTTTGAAATATTTTACGTAAACTAAATTATCCAGTAAAGTTGCCGTTACAAAAAGAGGTTTGAAGGGAAAAAACCCTCTTTACATAAAGTGGCTTATGGAAAGAGCACTGCCTAACAAAATATTGTGATAAATGGATTAATTTAGATTTACATTTTTCTCTGCATTAAATGCACATGTGGCCACATTTGCTCAACGTATCAAAAATGTATAAAATGTAACAATTCTTCAGGCAGCAAATTTGCGCTGAAATGTATCGTTGTGGATATTATTCAACATTTATACTTTTTAAGCGAGAAGATTTCAAGCACTGTTTTCAGTGTCAGATTGTAGGTTTTCGAAGATACGCCTTTTCTTATTGTGCATAAATATCCTGATGAGCAACACTGTGTAATGATAAAAATTTCATTTTATCTTACAGAATAATAAATTTACATTATCGTACATAATAAAATATTCACGTTATCTTACACATTAATATATTCATGTTATCTTCACAATACGAATTTCACGCAAAAAAAATTATAAATGAGGGATATGCCGGCAAAAATATAATGTACACTTCATTCTTGACGCAATTATTAAGCATTTTTATATTATTTTGCATGCTTATTTCTTACACTCACACGAATTTTCAGAAAAACCGGAAATGTCATCACCAGAGCAGAAAATGAAAATTCTTAGTGAACCACCCCATCTCCTCTAAATGCTGAATCCATATCAATCATCATCTCAGCTCTATTAATAGGCAATATTTAATAGTATATGTGGATAAGAAAATGTAAATTTTAATCGGAAGTGACGTATCTAGAACGGAAAGTGGAAATCCTTAGTGCACTTCCCATGACCTCCAGAATTTGATGCTGAATCCATAACAGTGATTATCTAAACGCTGTCTAAAGCCAAACCTGAGAAATAGTTGTGTCAAGAATTCTTTTTTAAATCGGAAGTGAAGTTAAAAAAATGGAAAACATTAGTGAAACCCTATCACAAACCACACATCCTCCAGAACTTAATACTGAATTCTTATCAGTCGTCATCTAAATTCTATCAATAACACCTCCTGAGAGATAGCTACTTTAATGCAATATTTTCCTAAAGATCAATAGTATGGCAAACATATTACCACCAATAATCTTATATTTCTTTTTCTATAAGAACCAAAATTTACGTTTGACCCAATTTTCATAAATATTCAGCATAACGAACAGTGCAACCAAATAATGAATGCCAAATTAAACAATTGTTAAAAATGTAACAAATAACGTATTTAGCAAAGTAGACATATTTTTTTAAATGTAAAAATGTAAGCAGTAAACAAGTAAATATCACACAGAAATGTCATAAACATTTAACAGAAATTGTTGTTTAATAAATGTGATATGTTATGCATTCGTGTCCAAAATTTAAGCATAGTTTCTGTTTATGGGGAAATTTCAGGAAATCTACATTGGAATGGAAGGAAACAAGGTATACTGGTGTATTATGGCTATAAAAAAAGAAAACAATGCAAAAGAATGATAATAGCTATTTTTATTATCCAAAGAAAAGGGTTGAAAGAAAAAGGGTCACAATACGAGTGTCAACCTCAGTGAAATAGAATGATTCAAACAATGTGATGCTGCAGTTTAATTCGGTGTCTGAGAACATCGGGTAGCCACGCATGCTGCACAACGATTTCTCATACTTTCGATGAGGGTTTGGATAAGTTGTGTGCTCAAAGAGTTCCAAGCCTTACGGAGAGCAGTTTTCAATCCCGGAAAGAAGCTTGGTGGGTAACGGAGGGCTACAAGATGTCTCCCGAGTATATCCCATACATGCTGCATTGGATTCAGATCAGGAGAGTTGGCAGGCCACAGTATGTGCTGGATATCTTCAGTTTCATGGAAGTCGTCGACCAAGGCCGCACGGTGAGGCAGTACGTTATCATACATGAATATAAAATCAGGACCAACAGCCCTTCGAAACAATCGAACGGTAGGCTCAAGGACTTCGTCTCTGTATCTTTGGCCGGTAATCGACCCCGTGTCAAAGACGTGGAGGTTTGTGCGGTCTTCCATCATGATGCCTGCCTAGACCATGACTCCCCCAAACGGAAAACGATGTCTTTCAGTGATGTTTCCCGGGTAAAAACGCATTCCACGTTCTCTCCAGATCGTGATATGACGAGAATCAATTTAGAGGCTAAACCTGGTCACGTCACTGAACATGATATTGCCCCACTGTTGTCCAATCCACTGTCGACGTTCCAAACTCCACTGTAAACGCGTGTGTTTCTGTGCAGGTGTCAGGGGGCTGGTCGTCTGGCATGAAGACAAATATTGCTGAGTCTCCTGTAAACTGTCTTCAGTGACTCATGTGGCGACTGTCAAAGCTGAACCCAGTTATCTGGAAGAACGGTTCCACAGTTATCACCAAATATCGGTCTTGCCGAGCGGTTGTTACCCTTGGTCGACCTGACACTGGTCGTCGGGTAACATCTCTAATGGTTTGGAACCTCTGCCACAGTCTGGAGATCACACACTGAGGACCATTCAGAATTCGAGACACTTCGGTTTGAGATCGACCGGAATCCAGCATTCCAATAATTCGTCCCTCCGAATGTATGTCCAGTTGGCATCTTTGTGACATCTTTCATCCTTTTTGATTGTTAACAACGCTCCGTACCACAGCAATTGCGAAATTCTGCCTCAACTGGCCATGCCGCTCGAGGCCGTTTATATTCGTCCGGACTAACTTCGTCCTCGGCGCGGGAGTTTGCGCAAGTAGATGTCCATTGAACTGTTTTCCATGTGCACAATAACTTACCTTCATCCCACGATTCTCCACAACTGATTGTGAACCATTGCATCCTTATTTACTCCGAACTTTTTGCATTTTACGAACTATGCTTAACTTTTGGACATCAGTCTAGCTAATAATGAATTCATCTCCAAGTGAAACAAATTCCGTTTGTTTTAAAGCACAGTTTTCATTCATTCAAGCCTTTGCAATGAATACATGAGTGCCAAATGCAATTCTATGAACACGTTGCAGTGTATGGGAAATAGCCATAATTTTTTGCTTGCTTATCATGTATAACTATCGCAAGCATCAAATTCAAATCAATTCAAATGTTTATCGAATCTTCACAGATTCAAAGTTTAACAAGAAAGATCAATCATGCTTAAAGCATTGATTATGAAACACTTTCCAACTTCAATGCAATTTTATTTAAACAAGTCTAAAATGCAATACATTCCTTGGTAATATTTTGAAACTTATCACAATTCTGCATTAATTTATTATATTTGAAAACTTAACTCTTCATCGAAAAAAATGAACTTCATTCAAATGACGGCATTGAAATATAAATTGCCTGGTTTAAACACCTCTAAAATGTTATACATTCCTCAGTAATAGTTTTAGAATTATCATAATACTACGATAATTTATTATATTTGAAAACTTCATCGAAAACAACTGAAATTAATTCAAATGACGTCATAGAAAAAATAACACGCCTGGATCTCTCTATAAAAACAGGATTTCATTTATAACTTTCTCCCATTCATTTCATTCATCACAATACTATAATAATTTACTTTATTTAAACATTTTGTTTAAGACCATGGAGCTACAAAAAATTAAACTCTATGCTTGAAACTTCATCGAAAAAAATCGTCCTTCTCTTTATGAAATCAATTAATATTTCATTCATATCAGCCATGCAGACTTCATGGGCTAAATTATTTTGTGTTAAAAAAATACAGGAATTCTAATACAACTCATTCTATATATTTTGCTGTTTACATTTTACATAGGTGAAAAATAGGCTTAGTTGTAGAAATAATCAAATTTAGATGAGCATTTAAACTCAAATATATTGTCATTGCGTTGTTTCAGTATGTAGATGCACAGAATTTAAGCAAAAATAAAGTAGTTTTAGGACGGATACAACACTCAATATGAATTAGAAAGAACTTAAAAAAATCACAATTTTGAAACAAGATGGATGCCATATATCATTTTGAAGTGGGTCATGTGATCGTTTCATATCATGGTCACATGATCGTTTCATATAAGAGGTGTAATTATTATTTTAATTTTTATTTAAAAAACTACTGAATATATTTCACTGAATTTTTTTTATATATTTTATGGAACAATTTGAATATTACCTAAAATTTGTGAAGCAATTTGTGAATTTTAAATCCGCTTAAAAAATGTTTGAAAAATTAGGTCCCATAGGGCTCAAAGTATTTCATTTTGTCGACCCGTGTTCAATCCAAAACTAATTGGGTGATATTATTCATTTATATTCCCATAGGTTCTACAGACCGTCTGAACAACATACTAAAATGTCATTTTGATTAAGTCATTTTTACTGCATTTATCGTGCTAACGGACAGACAGACAGACAGACAGAATGAACAAAGTCATAAACACTTTTCAACTTTGTTGTAAAGTGTTAAAAACTGACTGGCATGAGAATTTTTTCAGAAAATGTCGAATTTATACAAGCATAATTAATTTTATATAATATTTTATCTACGTCCTAGGATGAGTTTCCACATATCTGTTAAACCTTCTAAATCATAGACAGTAAAACATTACGTGGTATATCCAATATTGTTTTACATTGGGATTTAATTGCGGCTTTTGCCACTGCGTTCTTTGCCACTATGTTGCTTTAACCAGTGTTTCACATTAAGAACAATTATGAAACACATTAGTTTATCCGTTAAAATATATTAAAAGTGAAAATAATTTGAGGCTCACTTATAGCGGGTTCGGCTGTAAGGAAGTATCTGTTATTACGAAATCGTTTTCAGTTACTTTTGGATCAGTAATACCTTTAAAACGTTAAATGCATCGCTTAAAGGGAACACTTAGAGGCCAGTACATCGGATATTGTGAAGGTTTTAGTGAAAGAGAGACATGGGAGAAAAGATGGTTTTGAAGAGAGGCATAGTTTAGAGCGAGGCATGGTTTAGAGAGAAAGAGAGGCATGGTCTCGAGAAAGAGAGGCATGGAAATATTCCAAAATCTGCGTGACAAGTTTAAAATTCTTTAATAACCACAGTGACAATTAAAATACAATTGTAAAAGTGCTATTTAAATGCGTTTGAAAATTCAAATGTTCAAAGGTAACAAATTATTTTTAACGTAATTAAAAGAACAATGCATTTCAACCTTACTATACGGATTTTATGTTTCACAGTAAGCAGTGAGATAAGTCTTTCTTGTTGTTTATCCCATACCTAAACTTTTTACCGGCTATTGGAAATATCGGTTATAAAGAATATTTTTCTTATCCGTCTCAACTTCGATATATGAGGACTCCACTGCAGAATGATATCGATATTTTTATTTAAAGAATAGACTGATTATCTTCAGTATTAAAATGAGTTCAACTATATGCATTTGTCTAGGGGTTTACAACGTGAATACTGAACCCAACATGTAGAGATGTGTGTCGGGAAATTTTCCGGAAATGGGAAAATTTTCGGAAATTTTCCGCTTTTTCCTGGAAATTTTCTCACTTTCTTTTCCTTTTAATTAATTTTAAAATAGAAATGTAATACTCTTTCCAAACTGTTTTTGTGAAAAGCAGGTAGTTTAATAAAAAGTTTTTGATCATTGATTTTTCTAATTTTGAAAAGGAAAATGAAGGAGGGTGGAAGGCATATGTGCACTTTAAAATGCGTATGTGCACTTTATTTTATAGAAAAAAATTGATGATAACCAAAAGGGTACAAGTAAGATTTTACTCAATCTCCGAAAAAAACAAGTAAAGCTATAACAAGCCTGATCTTTCAGTATTAAGTTCTGAAAAGTTTATAAAAATATTTAAAAAATGGAATGTTTTCACAATTTCTGCTGAGGGTAAATGCTTTAACAGCACCAAATATATACTTAACTCATTTTGCAAATTGTGTTTTCTTTCAAATGATACTCACTCGTTTAATTATAAGCAGGTATTTTGAACTATTTCTTAATTAATATTATATAAAATACTTTATTTTTTTAATTTATTTTTGTCGTATAATATGCTTATATATTCAATAATTTACTTTTATAAATATAATAAACTAGCATTTTTTAATGTATTATTTTTTTAAGAAGATGGTAGAATTTTTTCCTTTGAATTATCAGTAGGCATTGAAAGAAATACAATATGATATTTAATGCATTTTTAATTATAAACAGTTTTTAATTTTTTTTTAAATATTATATTTTATAATCTACTTCTTATAATAAACAGTAAATAAATTTATGATTCTGATAATTTTTAATTATTTATCATGCTATTCTTTTTGTGCAATGCCTTAAAATGTAAATTTTAAAGATAAAAAAACATTATTATAGATAATATATAAGTTTTTTATAAGTTTTCAAAAACAAGCGTATTTGAGAAAAATAATAAATTGTACCTGCTAACTGCGTATATAGATATAAGAAATTTTCATCCATAGAGCTTTTTATATATTTCTAGATTTACACCTTTAATCTTTTTTCTAGACTTGCCTGACTGTAGCTGTAATACGCGAATAAATACTTTTAAAAGTCGCTTGAAAATATTATTCCAGTTGAAGGGCAATATAGAGAATAATTTCAAAATTTTCCGGAAAATGTTTCGGTGAGGAAAATTTTCTGTTTCAAAATTTTCCTCATCTCTACCAACGTGAATAGATTAGGATATAAAATATATATATGTATAAATCCGGATATATGAAGTAAAGTGCAGAGTCCACTTCGACGATAAGAGTTTGCAATTCCGTCCTAGTAGCTCAACGGTAGAGCCTCGGCTGGCCAGTTCGGAGATCCAGGGTTCAATTATCGGTTGGGGCTGGAACCCTCACAGCAAAGATCATCACATGTGTGACAGTGACGTTGTAGTCACGTGACACCTGGGTCACAATGTGACATCATATTTGTGACTTCTATGCGACGTTATGTATTAGTAAATTTGTAACTTCATTGTGACTATATTCTGTGACGTTTCCACAATTTAATTGACACGTAACAATGTGACGACATTACAATGGCAATTATAATGTGACGTCACAAACAAGTTAACATGCGACGTCACAAACGACTATTAAAATGACCAAAATGACTTCGCTGTGACCTCAATATGACATTGCCGAGACGTACTACGACGTCCTGTGACGTCTCAAAGTCATAGTGTGACGTAAATATTACGTCACAGTGAAAAAAATGCTGTTAGGGAAGGTTCTTTACAATGACGCCCGAACAAATCAACCCTGTAGGTTAGTGCAAAAATGTCGGAGGTCTGAAAGTGACCCTTGTATTGATTCAGTGGACTCTGGAAGATTGAGCGACAATTTCAAATTGAGAGGATAATGACTTCGCAGGATACTATCCTGGGTAAGAATAGTAGTAGCAGGAGGCTAACCTGAGGTAAAAATAGCAGGAGGTAGTCAGTTAAATGTCAGTTGCACGCCATTCTAACATTAGAGAATGAAGTCCACTTCGACAATAAGAGCTTGAAATTTCGTCCAAGTAGCTTAAAGGTAGAGCGTCGAATGGCATGTTCTAAGATCCAGGCTTCGATTTTTGGTTGGAAAAGCAAGGTGCAAGGTTGGGGCACAGGTTCTAAAATAGGTTTTGATGTTATTTAGATATTGGCTATTCCTTACTAACGATTCATAATAAGCGCGAAACTGGTCCATTGTGGATACTATATGCAATGGGAACACAATCCTATATCTGAAAACGTCCTATATAGTCGGGTACTAATAGTACTGTATGTTAACGATTGAATTTCCATTAATGTGACATTAGAAGGTGGAGAATGCAGAGTCCATTTCGCCGATAAGAGCTTGCAATTTCGTCCTAGTAGCTCAACTGTAGAGTGTCGTCTGGCCAGTTCGAAGATCTAGGGTTCGATTTCTGATTGCAGAAGCAAGGCTCTTTACGAAAGGTTTGTCTTTAAATGGAGTTACGGATCTTTTGATAAAACTTACTGAAATCAAAGTTAAGGAATTTTTATAGGTTTTAAAAAAATATCTTTACTTTAATTTAATGTTATGTTAAATTTTCACATTTGTACTAGTACTCTATTAAAATATTATCTCACCTAAAATAAAAAGTATTATCTACAAAGTAGACAATATAAATATCAGACGATGTAACTACCGATTTCCAAAAGATATCAAAATACGATGGTAGAAGCAGAATCGAACATTTTAGTAGAAGTCATATTTTTCTACTCACCCGTCAAATTTAGAATTTTCAAATAATGTAAATAGAATATTCTTATGTTTACTGAACTGTGGATTTACGTACGAACATTTTGTATGATGAGTCTGCATAATACCCATCAAAAATTCTAGGTTTCGAGGATGAAAAGTTGATTTGATTCTGCTTGGAACACTGAACATGCATCTGCTTTCCCCTTACAGAAACGGTCCAGAGAAAATTGGATTCTATGTCTTGAAAATTTGAGGAAAGCAGCACTTTCTATTCCCAAAACTGATTAAACTTATATCATCCCATTATTTTATTTATATTTTTCTTTCTTTGTTGTATATTTCTTTCGAGATTATTAACTTTTCTTTGCAGAAAATAGAATACATTTTCTTTGAATCTAAGAAAGGCTAGAAGTTGTTATAGTCTGATTTGTCAATTTAACACTATGAAAGCGACATCAACAGTTATGATCGTTCACACAAAGAAAATAGGATGAACGTAGGTTACGAAAGATGATAAATAGAAGAGCCTCTTAAAAGTGGAAACTAGGTTCTGTAACTTCTGTAACAAGGATTTTGGGCATTGAAGCCTCGTGTAGTCGAAGTTCAATCCTCTTTAAACTTAAAACTGTCTGTGTGATATGGCTGATCTGTGAGGTGACGTCTTTCACTTCGCAAGCAGAGGTCGCCAGAAATAAATTTTACTCATTTTCTTTTTAATTCATTTTTACTCATTTACTCACTTTTTAAGGTACTCATTTTCTTTTTAATTTTAGAGGTAAGTTTTTAAATTGGAGCTCATTTAAAAGACTTTAATTGGTAATTGCATACATCATTTCCTTGTATGAATTTCTTAAATTACAATTTTTATTTTAAAAAATATATTAATAAAAACTTGATTGCTTTGTTTCTCTTATTCCAAATAATGTTCGCTTTACAGCTGAATCAGAATGCTATCCTTATATTTGTTTTTTGGTGTTTAAATAGCAAATGATTTTACTTACTATTAATATATATTTTATTTAAAAAGTTAATTTTTTCAAAACCATATGTATTAATAAAATATATGTGTATTGTTTCTAAAACTGTAAGAATGAATTGTATTGATAAAGAATAGGATTGCATATTGGTATGACGTTTCTTCTAAAGTCGTAGATGTACTCGCAGAATATAAAATGAGTTCGAATGTCTGTCTAACTAACGCTTTTAGTTAACATTTTGCTTACGAGTGGAACAGCATCCATCCCAAATGAAGAACCTCCCAAAAAGACAAATATTTGACATACCCTATCCCAAACAGTTCGATTCGCCTTTGCAGACATTGGCGACCAAGGTCGCCAATGCCTTCAAAGGCGGATCGAACTGTTTGGAATAGGGTATGTCAAATACCTGTCTTTTTGGGAGGTTCTCCTTGTGGTCGCCAATGCCTGCAAAGGCGGATTGAACTGTTTGGATAGGGTATGATAAATATCTGTTTTTTGGGGAGGTTCTTCATTTGGGATGGACGCTGTCCCACCCGTAAGCAAAAGGTTAACAGCACCAAAAGCGTAAGCAGGAATAATAAACAGGAATAATTCGATAAGTATCTTGCAAGGTCAGAAAATAACAATCAGATACAATAAAACAGTAATAAAATGCTCAACTAATTCACAGAGTAGCTGATTATGTATTCAAAACACTTATGTATTTCCCAATTTAATTTGACTCGTATTACGCCACAGTTGTCAAATGAACGATGACTCCCAAATATACTTTCCATACAAATCTCTAGAAAGTGGGCTTAAATGAAAATTTCTAGAGATAATGAGAAAATTCGAGCACTTTTCATAACTCGCTAAAAGTCTACAAGTTATCGATATTTCTATGATCGATATGCGATAGATATAACTAATGACTGATATGGATTCACGATTACATTCTGGAAGCGATCGAGGGTGTATTAAGGATTTCCACTTCCGGTTCCATTTCCATTTCCGGTTCAAAATATTTTCATGAAACGTCTATTTCTCAGAATTGGCTATAGATCACGATTAGATGATGAATGAAATGGATGTAATTGTAACATCGAATTCCAGAGGGTGTAAGATAAGGATTTACATTTCCGGTTCTGGAAATAACACTTTCGGATTTTTCGAAAATTCTTACGACTCTACGAAATAAGTATGCAAAATAAAATGTTTAATAGTTGCATCTAAAATGAAGTGTACATACCATTTACCACCATATGTCGGTTCATTCATAAATCTTTTTAATATGTGAACGTGAACTTCATATTTGGAACTCCGGCAAGTGGACTCCAGCTCAGTTCCGTTTACATACTGAATCTTAAAATTTTACCATATTGGACCCAAATAAGAATTATATGTTCTACGTTGTGGCAAATGAGAGTGGATATATTAATTAATGGTATGTACCCCACCATATAGCGAACTTTGACATCTAGCCATTTATCTTGAACATCTAGCCTGCATCATCTAGTTATTTAACACCTAGTCTTTCATTATTAGCATCTAGCCTGTAAGATCTAGTCATTTATCTACAAAGCTTCACTATCTATCTTTAACTTTCTTTAGAATAAACAATATTTAGAATTTGAAAACCGATAGACATACACTAATCGTCTGGATGCAGAAGAGAGAGAGTTGAATAATATAAGAAATCATACAAGCCGAAGAAATTGCATCTCCAAAGAATGAAGATATGATTTGATTTTGATTTTATCTTGGGCAAAAATGGGCACCGCTGATTTTTATTTCCAGACAACGCAAAAAAAAAATTATAATAATACATCATTTTTCAAAGCTTCTGCAAACTAGTAGTTTCCTTAGCCTACATTATTTTTTAAGTGTTTCTTTCTAGTCCCTGTTTCTTATGACAGCTTTGAATAATATTCCTCTTATGTAAATTATGACATCAGATGGGAGTTTTAATACATCTGCATCGATGCATGATTTTGCAATACTTTGACATGTCATATCGATTCATATCGATACACTTGCATACTGCACCTACTGCTTGTCGATACAATAGCTTCCGATATGCATCGTATCGACAAGTCTTCTCAATTTTGGATTCTATTTATTTTTCGGCTTTTTATAAAACTTTCTATTATAGTTGAAAAGTGTTTATAACTTTGGTCATTCTGTCTGCCCGTTCGCATAATAACTGCCGTAAAAATCTATATAAATAAAATTGAAAATATGTCTGTCTGTCTGTCTGTCTGTCTGTCTGTTTGTCCCATCATCACGGGAGAACGGCTGAACCGAATTTGATGAAATTTTGTGGGTAGCCTAGAAATAGCCCCACTTAAAATTTAGTCTATGGTTGAAATTTTTACAACCAGTGGTTCTCGAGATATTAGTAAAAAACGAAACTTTCGTTTGTCTCATCATCACGAGAGAACGGCTGAACCGAATTTAATGAAATTTTGTGGGTGACCTTGAAATAGCCCCCCATAAATTTTGCCCAAGTTTCAAGTTTCTAAGACCAGGGGTTGTCGAGATATTAATGAAAAACGGAACTTTTTTTATAGGAGTTCTACTCTCCAACTCCGTGGTTTATCCAAACGGAAAGGATAAAAATCGTTTGTTTAAAGCGTCAAAGGGAATTAAAACTTTATTTTTGAGTTTGATGCAGGATTTTTGCATTAAATAGTCACTATCTGAAAGTATGAATTGTTTGAAACATGAATTTAAATGGACAAATCTACCTCCATGTATTTCACAAGCTTTTACTCAACGATTAGAAGTATAAAGAAATTAAAATGGTTATTCAATTTCGCATTTTATGAGGAAGATTCTATCTTATATCATGTTGCTCGGCAAAGGAATGGAATTAAATGTGTTTGTTAATGATTATTATTATTTTTTCTATTTGTATAATAAATAAATGGATGTAAAAATATATTTTATAAATGAACGGTTTGATTGTTCTTTTAATTATATATATTGCGGACTGCGTACATTACTTTTATTTATTTTAGCAAAGAGGTTTCAAGTTCATATATTGTGTTTAGTTAATAAACTCATAATAAATGAACGGTTTGATTGT
Organism: Amaurobius ferox; assembly: GCA_951213105.1. Classification (NCBI taxonomy): domain Eukaryota; kingdom Metazoa; phylum Arthropoda; class Arachnida; order Araneae; family Amaurobiidae; genus Amaurobius; species Amaurobius ferox. The sequence continues at coordinate 29,659,649 of OX578138.1, read as the reverse complement.
TCTTTTAATAATATATATTGCGAACTGCGTACATCACACTTTTATTTATTTTAGCAAAGAGGTTTCAAAACTCATATATTGTAGTTAGCTAATAAACTCATATATTGTGTTTACCCAATAAATTCATTTAGCCGATTGTTGAAGCAGAAAAAGAGTAGAACGGATGTATGTATCTTCTAATACAATTTTAGTGTTTTCATTTAGTATATATACAGACGGGATATGGATATTTTATTCTTCAGATCTGTAAATTTAGAGCTACGAATTTAGCGGAATATCTCTAAATAACTTGGTAACTTTTCTTAAACTTTACCAAATTAGAGGAAATATCTCCAAATTGATAAAAATGACCCAAATCAATGAAATTAAATTTGTTTTTTTAGAATAGAGAACTGAAATGATGTTTCTGTAGCATTTGTCGGTCAGTCCATCCATCCTACTTAGTAACGCATTTAACTAATTTTTTTAATATCACTAAATTGATAAAAATATTTGTAAATCCATAAAAATATCATGGAGACGAAAATGTCGCCAAACCTTCCATGAAGATCACATTATTCAGACGACATGATTTCCATCAATTTATTTGAAGCAGATGATATCATGTCGCTTAGCAACGGATCCAATGTGTTATGTGTCATACGATTTTTATTCAATCTAATAAAAATAAGTATATAAAATAAATTTCATTGACATTGCATTTTTGACTGGATAATATCAATTACGGTCTTCAGGTTTAAACATCATTATTATTGATATTTCGGGGACAGTTGATTCAGGAATTATTGATATTTTCAAATTATTATGCCATTGTTTCATTATGACGAAAATTGTTGAAACTCATATATAGTACGTTGTACAAGTAATCTTCTACAAATGCACGGGTATATCTTCTAATCTACGAGAATATAAGTAGTACAGGTATATTGGCAAAATTTTTATATATGTTGGCATATATTGGAATCAATTACGACCTTCTGGTATTAAGATTACGAGGATTTTTGATACTTTCAATTTATTACGTCATCTTTTTCATTTTGGTAAATATTTTTAAGACTCATATTACAATATGTTTAAGCTTCAACTAACACACTGGCATATTTTCTAATTTGCGACAATATAAGTAGTACGTGGTTGCATATATTGATTCAATTATTTTTTTTATGTGTGAATTTGTTTACAAAAGGGGCCAGGATATTTTATTCTTCAGATTTGCCCGTGAAGATAATTTTGCATAGTGAGAACAGATATTCTTAAACTTCTCTTTATGAGCAATAAATTTAATATTTTAACAGAATTTGCACATGATTGCGAATTATAAATTTCTTTATTTTATATACTCCGTACGAAGAACGGGTATGCTGCTAGTGGTTTTATAAAAATGAAATTTTAGTATGTTGTTGAGACGGTCTGTGGAACATATGGGAATGTAAATGAATAATATCACACAATTAATTTTGGATTGAACCCGAATTGAAAAAAATTAAATACATGGAACCCTATGGGACCCAATTTTTCAAACATTTTTTAAGAGGAGTTAAAATTCACAAACTGCATCTAAAATTTTAGGAAGTATTCAAATTACCACATAAAATGTGTTACAAAGTTTTTATCATAATATGTTAAGTAGTTTTTTAATTAAAAATGTAAATAAAATTACATCCGTATGATATGAAGAGATCACGTGACTCATTGCAAAATAAAATATCGCAACCATTTTTTTTTTCGATATGTGAAAATCATGATTTTTAAAGAACGTTAATATTTATATACAGTGTTGCATCTGTCCTAAAACCGCTTTATTTCTGCGTATTTTCTGTGTATCTATATTCTGTGCCAACGCAATTGCAATATTTTTTAGTTTAAATGATCATCAAATAATGAATATTTCTACAATGAAGCCCAATTTTAATGGATGCAAAATGTAAACAAGTGGTTGAAAGATGAATTGTATAAGAATTGCTGATTTTTTTTCACGCAAAACTATATAGCACTGAAGTCTGGAATATAAGTGATATTAATGAAATATTCATTGATTTAACATAGAGAAGCAGGCGATTTTATAGCATTGTCTTTTTCTATGAAGTTTTAAGTTGCCAAGTATAATAAATTATTGTAGTACTGTGATAATTTAAAAAATGTCAGTGCTGAATGTATCGCATTTTCGAGATGCAAATTAAATAAAATTGCATTTCAGTTAGAAAGTGTTTCATAATCAATGCTTTATGCATGATTAATTTTTCTTGTTTATTTTGGGACGATTATAAGTGTTGATTTTTTTTTTTTACAATCATGAAAGCAATTTCCCAAATTATTACTAATATTATGTCTTTCTGCTGAAAACTATTCTTGAAAATCTGTACAATCCGCGTAATAACTGTAACCGGCGTAATATTAATAGCAATTTTCAGAAACCAATAATACTGTATATATAAAAATACTATATCAATCTTGAACTAATTACATAAATGTCTTTCGCCTGCTTCTCACTACAATTACAATGTTCAATTTCTATTTTTAGATATTGGCAAATTCAATGACTGCATGCCTTTCAAATATATGATTAAAGTGATCTAAATGATATTATTCATTTTATTTTGATACCTAACTTTACAATAAGATATCGCATAATGCATTGATTACTGAACGGTGTTTTTGACAAAATCAAAGTAAACAGCTCGTTTAAAACTTGTACTTCAAAGTGAATTAATCTCCAGAAAATAACACTACTTTATATATTTACAAAATAGTGCATTAAAAATTTCTTGGTATAGTACTTATTTAATATGAAAGTAAATAAAACGATGTAAATGTGTTCATAATTTTTGCCGCACCAATTCGAAACATACACTTCCCGTAGTATGATACGTATTAATATCGTATAAGTGATTTGATTCATTCAGTGTCATAAAATGACAATTTAAATAAGTACTTTGCATAAATGATTCTATACCCGCGGCAAACCTTAGTTGACACTGCTGTACTTTCAGGTAATGGATTTTTGTTTTCATACATCCATTTTGCCAGCATTGAGTAATTATATAATTTATTGGAATAGTATATTTTTTCCTATACTTTTTAGTATCAAGTTATATTTGCCGCAACTATAGTTAATCTTGAAAGTGTTATTTTCTAATATATTTATTTATATTGTTGGCAAAATTAAAAAAAATAATAATAATATATGTGCTTTGGTGTGGAGTTTTTTACCTACGCGTAAGGAATTTAGAGACCAATTTTATCTTATAGACATATTTAGATATAAAAGGATTTTATCCTTCAATTTCAATATTTTAATATAGTTTAATTAGAATTTACTTGAATAATAAGAACTTAAGTTATAAATTTTAATTCAAAACATTTAAAGATATTTCTGTTAGATAAATTATTTAAGTTTGCTATCATTGTATGCAGATATTGGCTATTACTTAATGACATAAGTACGGAATTGTCATAACTGCATGGTGTAAGTGCGAAACTGATCCATAAATGCTGTTAAATGCAATGGAAGCGTAATCATAACGTTGGAAAAGCCCTCAACAGGCTTTTTGTGCACCTATTAATTTGAAAATACACTAATAAATACTACGTGAAACGTAAGATAGACAAATGGAATAAATTCATAAAAATTAATGTTAAAAATAATATAGTGGATTTTCTAATTTTCAACTGAAATTTATACTATTTTAATTTCGAAAATAAATTTTTTTCGAAAAATGGGAACACAATGATAACTTTTTATCCAACATATTACTTTTTGCTTTATAAATAAGACTTGTAATTACACATAATATCTATTTTTTTTTCAGATACATTACTGTAATTAGAAGTGGCAAAGAATTAGAACGCTATCCTTTGAATTCGCAAATTTTGAAAACCGATAAATTAAATCCGATTAATTTACAAACAGCCGATCCTCGTCGAGGCAACATGTCTGCAATTTAACTAAAACACTTGCTCTCAAATATCGTCTTCAGAGGTAAAGAACGAATAGATTTGATTTGACGAAATGGCGGAACAGCCAATTTCAGCTTTTAATCTTTACTTTTAAACTAATTCGATTTTTTTTTTAAATAATATCGCCGAGGTGCATCGTATGGGGATGTGAAGCATCTCTAAAGTAAATTTTGCCGATGTTCGACGATTCGATATTCCACTACAGACGACATACACAAACACATCGACAAAAACACAGATAAACATATTATTTTATTGTGTAAGATAATTATATATAGCTTTTATTTAAATATATCCCAGACGTGATAAACGTTTTCTTTATTTTATTACACATGCTTTATTATATATGGAAGTTTAATCACTTTCTTATTGAGAGGGGCGCGGTAGCCCATTGGTTAGCGCGCTGGAGTTGCACTCGGTAGGCCCGGGTTCGATTCCAGCCACTGCCAAAACTGCCACCGTGTTCATGCGGAGTACGATCACGTTAAACATGTGGGTCCGAAAGTCCTTCCGAGAGGTTGGTGGTAGGGGAAGGAGGGTACGGTCCCTGTGGATGCCTCCCCCACTGGGTTCCGGTCCAAATTGGGTGGCACTTCCCGGCCGTCCAAACGGTTATCTTACACCTTTCTGGTAGGTCGGACGGTCTGGGTTTCAACAACAACTTTCTTATTGAGTATCATAATTATCTTTAATACAGATTAATTCTACTGCCATTCCCCAAGAACCATTTTGTGTCAAAAAGATGCTTTCTGTAACAGGTTTTTTAACGATTCTTACTCATTATACAATATAATTGACTTTTTTCGTCTATATAACTTTGTTGCAGAATTCGTTATCCTATCTTTTTAAATTATCCGCTAGAGACGTTGCAATCTCTTGCATTCGAATGTACATGACCATTTTACAGACCTAATGTGACTTTTCTTTACAAAGTTATGCCAGGAATTAGCAGTGGAAATCTAAGATTTAACAGTGTTATCCTAGGAATTAGCAAAGTTATTCTAGGAATTAGCAGTGATATCGTAGGATTTAGCAGTGAAAACCTGTAGACCGATTGTAATCTTCTCAATTTCAGAAAATGAAGGTTGAGTTATACAAACAAATCTAAAAATCCAGTCGGATTTGGATCCCCCAAAAAAATTATTTGACTTTGTTGGTATCTTGAACGAAACAGGCACAAACAAAAAAGACACTACTTGAAATAAAAAATTTTCCATTTCTTTAAATTTCTGCAGCGTGGTACTATTTTCCCTAAGGATGTTTTATTTAAAGTGTTTCTTTCAATCCGCTGTTGAGAACTGTGATCGATAAATCATGTTTGTTCGAAAATTGCTACTTCTCTAATTTATCACACGTCAAGTGGGAAGCTCCACTTGAGTCTCACTTGGATTTATACTCCATAATGTTTAGATTCAACTGTAAATACGTAAGTATTTTTGGCAGGAAGCTCCACTCGACATTTTTGTATATATTCATACTAGCAAACATAACCGGCTTTGCTCGTGATTTAAAACGTGCAGATTCTAAAATTAAGTAATATTGTACTTCAAACTATTCTATTACATTTTTTAATTCACTAAAAACATGTTTAAGAATGCATTTTTTTTTTTTTGCGTTCACATCTGTGCAATATATGAAATTTACAGTCTAAATTTAATTCAAATTGCTTCAATGGATATATATATAGCAACTCATCCATCCAACCACGCACACAGGGACAGACAAAATTTATTTCTGATACCCATGGACTCTACCGATGAAAAATCGTCTTGTGATTGAGATGCGATCACCATACATTTTTATTTTCCATGCAATGCATGATAATGTATAGGAAAAGTATTCGAGTCGTGCCAAAAATTGTAACTCGAGTTTTCGACGGATCTACACCTTTTGGGACATCTAGACCACGAAAAATCTATTTTTAGCGTGACGTCTGTGTGTTTGTATCTGTGCAATGTATGTGTCCACTCTAACTGAAAAACTAACCGACCGAATTTCATAAAACTTGGTAAGTAGTATCATTGTGGGTGACTCTAGTGCTGATTGAATTTCAGTACGATTCAGGATAAAAAAAAAGCCCTGCGCTTTCCTGCGAAATGGCCCGCAAAAATTGCCTGTACCCATTCTAACCGAATTACTAATTGACCAAATTTCCCAAAATTTGGTAGATAAGTCACTTGTAAGTGACTCTGGTGCTGATTATATTTTGGTATGATTCGGAAAATAAGAGCCGTCTCTTATTATCAAGTGGCTCGTAAAAAACTGTCAAAATCTAAAATAAAAGACTACGTAGTCCCAAATGAATAAATTAAATTCTTGTTTCATATGTGATTTTTAACGAATAAGACCAACATCATTACTCTAGGACTAGCCGTTAACGAGATATTTTAGTTTTTTCGCACTTTTGCTATGCCGGCTTTGAGAATAAGCCTAGTTACCAAATGAAAACGAAAGCTGAATTAAAAGTGTAAATTTAGTGTTATTTCAATTAATTAAGCGTGTTATTTCTTTAGTACAATCAATTATTATATACTCAATTTAATGAATTATTAATGAAATAAAGTAAAAGAGGAATTTGAGTCTGCAGGTAAAGTCATATGCTGCGCACATCAGATTTTTTACACTACATCTAGTACAGTGAATATGTTTACTTTATTTACTGTTAACGGCAAATTTATAAAGAAATTTATCTTGCTCAAATATTTTCCCTCCGACGCATATTTCTCAGAATTGGCTATATATAGAGCTTAGATAGTGACTAATATGAATTCAGTATTGAATTCCAAAGGGCACAGATAGGTTCACAAATATTTTCACTACAGGTTCAAAGATTTCCATCTTCCTTGAAACACAGATGATGACTGATATGGATTTAGCATAAATATTCTGAGGATTCAGAGGGATTTACTAATGTTTTTAAGATCCCGTTCTGTTCTATTTTCAGTTAAAATATTTTTTGAAACACATTATCTTTTTTCAGAATTGGCTATAGATACAGCCATGATAATAAATATAAATTCATCATTAAATTCTAGTGGGAATAGGACAGCACCACTGATAAAATCACATTTTCCTTGCAACATATATGTCACAGGATTGGTTATATACTATAAAATGCTTAGATTATGACTGGTATGATTTTAGCATAGAATTTTGAAGGTGTTTGGGAGATTCACTGAAAAATTCTGCTTCCAGTTCTATTAATGTTAGTTTAGATTCAAAATATGAGATTTTTCTTGCATCATCTATATATAGGGATTGGTTATATCTAACGCTTAGATTTTGACTGATATGAATTCAACATTGAATTTTTAAGGGAATATTTTGACTGATATGAATTCAACATTGAATTTTGAAGGGATTTGGGCATTTTCCCAAGGATCTCCACTTCCGGTTTTAGAGATGTCGTTTCCGATTGCCTCCGAAACGTTCATTACAATACGAAATAAGTGTGCAAACGAGAATAGAAATACTCAAACGTTTCGTCAAAAATGCTGAATACACACCACACATGCCACCCTATAAAAGTTCCTTTATAAATGTCTCGTATACGTAAATAAAGTCTCACATTTTATTTTATTTTTTATAGTGAATTGTTTCAACTATGTTACAAAATGTAATATATCACTTTGTCATCTTCTACAAGTAGACCAAACGTTCCACAATCTTCCAGACTAAGCCTTTAAGAATCTTACTGATGGGAAATCCTCCGAAAAAACATTCATTTTTTTCCAGAAATAGAATAATAATCCAGAGAGGAACAGTGAAGAAAGACACAAAAGAGGAAGAATATATATGAAAAATAAAATCTTAATCAGACTTTCGGAAAATATAATGGTTTATTAGTCAAACTTGTAAGAGGCCGAAACCAATTTCTACCAAGGTTATTCCGCAAAAGGAGACAGAGATGCATGCGCCTTAAATACATTTATGTTTTCAGACTGTATTTTATTCAAGGCGATTCTCTGTGTTTGCATTTAATCGTCCTGTAATTTCTAAGCAAACTTCAATGTATTTCGATGGTTGTAATATTTGTAGTTATATCTTCGAATCCGTTACCATTTTATGTAAATGAATTCACATTGAAATTTTTAGCAATTTTGAAATTTTTCACGAAGTACATTGAGCCTTTTGCAAATGTCACAATTTTGGCAGTATTCATGGATTGTGATTTCTGTATCAAATTTCATTCGAATCGCTCCATTCGTTCGTGAGATATCGTCTCCATAGACTCACTGACAGACACCACTTCAAAAATGTTCGATTCGTGATCAGGAAGGCTTGAAATGTGTTCTTCCGTCGAAAATTCAAATTCGAATTTTCGACCCCGTCACAATACTTTCCTTATACATTATGTCTCCTTATACATTAGGAAAGTCATAGAATATTTTGAGCCAGATATTTTTGGATTTTGTTACATTGTGCAATGTATATAAGAAAAGTAAAAATAGGTTATTCTTATAGTAGATACTTATATTATTTCCAAGATATTAAATTTTCGTCAATTAGTCGTCATTTTCATTGATTTAGCGTCATTTTTATCCATTTAGCGAGATTTTCGTTAATTTAGCAACATTTAAAAAAGTTGCAAAGTTAGCGACATTCCACCAAATTCGTCGCCAAAATCTCACCATGCGTTATGGAAAGAACAATAAGTTATTCTTATAGCAGATAAATGACTATTGGCGTTAAAATACAAAGTTATTATTCAAAGTATCTTTTCTCAGGAATGGAACGAACTAGATCCACGAGAATGATGTCACCAAATGTATCGCATGATATTACATATGAAAACTGAACATGTTTCTCAAAAGTTAATTTTTTCTTAATTGATGGGGTTTTTTGATAAATTTATTTGAAAAATGAGCAATATCTCGAGAACGGTTCATGCTAGCGTTCTAAAGTTTATGTTAATCGTTTTCTAAGGAAAAATTACATAAGAAATGTCTATTTGCGTAACTTTTTTAAAGCTTTCGATTTTTTGATGATTTTTTCAAAATTTCAATCGAAAATTTAGGAGAGTTCGGAACACTCGATCGTGTTTAAAAAAAATCTGATGTGGGCAACACATGACTTTCCTTATATAATGTAATGAATTTACTACTTTTACAGTACAAAAATAGGTTTTTCTTATAGTAGGTACTAATATTCTTTCCAAGATATTGAATTTTCGACAATTAGTCGTCATTTTCATTGATTTAGCATCATTTTTATCCATTTGGCGAGATTTTCATTAATTTGGCAACATTTCAAAAAAAGTCGCCAAGTTTGCGACATTCCGCCGAATTCGTCGCCAAAATCTCGCCAAGCGTTATGAACTAAGAAAAAAGTTATTCTTACAGCAAATAAATGACTATTGGCGTTCAAATACAAAAGTATTATTCAAAGTATATTTTTTCATGAATGGAACGAGCTAGATCCACGAGAATGATGTCACTCAATTTATCGCATGGTATTACATATGAAAAGTGAACATGTTTCTCAATAGGAATTTTTTTTTTTTATGTGACTTTTTCATAATTTTTTTGAAAAATGTAAAATATCTCGAGAACGGTTCATGTTAGCGTTCTAAAATTTATGCCAATCGTTTTCTAATGAAAAATTACATAAGAAATGTCTATTTGCGTAACTTTATTAGCGGTTTTGATTTTTTGACGATTTTTTCAAAATTTCATTCGAAAATTTAGGGGGGTTCTGAGCATTCGATTACGTATAAAAACAATAGGCTTCCAGTGTTTACGGATTGTGATTTTTGTACCAAATTTGGTTCGAATCGGTCCATTCGTTCGTCAGTCATCGTCTCCACAGACTCACTGACACACACACATACTTTTACACACACACACACACACACACACACACACACACACACACACACACACACATACACACACACAGACATCACTTCAAAAATGTTTGATTCGTGATCAGGAATGCTTGAAACGTGCTCTCCCGTCGAAAACTCGAATTCGAATTTTCGACCCCGTCACAATACTTTCCTTATACATTATGTATATAAGGAAAGTAACAATAGGCTTCCAGTATTCATGGCTTGTCGTTTTTGTACAAAATTTCATTCGAATCGCTCCATTCGTTCTTGAGATATCGTCTCCACAGGCTCCATGACACACCTACAAACTTTCAGGGATGCTTAAAACGTGCTTTCCCGTCGAAAACTCGAATTCGAATTTTTGACCCCGTCACAATACTTTCGTTATACATTATACAATCTATATAAGGAAAGTAATAATCCGATCATCTCGAAATTTCACATGCAAATTCCTTTGTATCAAGTATGCAATTGATTACATTTCCAAGGCCAATGAGTGTAATTTTTGGTCATAGCGCGAGTTTCTACTGTCCAACTAGCATCCTATAAAACACGTTAAAAATGTAGAAGGTTTATCTTTGTTCGTTATCGACTTTGCAGTTACGTGAAGACACAACCAATAATGCAGTTACGACGTCTAAGGTCTAACCAATAATGCAGTTAGACCTTATATGCGATTAGACGAGTTCGAACGTGGTCGTATAGTCGGGATACGTGGAGCTGGCTGGTCATACTTATCAATAGGCCGCCACCTGCACCAAATGGACACTGCTGTGCAAAGGTGCTGGCAGCAAAGGTTGCTGCAAGGAACTCATCGACGGAATGAGGCCTCTGGAAGGCCAAGGTGCTCGAATGCGATACAAGATCAGATGATTGTCCGACAGGGCCGAACTGGCCCAACGGCACCATTGTCCAACATCCAACATGCTACAGCCTTTCCTATACCACCCGTGGTACCTTCCACTATCTTACGGCGCTTGGCTGAGGTAGGGTTATGCTCACGGCGGCCTTTAAGCCGCCAGTCCATAAACCCACAACATCGACAGAGTCATTTGGAGTGGTGTCGTAGCCGAGCAGCATAGCTGCCAGCAGACTGGCATCACATAGTGTTCAGCGATGAATCAGGCTTCAGTCTTTCGGCAGATGACCATCGGGTACGTGTGCGGAGGCGGCACGGCTAGCTGTCCCAATCAGTTTTTGTTTTACAGAGGCACTCAGCCATTACTCCTGGTGTGATGGTGTGAGGTGCTATGTCTTCCGACAGCGGTTCGCCCCTAGTCATCCTGCGTACAAATTTAACAACTCAACGATATGTTGATGAAATCCTGCGGTCGCGTTGCGTTACCCTTTATGGCACTTCATTCTCGGGCCATTTACTAACAAGATAATGCCACTCCACATACGACTTGCATATCTGTGGACTGTCTCCGTGCTGTTGGTACCGTTCCTTGGTCAGAAAGGTCACCAGACCTTTCGTCAATCGAGCATGTACGGGACATGATAGGCTGCCAGATTCGGGCACCCCGAAATGTAGCAGATCTGGAGCAGCAATTGAGGAATGCCTGACAGAATGTATCGTAGGATGACATTAGAAAACTTTATCACTCCTTACCTAGACGTATACAAGCATGCATTGCCGTGCCGCTAAGGGGGGTTTCACCAATTACTGATTGAACTTGAAGATTGAATATGCAATTGCTAACCATTGATGGGTCCTGCGGCCTTGATTTTGTAACCATTTCATTACATGTATATGAGCTGTACGCATATTTAATTTCAATAAAAACAGTCAGTTTCTTCATGATGCGTCGGTTTTTTTTTTCAAAAGAGTGTACGTTATACGGTTTTTTTTTTCAAAAGAGTGCATGTTATACTATGTATAAAAAGTTATGTATGAAAGTAAAAAGAAAATATTTTAAATAGCAGTTTTCTGTAAAGGATTTTCCCACGCGTTTTCTCTAACATATCCTTACAAAAAGGCGTTTATTAAGCAGAGACAAATATACGAAACATTTATTTTGCCCTAAAATAGTTTTTAATATGCAATAACCAATTAAGACCAACAGGGTTTCTAAAAACTTTATTTTTTCAGAGCCAACTCGAATTAACAAGAATTTTCTTGTTTCCTAATAAAAAAGGATAAAATTATAATTTTGTTGTGCCCTTTTATTACTTTCCTTATATACAATAATGAATAAGGAAAGCATTGTGACGGGGTCGAAAATTCGACGACAGAGCACGTTTGAAACATCCCTGATCTCGAATCAAACATTTTTGAAGGGATGTCTGTGTGTGTGTGAAAGTATGTGTGTGTGTGTGTGTGTGTGTGTGTGAAAGTATGTGTGTGTGTGTGTGTGTGTCAGTGAGTCTGTGGAGACGATAACTGACGAACGAAAGGACCGATTCGAACCAAATTTGGTACAAAAATCACAATCCATAAACACTGGAAGTCTATTGTTTTTATGCGGAATCGAATGTTCAGATCCCCCCTAAATTTTCGAGTGAAATTTTGACAAAATCGTTAAAAAATCAAAACCTCTAATGAAGTTATGCAAATATACATTTCTTATGCAATTTCTCATTAGAAAACGATTGACATAAATTTTAGAACGCTAAAATGAACTGTTCTCGAGATATTGCACATTTTTCAAACAAATTTATCAAAAAATCCCATAAATTAAAAACAAATATTAACTAATGAGAAACATGTTCACTTTTCACATGTAATACCATGCGATAAATTTAGTGACATCATTCTCGTGGAACTAGCTCGTTCCATTCGTGAGAACAGATTCTTTGAGTAATACTTTTGTATTTGAACGCCAATAGCCATTTATCTGCTATAAGAATAACTTATTTCTCCGTCCAAAAATCTTGGTGAGATTTTGGCGACGAATTTGGAGGAATGTCGCCAACTTGGGGACTTTTTGAAATGTTGCCCAATTAACGAAAATCTCGCCAAATAGATAAAAATGACGACAAATTGTGAAAAATACAATATCTTGGAAAGATTATATAAGTATCTACTGTAAGAAAAACCTATTTTTTTTACTGTAAAAGTAGCAAATTGATTGCATTATATAAGGAAAGTCATGTGTTGCCCACATCAGATTTTTTAAATATATGTTGATGATGTATCATTGTTTGAATCATTCAATGTATCAATCATTGATAAATCATTTTGAAACGTATATAGACACTGACACTGATAAATCATTTTGAAACGTATCAGACTTCAATTTAATTAATTTGTGCATTATATTTTGCTGCATCATGCTTTCTTCATATGATGAAATAAAATAATTGCTACATTTATTAAATTGTTAGCAACTCTTAGAAAAAAAATTGTCCCGAATCAGATACGAATCCTAAAAAAGAAAAATATTTTAATTAGCAGTTTTTCTGTAAAGAATTTCTGAACATTCCTTTTAATTGATAATTGGAGATAGGCGTTTATTATGGAGAGACAAATATTTGAATAATTTATTTTGCTGGAGGATATTTTTAAATATGTAATAACCAATTAACACCTATAGGACTTTTGAAAATCTAATTTAATAAAATATATCTGAATTTTTAAGCATTTTAATGTTTATTTCCGAAAAAAAAAATACAATAGCGATTAATTGAACATTTTGTCGTGCTGTTTTATTAAAATGTGTTGCTTTATTCTTTCCTGGTTTTGCTTATTACCTTGTACCTTTTACCATTATATTTTACTTATTACTTTCCTTATATACATATCGTATAATCGAAATCGAGTTTTCGACGGGAGAGCACGTTTCAAGCATCCCTGATCACGAATCAAACATTTTTGAGGTGATGTCTGTGTGTGTGTGTGTGTGTGTGTGTGTGTGTGTGTGTCAGTGAGTCTGTGGAGACGATATCTCACGAACGAATGGAGCGATTCAAATGAAATTTGGTACAAATATCACGATCTGTGAATACTGGAAGCCCATTGTTTTTAAACATAATCGAATGTTCAGAACCCTCCTAAATTTTTGAGTGAAATTTTGAAAAAATCATCAAAAAATCAAAGTTACGTAAATAGACATTTCTTATGTAATTTTTCCTTAGAAAACAATTGACATAAACTTTAGAACGCTAGCATGAACCGTTCTCGAAATATTGCACATTTTTATAATAAATTTATCAAAAAATCGTATAAATTAAAAAAAAAATTAACTGTTGAGAAACATGTTTACTTTTCATATGTAATATCATGCGATAAATTTGGTGACATCATTTGTGTGGATCTAGCTCATTCCATTCATGAGAAAAGATATTTTGAGTAGTACTTTTGTATTTGAACGCCAATAGTCATTTATCTGCTATAAGAATAACTTATTTCTCCGTCCATAACGTTTGGCAAGATTTTGGAGACAAGTTTGGCGGAATATCGCCAACTTGGCGACTTTTTTAAATGTTGCAAAATTAACGAAAATCTCGCCAAATGGATAAAAATGTCGCTAAATCAATGAGAATGACGACTCATTGACGAAAATTCAATACCTTGGAAAGAATATAAGTATCTACTAGAAGAAAAACCTATTTCTTTTTACTGTAAAAGTAGTGAATTCATTGCATTATATAAGGAAAGTCATGTGTTGCCCACATCGGATTTTTATTGATTTTTATCTTATCATTGAATTGCTTGATCTATTTAAAATTGCATTAACATATTTTTTTAAGTAAACTGATGGAATAAGATAGATTAATCAGTAGTATAATATTTGATAGATTAGTGTGCGTAGAGGTTTTCAAAATTGTGATTTATAGCAAATTTTCTTATAGTCATTGCAGGTTACAGATTAATGATGATGAATGCATAATAAACGTGAAATCGACACATCAATTCTGGTATCTGCGGTGTGACTACGGGCACCTTTCGGAAGGTCCTGTATAGGCGGATTCTGCAAGCATGCAGAAGCTGACCATTTATTGTAAAAATTCATGGGTGTGCAGAGTCAACTTCCACGGTACGATCTTGCAATTTAGTCCCAGTAGGTCAACGGTAGAACGTCGGATGGCCAGTACGAAAATTCGTGGCTCGATTCGCGGTTGAGACAGCAAAGTTCCTTACAGAGTTCTTTATTGGTTATTTTCATTTTATTATTATATTATACTTTTACTTATACTTCAATTCTCAGTTTTTATCACCGCTTGTAAACATCTTCGCAATCATCACATTATCAAAACCGTTCAGTGATTTTATCTTTTCTTATAATATATTGTCATCGATACTTTCCAAAACAAACTTATTGTGCAATTTATTAAATTGCTAGACACGTTCAACAAAAAATTCGACACCAGATGAGAACAAAGGGGAAGGAAGATATTTTAAGAAGCAATTTTTTTTTTGTTAAAGAATTTACTCGTCGTTTCCTCTAATCGATCCTTGTACGGCAGCAACCTTTTAAAGAAGTTTTGGAATTTATATTTATTTATTTATTTATTTATTTTACGCAGGAAACGTTGTAAAATGATACAAGTAGTTCTAACCAATTTGAGTTTTTAAAAAGTTATATTTAGCTACAGTTTTAAAGGTATTTTTACTTTCGCTGAAATGCATGGTAATGCACAGGGAAAGTATTGCAATTGTGTCAAAAATCGCAACTCGAGTTTTCGACGGATCTACACGTTTTGGGACCTCTAGAACACGAAAAATCTATTTTTACCGTGACGTCTGTGTGTGCGTCTGTCTGTCTCTGCCATGTATGTATCAAAACTATACTCCCAAAAACTAATGCACCAAATATCATAAAATTTTATAGGTAGGTCAGTTGTGTGCGACCCTGGTGCTGATTAGATTTGGGTACAATTCGGTATAAAAGAACCTGCCTTTTTATGCGAAATAGCCAGCAAAAATCACATGTATACACTTTAACGAAAAATCTAATTCACCAATTTTCACAAAAATTGTTAGATAATGTCACTTGCGATCCCTGGTACTAATTATATTTGGGTACGATTCGAAAAAGAAGAAAATGCTTTTTTTTTTCAGAAATAGCCCGCAATATTCCTCAAAATCTAAAATAAAGGATCACGTATCACGTATTCTCAATTGTACCAGTCAAAGGCTTGCTTTGGCTTCCATTTTCGACGAGGAAAAATAATAAGACCAATTCCATTACTCTAGGACTAACTGTTCTCGAGATATTTTAGTTTTTTCGCATTTTTGTTGCGTCAGCTTTGAAAAATTGGCCAGTAACCAAAAAAACGTGATGTGAGCAGCAAATCAGACTCGTATTCACGTTCTCTTTATTTCAATAATTGATTAAATTGAGTTCAATTTCGAAAAATACCACCCATAATTATTTTTAGTTACACTGAATTTCCACTCTTAATTTTCCTCTTCACATGCTAACTGGGCTTATATTCAAATGTGTCGTAGCAAAAACGCGAAAAAAAATTATATATCTCGAGAACGGCTAGTCCTAGAGTTATGGGCGTAAATGACGTAATGTATAAGCATTTAAGTGATTGAGCATCCGTAGTATTTTTAGATTTTGACGATTTTTGCAGGCCATTTCGCAAAAGTATAGGTTCTTTTATTCTGAATGATACCAAAATCTAATCAGCACCAGGGTAGCCTACAAGTGACTTATCTACCAAATTTTGTGAAATTACAGTAATTAGTTTTTTTGCTAGAGTGGATACATGCGAGTTTTCTGGCCATTTTGAAAAAAAAAAGCATGTTTTTTTTATTCCGAACAGTACTAAAATCTAATCAGCACCAAGGTCACTTACAGGTGACTTACCCACCAAATTTTATGAAATTCGGTAGATTAGTTTTGCAGTTAGATTGGATACATACATTGTACAAACAAACAGACAGACAGACAAACACGCAGACACACACACACACACACAGACGTCAAGCTAAAACTGTTTTTTCCGTGTTCTAGAGGTACCAAAACGTGTAGATCCGTCGAAAACTCGAGTTGCAATTTTCGACATGTTTCCAATACTTTCCCTATACATTAGACGTATTGCAGGGAAAGTAATAAAAACTAAAAATCTGATGTGGGCAGCACATAACTTCCCTACAGACTTATATCCACGTTATATATATTTTAATTAAATTTAATTCACTTTTAATTCAATTTTCGTTCTCATTTGGTAACTGGACTTATTTTTAAAGGTGGCGTAGAGAAAATACGAATAAAATTAAAATCTCGAGAACGGCTAGACCTAGTGTAATGGGGTTTGTCTTATTATTTTTTTTTGTTAAAAATTACGTATAAAACAAGCATTTAATGGATATATTTAAACATATGTAGTTCTTATTTTAGATTTTGACAATTGCTGCGGGCCATTTTGCAAAAAAAGGCAGGTTATTTTTTCCCGAATCATACCAAAATCTAATCAGCATCAGGGTGACCCACAAGCGACTTATCTACCGAATTTTGTGAAATTCGGTCCATTAGTCTTTCAGCTAGTGTGGATACAGGCAATTTTTACGGGCATTTTTGCCAAAAAAGGCGGGTTCTTTTATCCCGAATCGTACTAAAAACTAATCAGCACCAGATTCGCCTGGAAGTGACCTACCTACCAAATTTTACGAAATTTCGCCAATTAGATTTTTAGTTAGAGTGGATACAAAATCTGCACACACAGACAGACACACACACACACACACACAGACGTCCCGCTAAAATTGATTTTATCGTATTCTAAAAATCTCGAAAGGTGTAGATCCGTCAGAAACTCGAGTTCCGATTTTCGACACAATTCCAATACTTTCCCTATACATTGCCATGTGTTGCAGGGAAAGTAAAATGGAATTAAAAGTGCAAATTCGGTGTTATTTTGTGCAATTAAATTCAATTTATTGAATTATTAAATAAATAAACAGATAATGAATTTAAGTCTGTAGGGGAAGTCATATGCTGTCCACATCAGATTTTTTCATTTTAACATATTTGAGGAGCAATCTAAATTGTGTAGTGTTATTTTATTAATCGATGTTGGTTTAATATATGCTTCTATTACTTTCCTTATATGCATAATGTATAAGGAAAGTATTGTGACGGGGTCGAAAATTCGAATTCGAGTTTTCGACGGGAGAGCACGTTTCAAGCATGGCTGATCCCGAATCAAACGTTTTTGAAGTGATGTCTGTGTGTGTGTGTGTGTGTGTGTGTGTGTCAGTGAGTCTGTGGAGACGATAACACGAACGAATGGACCGATTCGAACGAAATTTGGTACAAAAATCACAATCCGTAAACACTGGAAGCCTATTGTTGTTATATGCAATCGAATGTTCTGAATCCCCTTAAATTTTCGAGTGAAATTTTGAAAAAATCGTTAAAAAATCAAAACCGCTAATAAAGTTACGCAAATAGACATATCTTATGTAATTTTTCATTAGAAAACGATTGACATAAATTTTAGAACGCTAACATGAACCGTTCTCGAAATATTGCACCTTTTTCAAAAAAATTATCAGAAAGTCATATAAAATTAAAAAAATATATTTTTTATTGAGAAACATGTTCTCTTTTCGTATGTTATACCATGCGATAAATTGGGTGACATCATTCTCGTGGATATAGCTCATTCCATTCATGAAAAAAGATACTTTGAGTAATACTTTTGTATTTGAATACCAATAGCCATTTATCTGCTGTAAGAATAACTTATTTTTTCATCCAAAACGCTTGGCGAGATTTTGACGACGAATTTTGTAGAATGTCGCCAACTGGGCGACTTTTTAAAATGTTGCTAAATTAGCGAGAAACTCGCCAAATCGATAAAAATGACGCTAAATCAATGACGACTCTTTGATTATGACGACATGGAAAATGACGACTCATTGACGAAAATTTAATATCTTGGAAAGAATATAAATAATTACTATAAAAAAAATCTGATGTGGGCAACACATGACTTTCCTTATATAATGCAATGAATTTACTACTTTTACAGTAAAAAAAAAATCTGATGTGGGCAACACATGACTTTCCTTATATGATGTAATGAATTTACTACTTTTACATTAAAAAAATAGGATTTTCTTATAGTAGATACTAATATTCTTTCCAAGATTTTGAATTTTCGACAATTAGTAGTCATTTTCATTGATTTAGCATCATTTTTATCCATTTGGCGAGATTTTCATTAATTTGGCAACATTTCAAAAAAGTCGCCAAGTTGGCGACATTCCGCCAAATTCGTCACCAAAATCGCGCCAAGCGTTATGCACTAAGAAAAAAGTTATTCTTACAACAGAGAAATGACTATTGGCGTTCAAATACAAAAGTATTATTCAAAGTATATTTTTTCATGAATGGAACGAGCTAGATCCACGATAATGATGTCACTCTATTTATCGCATGGTACTACATATGAAAAGTGAACATATTTCTCAATAGGAATTTTTTTTTTATGCGACTTTTTCATAATTTTTTTGGAAAATGTACAATATCTCGAGAACGGTTCATATTATCGTTCTAAAATTTATGCAAATCGTTTTCTAATGAAAAATTACATAAGAAATGTCTATTTGCGTAACTTTATTAGCGGTTTTGATTTTTTGACGATTTTTTCAAAATTTCATTCGAAAATTTAGGGGGGTTCTGAACATTCGATTACGTATAAAAACAATAGGCTTCCAGTGTTTACGGATTGTGATTTTTGTACCAAATTTGGTTCGAATCGGTCCATTCGTTCGTCAGTTATCGTCTCCACAGACTCACTGACACACACACACACACACACACACACACACACACAAAAACACTTTCACACACACACACACACACACACACACACACACACACACACTTTCACACACACACACACACATACACACACACAGACATCACTTCAAAAATGTTTGATTCGTGATCAGGGATACTTGAAACGTGCTCTCCCGTCGAAAACTCGAATTCGAATTTTCGACCCCATCACAATACTTTCCTTATACATTATGTATATAAGGAAAGTAATAATCTATTTTTTTTACTGTAAAAATAATAAATTCATTGCATTATATAAAGAAAGTCATGTGCTGCCCACATCAGATTTTTTTAGCTTTATACTGTATTTGAAAATGTATTGGGCACAGTCGGATTTATCGTGTTTGTTAACTTCGATTACGAAATTAAATATAATTTTCTATGTAGCATTATTTATGGAGCATCTTCAGGCAAAATGAAAATGTCAGTTCAATTCCCTACTGAGACACAAGCTATTTCTTCATAATAGTGGCCAGCATCGTGATTCTTTCCATACAATGACGCTCCAGAAACCTACTATTTGGTTGCTTTTCCCAACTGAATACTAAATATTATTTAAATTTGAATTTAATTCCCTACCATTAAGAACACTGGTTTCATTTCAAAGGTAGTTGCATCTAACGCGGTACTGTCCGATTAAAAGAACAACATCGCAATAAGGATCACAGTTTGAACACTTCTTAAAAGAAAGCAGGCATAAGCAAATTACTTGACAATAATTATTTCGAGGTTGTTTTGATCCCTCTTCATAAGACCAAAACAGTGCTTTTACTTAACAAATTTTAAGCTAGAAATGTAATATGGCAGGCCAGAAAAATGCCAGAATACGTATATGTATAGTTCCAACTATACATATACGTATAGTTGGAACACCCGAAGCATAGATTCGTAGTAGGAGCAACTGACATTCAAACGATACCCCATTCATAAAAATATCAACACCAGGCGAAGAGGCGCCTTCATCTGATGAAGAGGGTTCAAAACTTCCCCGAAATAATTGCTGCCACGTAATTTGCATATATCTACATGTACTTCTTCTATGTACTTCCTCTATGTTGAAAATGCTAGTCTCAGAAGCAGCAGTTTTATATTAGCAATAGGGAGTTTTAATAAATCAGAAGTTGCCTTTTGATATGAAATCTGAGGAAGAAAAATGTAGAGTCCATCTTCATATAGAAATAACACTCGTGTCCAAAAGTTAAGCATAATTCGTAAAATGCGAAAAATTAGGAGTTAATATATGGATACAGTGGTTCAGAATCAGTTGTGGAGAATCGCGGAACGAAGGTAAATCATTGTGCATATGCAAAAGAGTTCAGTCGACGTCGACATGCGCAAAGCACCGGCGTACGTCGGAACGAGTATAAAACGGCTTCGAGCGGCATGACCAGTTGAGGCAGAATTTCGCAATTGCTGTGGTACGGAGCGTTATTAACAATCAAAAGGACGAAAGATGTCACAAAGATGCCAACTGGACGTGTTTTTGAAGGGACTAATTATTGGAGTGATGGAATCCGGTCGATCTCAAACCGAAGCGTCTTGAATTCTGAATGTTCGCCAGTGTGAGATCTCCAGACTATGGCAGAGAACCACTGGAGATGTTATCCGACGGAGATGTTATCCGACGACCAGTACCACGTCGGCCAATGTTAACAACTTCTCGACAAGTCCCATATTTGGTGATAACTACCCGACGTCAGAGTAGCCGTTTTGCCAGACAACTGGGTTCAGTTCTGACAGCCGCCACAGGAGTCACTATTTCGAGACAAATTCTTTACAGGAGACTCAGACATGTTGGTCTCTATGCCAGACGACCAGCAGTTTATATCTCCCTGACGTCTGAAAATAAAACGCGCGCGTTTACAGAGGAGTTTGGAACATCGACAGTTGAGTGGACAACAGTGGGCAATGTCATGTTCAGTGACGAGTTCAGGTTTAGCCAGGATTTCCAGAAATGTTCGCATAAATAGCAACTATGCTTAACTTTTGGACATGAGTATATGATCTTAATGAATAGGAGCGCCACACATTCATTCAAACGAGTAAATTTCACTTACTCTTTTGAAATTAGAGTTAATTTTTACATTCCTTACAATATATAATAATGCAAAGCGAAAGTACTGAAATTGTAAGTATTGGATCGTGTCGAAAATCAGAACTCGAATTTTTGACGGATTTACACGTTTTGAGTTCTCTAGAATACGAAAAAGCCGATCTCGCTTGCTTATGTGTCTGTGCTCTGTTCATTCTAGCTCAAAGTTTATTCGACAGAATTTCACAAAATTTGGTAGGTCACTCATACGTAGGTTTTAAATCACTCCTACGTTACCCTGGTGCTGATTAAATTTTTGTACGATTCTAAAAATAATAATCTGACTTTTTTTGGCGAAATGGCCCAGAAAAAACATCAAAATCTGTGATACGAAATGAAATATGCTTAATTGTATTGATTAAGTAATAGTATAATACATTTGACGACAAAAAGTATAAGACCAGTCCGTTTTAACGACAGGAAGTATAAGACCAGTCCTATTTAAAGGCAAAAAGTATAAGTCTATCCCTATTTATCTAAAACAACCGTTCTCTAACTATTTAACACTAAGGTAATTTTTACAGGCTGGCAACGTTTCATAATGGCAGCCTGTGAAAAAAAATCTGATGTGGGCAGAACATGACTTTCCTTACAAAATACAATGAATTTACTACTTTTACATAAAAATAATAGATTATTCTTATAGTAGATACTTATATTCTTTCCAAGATATTGAATTTTCGTTAATTAGTCGTCAATTTCATCGATTTAGCGTCATTTTCATCCATTTGGCGAGATTTTCATTAATTTGGAAACATTTAAAAGTCGCCAAGTTGGCGACATCCCGCCAAATTTGTCGCCAAAATCTCGCCAAGTGTTATGGATGGAGAAATAAGTTATTCTTATAGCAGATAAATGGCTATTGGCGTTCAAATACAAATGTATTACTCAAAGTAACTTTTCCTATGAATGGAACGAACTAGATCCACACGAATGATGTCACCGAATTTATCGCATGATATTACATATGAAAAGTGAACATGTTTCTCAACAGTTAATATATTTGTTTTTAATTTATGGTATTTTTTTATTAATTTATTTGAAAAATGTGCAATATCTCAAGAACGGTTCATGTTAGCGTTCTTAAATTTATGTCAATCGTTTTCTAATGAAAAAATTACACAAAAAATGTCTATTTGCTTAACTTTATTAAAGGTTTTGATTTTTTGATGATTTTTTCAAAATTTCACTCGAAAATTTAGGGGATTTTGAACATTCGATTGCGTTTAAAAACAATAGGTTTCCAGTATTCATGGATTGTGATTTTCGTACCGAATTTCATCCGAATCGCTCCATTTGTTCGTGAGATATCGTCACCACAGACTCACTGACACATACACATACACAGAGAGAGAGAGAGAGAGAGAGAGAGAGAGACATCACCTCAAAAATGTTTGATTCGCGATCAGGGATGCTTGAAACGTGCTATTCCGTCGAAAACTCGAATTCGAATTTTCGACTCCATCACAATACTTTCCTTATACATTATGTATATAAGAAAAGTAAAAATTTTTTCAAACTAAATATATAATTAAATACAATTTCAAATATCTTTACGTGTCATTTTGTGCAATTGCACTCAGCTTAGTGTATAAAAGGAGTAAAGAAAAAACAAGAAAGGTCAATCATGCATAAGAATTGATTATGAAACACTTTCCAAAGGAAATGCAATTTCATTTAAAAATTTTTAAAATGTGATACATTCAGTGGTGATATATTTTACATTATCACAGTACGACAGTAATTTATTATACTTAAATATATAAAACTGCATCGAAATATAAATCATCTGATTCTCTATGCAAAATCACTGAATATTTCATTCATATAACTTGTATTCCAGACTTCAGAGCTAAATAATTTTGTATTGTTGTTGTTGAGACCCAGACCGTCCGACCTACCAGAAAGGTGTAAGGTAACCGTTTGGACGGCCGGGAAGTGCCACCCAATTAAGACCGGAACCCAGTGGGGGAGGCATCCACAGGGACCGTACCCTCCTTCCCCCTACCACCAACCTCTCGGAAGGACTTACGGACCCACATGTTTAACGTGATCGTACTCCGCGTGAACACGGCGGCAGTTTTGGCAGTGGCTGGAATCGAACCCGGGCCTACCGAGTGCAACTCCAGCTCGCTAACCAATGGGCTACCGCGCCCAAATAATTTTGTGTGAAAAAACTTTTGTGTGAAAAAAATTCAGCAATTGTCATTGCATAGACACGGAATTTAGATACACAGATAATACACAGATACGCAGATAATATGTGTGTGTGTGTGTGTCTGTATTCAAAGTATTGGAATCGTGCCGAAGATCGGAACTCGAATTTTCGAAGGATCTACACGTTTTGGGACTTCTAGAACACGAAAAAACTATTTTTAGGAAGACGTCTGTGTGTGTAAGAGTATATCTGTGTATGTTTCTGTGTATCTGTGAGGATATTACATCCACTCTAATTGAAAAACTAATAGACCGAATTTCATAAAATTTGTTAGGTATGTTTTCTTAGGAAATCCTGATGTTCATTAGATTATAGTCCGATTCGTAGTAAAAGAATCTGCCTTCTTTGCGAAATGGTCGGCAGAAATTGCCTTTATCCACTCTAGCTAAACACCAATGGAACAAATTTACAAAATCTGGTGTATAATATTTCAATGACCTACAAGTGATTTATATACCAAATTTAACACAATTTGGTACAAAAATCATTTCTAGGTTATTCTAGTTCGATTCCGGAAAAAGGAGCGGGCTATTTTTGCGAAATGGCCCGCAAAAATCGTCAAATATAAAAATAAAGGACTACGTGTGCTCAATTATATCAATTAAATTCCTATTTTATACGTGATTTTTGACAACAAAAAGAATAAGACTAACCCCATTACTCTAAGACAAGCCGTTCTTGAGATATTCTAGTTTTTTCGCGTTTTCGCTACGCCATCTTTGACAATAAGTCCAGTTATCAAATGAGAGCCAAATTTAAGTTTAACGTGCAAATTCAATGTCATTTAAAATACTTATGGCTGTTATTTTGTGCAGATAAACTCAAATTATTATTGAGGAAATAAAGAGAACGTGAATATGAGTCTGCAGGGAAAGACATGTGCTGCCCACATCAGAATTTTTAACAATATTACAACAATGATTTATAGAAGTGAACTGGTATTATTTGCTGGCCGTTTCGAAAAAAATGTATGATCTATATTTAAAGATCCACCAAATTTTTGTAGAATAAAATGTTCAGCAAATTTAAGCTGTGTACCAAATTTTAACTCTCTAGGACGCAGGAAAGTGCATTAAAAATGCCATCAAATAAGTATATCATGAAGAGTTATATAAAATTTAAAAAAAATTTAAAAATTGTTATCTACCAAATTTATTTTTAAATGTGAAGTCTCTCTCATATACAAAATGATTAAACTTATGGAAAGATATTTATTATATAATATATCTCTTTTTCCTTTCTGGAGGATATCCCGAAAGTCAGAATTTAATTACATTTGTTTTTTTCGTATATTAAATAATTTTTAATTAAAAAACTACTTAATATATTTTACTGAAATTTTATATATATATATTATGGGATAATGTGAATATTTCCTAAAAATTTCGAAACAATTTATGAATTTTAAATTTGCTTAAAAAATGTTTGAAAAATTAGGTCCCATAGGGTTCAATGTATTTCATTTTTTCAACCAAATCAATAAAAAACTGATTGGGTGATATTATTTATGTAAATTCCCATAGGTCCCATAGACCGTCTGAAAAACATACTAAAATGTCAATTTGATAACGTCATTTTTACGGCAGTTATCGTGCTAACGGACAGACAGACAGACAGACAGAATGAACAAAGTCATAAACACTTTTCAACTATGTTGTAAAGTGTTAAAAAATGAATTTGAACTTTTAGGGAAAATCACGCGCTGCTCACATCAGAGTTTTTTACTCCTTTGGTTTGTCAAAACTTATATCCTTTTGAGTGAGGTTCACTCCTTTTGAAAACTGAGCTCGAATGATATGGCCTAAAGAAGGGGGGGCGGGGGATATTAGCTATTTAAATTATAACAAGCAAAATAGTCACTTATTTTGAACTAAAAAAATTATTCCACCGCTATTTTGACTGAAAAAAGGTCACATTTTCGGTTAAAAAGTGCATTTACCCAGGCGAAAATAGATACTGTATCCCCTTCTAAGACTACGAGTCTGAGACTAAGAATGTCATGAAATCTCAAAATGGTTTACGCCAAATTTCCGCAGACTTGGAGCTGTACTTTTAAATCTAGGTACCCTACCAAAGGATCCTAACAGTCCTTCAAATCACACGTAACCCGTTTTAGTCGTAGTCAATTAAAAACATAAAACATTTTAAAACTTCGAGTTGAGTGATGTCGGATCAAAGGAATAATAATGAAACTCGAAAGAACTTTGCTTAATTATCGAGCACTTCCACTCTAGCTAAGAATATTGGTATTGTACTTGATTCGATCCGTCTCAGCTTCCAGGTTAGCGAAAAAAATCTAATCTTTTAAAATTTCCAATTAAGGGCGGCGATGCAAAGAAATAATTAAAAAAAATTAACCGCACTTTTCAAAATGATTGAGCAATTCCAATCAAGACAGAATCTCGCTTTGGATTCAATTCGAACCGTCTCAGCTTTCAAATTAACGAAAGATTGAAAATTTCGAAAATGTGATAACATTAGGGATAGCGATACAAAGAAATTTTCTAAAAACTTGCATCTCTTTATTTCTTAAAAACAATAAATACACAATTTGATAAACTGTTGGTGGGTGTCACATCTAATGACCACTAGCCACTGAGAATGCGCGAAGTGCTGCTGAAATGGTTAATTATATCATATAAAAATTGTCTGCTATAACTATACATTTATATATATCAAGATCAGCTGGCTGTACACGGATAGAGATAATTTAAAATTTTAAGATATCATTTCCGTGTATGATGGCATATAAATGAATTTTGTGTATACGATTGTTCTCCATGTAGTAATGGAAGAATAATGGAACAAAAAAATTCGAGATTTATAAATTTTTCAGAGTAAAAAAATCTAAGATTTTAGATTATTACACTGTTAATAGGTCAAATCCTACATGTAAGCAAAGTTCTACATATAGTAGTTTTGAGCTGTAAATAAAGTAGTAATTCTTCTATCTTTAAATAGTAGTAAATAGAATAGTAATTCTTCTATCTTTAAATAGTAGTAAATAGAATAGTAATTCTTCTATCCTTAAATAGTAGTAAATAGAATAGTAATTCTTCTATCCTTAAATAGTAGTAAATAGAATAGTAATTCTTCTATCCTTAAATAGTAGAAAATAGAATAGTAATTCTTCTATCCTTAAATAGTAGTAAATAGAATAGTAATTCTTCTATCCTTAAATAGTAGTAAATAGAATAGTAATTCTTCTATCCTTAAATAGTGGTAAATAGAATAGTAATTCTTCTATCCTTAAATAGTAGTAAATAGAATAGTAATACTTCTATCCTTAAATAGTAGTAAATAGAATAGTAATTCTTCTATCCTTAAATAGCAGTAAATAGAATAGGAATTCTTCTATCCTTAAATATTAGTAAATAGTATAGTAATTCTTCTATCATTAAATAGCAGTAAATAGAATAGTAATTCTTCTATCCTTAAATAGTAGTAAATAGAACAGTAATTCTTCTATCCTTACATAGTAGTAAATATAATAGTAATTATTCTATCCTTAAAAAGTAGTAAATAGAATAGTAATTCTTCTATCCTTAAAATCCCAACTGGCGCTTAAAGAAAACAGTAAAGGCGTTGTCATTGGGCATGTCATACAGACGCAGCAAAAATCTTTCATTTATTTACACAGAAAATATTTTATACATTTATTTCGAATAATATATATATATATATATATATATATATAATTAACATAAACGTTACTTGATCATAAATTATTTGGGCAGATACTGTTTACCTTGTTGTCTCCATTTCGATAACGGATAGATATAGATTGAAGTAGCCATCTTTAAACCTTATTAATGACACATCTGTAACATTTGGCATCTGAGAGGGAAGAGGGGAGGGAAAATGTTACTCGTTGGTTCCCGTAAAAGTTCATTTTCCTCAAAATTTGTCTTTCATTTTGACAATCTATATCTTTAAAACAGGCGTTGGTTGGCACTCGTATACCTTAAATATTGTTTAAGCTGCATCGACGATACTTATCATCAATTTTAGATTAACCCATTGTTTAAACTTACTAAATAGTTGGCTACTCTTAAAAAGTACTACATCAGAATGACAGCAAAAAAAAAGAAGATATATTAAGTAACATTTTTTGCAACTAATTTGCGCAGCACTTCCTTTAATGGATCCTTATAAGAGGAAACTAGAAAGTTTGATAAATTTATTTTTGCTGCAACAGCCATTGAAAAAGGAAAACGGATAATTGTCACGACTTTTATATTTCAAGAAGTAAAATTTAGTTAACGCTCTAAAACATTTAGGCGTACTTTTTTTTCCTAATTTACATTTTAAAATATAGCTTAGAAAAAAAAAATTGCAATTTTCCTGAAATTTTAAATATTAAAACTTAATGCACGAGAAAATGTGGAGAAACTTTAAGGGAAATCAACAAGGCCACTCATGTATTTTAAATTTAAAAGTAATGTATTTTGCTAATGTCGACATAAATAAACATAAGAACATGCAAAGGAACTCAATGAAATGAAAAATAAAAATTAATAATAAAAAAACGTTGCTATCTGTCTAGACCAGTAAGAAAAATACAGACTATAAACAACAACAAAAGTATAACATGCAAAAGAAAGCTTAAAAATACACCCATTACATATAAGCAACAATTGGCGGTTTTACCTGTAAAAATTTTACTGGGTTTTACTTGGCTTTGAAAATGAGTATTATAGCATAGTTTTACATCCTGAATACTATATTAAATTCGCGAATTTGGTGGGTTACCGCTCTTTCCGCATATAGGGAAAATGGTGCCTAAAATCGTTTTTTGGCAGTACTTCCTTTTTCAGTGACTCCTAGATAAAAAAATCTGATGTGGGCAGCACATGACTTTCCTTATATAATGCAATGAATTTACTACTTTTACAGTAAAAAAAATAGATTATTTTTATAGTAGATATTTATATTCTTTCCAAGATATTGAATGTTCGTCAATGAGTCGTCATTTTCATTGATTTAGCGTTATTTTTATCCATTTGGCGAGATTTTCGTTAATTTAGCAACATTTAAAAATTTGCCAAGTTGGCGACATTCCACCAAATTCGTGGCCAAAATCTCGCCCAGCGTTATGGACGGAGAAATAAGTTATTCTTACAGCAAATAAATGACTATTGGCGTTCAAATGCAAAAGTATTACTCAAAGTATCTTTTTTCATGAATGGAACGAGCTGGATCCACGAGAATGACGTCACCAAATGTATGGCATGGTATTACATATGAAAAGTGAACATGTTTCTCAATAGGAAATATATTTTTTTTTATTTTACATGATTTTTTGATATTTTGTTTGAAAAATGTGCAATATCTCGAGAACGGTTCATGTTAGCGTACTAAAATATATCAATCGTTTTCTAATGATAAATTACGTAAGAAATGTCTATTTGTGTAACTTCATTAGAGGTTTTGATTTTTTGATGATTTTTTCAAAATTTCACTCGAAAATTTAAGGAGATTCTGAACATTCGATTGCGTATAAAAACAATAGGCTTCCAGTGTTTATAGATTGTGATTTTTGTACCAAATTTGGTTCGAATCGGTCCATTCGTTCGTCAGTTATTGTCTCCACAGTCTCACTAACACACACACACACACACACACACACACAGACATCACTTCAAAAATGTTAGATTCGTGATCAGGGTTGCTTGAAACGTGCTCTCCCGTCGAAAACTCGAATTCGAATTTTCGACCCCGTCACAATACTTTCCTTATCCATTATTGTATATAAGGAAAGTAAAAACCGTTATGCAAAAATTAAAAATTAAATTCTTTACAAGTTTTGTATCAAACGCATTTTTGTCAGGTAAATAGTTCTAGAGATAATTTCTCATGAGGACTGGTGAATTAGAATAATATTTCTTATATGAATTGGAAAATATTATTTAATATAAGCTAAAATGCTTTGCACGGTGGAAGATAAAACTATTTTTAATAACAATCCGTAACTACTGAGCTTCTATGGAGGTGCATAGGTGAGGCTTCGTCCGGTCCCGGGTCTTCCGTAGAGTAGGGATAGATTGAATTAAATCAAAATACGTGTTTTTTAATTTTATTAATATGAAAAGTATTTAATTGTCATTTAATTCAATGTAATTATTTTAAATAAGCGTAATTAAAACGATTATAAAACTAGTTTCCTTAGTTTTAATTCTCCGGATGGACTAGGTTTGCCGTCCCAGTCTTCTGTATTATTCTCTTTATATTCGTATAGTTTGTCAATGGCACTGTCGATTTCTTTGTCTTCCTCGTAGTCGCTCAAAATTTCAGCAATATTTTCGCATGAATTTCCGTTACAGAATGCAAGTGATAGAGCACTTTATATCAGCTTTCCTGCAGCCACATGTTGAGCCGCATCCTTTTTTGTATTTGCAGGAAAGAATTTTAAGAAGTGCTTCAGGAACAAAATCTTCAATTTCTGTGACTGAGGAAAGTCCAGTTAAGACCATATACATTCCTCCGGATTTTTGTAGACATAGTACCAAAATTGGACTTGATGATTAGTTTGGATCGAAAGCTGTCGTGCTGCTGCTGATGTAGGTAGAAGTAAAAATATATTTAACTAGCATTTTATCACTGATTTTGTGAACTGTTTTTACCGGGGAGAATCCGAAGATCTATTTTTGACAAGCTCCATACAGTTACCTAAAAATTGTTCTCCTCCTGTAGCAATGGTGTGAAAAATCCAGACCACACGACAGACCCGAAGGCTTACTGTAGCCTGTAGCAATGGTGTCAGAATCTACACTTTCTTCCTTGAACGCTTGTAATGTTTTAGCAACTTTAGGAACTTGTTCATTTCTTGACCAAAGATTACAGACGTCCTGTTCCGACCGCTGAAAGTGTACAAAAATAATAAATCATCTAACACTTTTTGTTCAACTTGTAAACTTCGAGGAGAGTAAATTTGTTTTGCTGTTTTTCTTTTGGGAAATAAACATTTGAATGGCCTTTAGCAAGTGTTACCAATAGAACATGTCTTCTACAATAAAAAAAGTATGTTGGTGACAAATTGATCTTTGTATTTATGATTTTATGATCAATGTGTCAGCATCTTCTGTTGCATGCTGAGCGGTAACATTTGATTCCTCGAGTTTCTTCTTGGGCATGGAAATAAGATGACTCTTGCTTTTTTCTTTGGATAGAAAGCTTTTTTCTTTGGATAGCCTGTATGACGTAGTCAAAAAATACACTTGTGAAAGCTTGCTTTTTGATCGGCGAAGTTTTTCTTCACTTTTCGTGCTTTCGTTTGCTGCATCAGTTGGATTCCTATCGAATATTATTGTTGCATTCGAACCATGGTATC
Source organism: Amaurobius ferox (assembly GCA_951213105.1). Lineage (NCBI taxonomy): Eukaryota > Metazoa > Arthropoda > Arachnida > Araneae > Amaurobiidae > Amaurobius > Amaurobius ferox. The sequence goes on along the minus strand of OX578138.1, from coordinate 29,628,479 downwards.
TTTCCGCTTACTGTACATAGTCTGTATAAATTGTAACGAAGCAATCGTTACCATGCCATACGACTCTGTACAGCAGAAATTCATCATCTGAGACATGAATGCTGCATCCAAACTACGTATCATTTGGAAGCGCGTAAAAACTTTTTTGTAGAGTGAAGATTTTGTGCCTTTACTCATTTCTTCCTCGGAAATCAGTGACAAAGGAAATGGATCATGTTCAAATTGAAGTTATTGTTGTAATTCGTTGTCTGATTTATTGAAGACGCACATTCTATGGAATATGAATAGTAGATCAATAAAGACGGTGATGTTCTCAAATTTGATGCTAGTGTTGACAATTTGAAAAGCAATTACTCTTTACTGTCCTTGCCGATTATATTCGAAATGCATATAGTGTCAACCTCTTGATACAACCTCTGGCAAATATAAACAAGAAAGCTGAATCATGCATAATCATTGATTATGAAACACTTTCCAACAGAAATGCAATTTCATTTAAAAATTTCTAAAATGTGATACATTCCGTGGTGATATCTTTTACATTATCACAGTACTACAGTAATTTAATTACTTAAATATTTAAAACTGTATCGAAATATAAATCATCTGATTCTCTATGCAAAATCAATGAATATTTCATTCATATAACTTGTATTCCAGACTCCAGAGCTAAATAATTTTGTGTGAAAAAAATTCAGCATTTCTTATTTAACTCACCTTACAATCGCTTGAGATATTTGCATTCTGCATAAGTTAAAATTAGGCTTCGTTGAAGAAATAATAAAAGTTAAGGGATCATTTAAAATCACAACTATTGTAATTGCATAGGCACGAAATTTAGATACACAGATAATACACAGATAATATATGTGTATGTATGTATTCAAAGTATTGGAATCGTTGCCGAAGATCGGAACTCGAATTTTCGAAGGATCTACACGTTTTGGGACTTCTAGAACACGAAAAAACCATTTTTAGGAAGACGTCTGTGTGTGTAAGGGTGTATCTGTGTATGTTTCTGAGTGTCTGTGAGGATATTACATCCACTCTAATTGAAAAACTAATGAACCGAATTTTATAAAATTTGGTTGGCATGTTTTTTGTGGGAAATCCTGATGTTCATTAGATAATAGTACGATTCGTAGTAAAAGAATCTGCCTTCGTTGCGAAATGGTCGGCAGAAATTGCCTTTATCCACTCTAGCTAAACACCAATGGAACAAATTTAACAAAATTTGGTGTATAATATTTCAATAACCTACAAGTGATTTATATACCAAATTTAACAAAATTTGGTATATAAATCATTTATAGGTTATTCTAGTACGATTTGAGAAAAAGGAACGGGCTATTTTTGCGAAATGGCCCTCAAAAATCGTTAAATATAAAAATAAAAGACTACGTGTGGCCAATTATATCAATTAAATTCCTATTTTATACGTGATTTTTGACAACAAAATGAATAAGACTAACCCCATTACTCTAGGACTAGCCGTTCTTGAGATATTTTAGTTTTTTTTTTTGCGTTTTCGCTAAGCCACCTTTGACAATAAGCCCAGCTATCAAATGAGAACCAAATTTAAGTTTAACGTGCAAATTCAATGTCATTTAAAATACTTATGGCTGTTATTTTGCGGAGATAAACTCAAATTATTATTGAAGAAATAAAGAGAACGTGAATATGAGTCTGCAGAGAGAGACATATGCTGCCCACATCAGAATTTTTAACAATATTACAACAATGATTTATAGAAGTGAACGGGGATTATTTGCAGGCCATTTCGAAAAAAATGTATGATCTATATTTAAAGTTCCACCAAATTTTTGCAGAATAGAATGTTCAACAAATTTAAGCTGTGTACCAATTATTAACTCTCTAGGACGTAGGAAAGTGCATTAAAAATGACATCAAATAAGTATATCATGAAGAGTTATATAAAAATAAAAAATAAAAATTGAAATCTGCCAAATTTATTTTAAAATGTGAAGCCTCTCTTATACACAAAATGATCAAATTCTTGGAAAGATATTTATTATACAATATATGTCTTTTTTCTTTCTGGAGGATATCTCAAAAGTCAGAGTTTAATTGAATTTGTTTTTTTCCCTGTATTAAATAATTTTTACTTAAAAAACTACTTAATATATTTTACTGAAATTTTTTTTATATATTTTATGGGATAATGTGAATATTTTCTAAAAATTTCGAAGCAATTTGTGAATTTTAAAATTGCCTAAAAAATGTTTGAAAAATTAGGTCCTATAGGGTTCAATGTATTTCATTTTATCAACCCGGGTTCAATAAAAAACTAATTGAGTGATATTATTTATTTATATTCCCATAGGTCCCACAGACCGTCTGAACAACAAACTAAAATTTCATTTTGAGAAAGTCATTTTTTGGCAGTTATCGTGCTAACGGACAGACAGACAGACAGACAGAATGAACAAAGTCATAAACACTTTTCAACTATGTTGTAAAGTGTTAATGACAAGACACTGTGTAGAAAAGTTACAGCTTGCATGAAAGAAAGGCAACATTGTTTAACGTTTTTCAAAGGGGTTGAATAGTAACTATGTTCTGTTAGGGTGTTGAATAGAAATCATAGTCAAATTTTAGGCGCAATTGTGCAAAAATAGGGAGAGAGGATCAAATATCGCAATTTGTCGAAATCGGAAAAATAGTCAGCATGATTCTCGCAAGATTAATTCCTACGAACGCTTTCATTTCCTCCCACGTTTTATTTGAAATTAATTTAATAAAAATTTGCTCAACATTATGGTTTCCTCGTAGTATAATTCATTATTAATTAACATTTCCGTGGAATATTGATTATTTTTAAGTGTTTTTTCGTATTATTTACTTCCCAAAGCATGGTATACGTGCAGAACCTGCCTAAAAGAGGTGAAATAAAAAAAAGAGATTGTTCTGCAATTACAGACAACATTCAAGGACATATTTTGTGTTTTTATGTGCTTATCAGTATTAAATAGATAATACCTATATGGAATAGATAATACAGCAAGAAAATTTGCTCTATACCACGATTTTAAGCATCTCATTATATAATAATATTAACATATATTTAGATGCTATTTATTTATTTATTTTTATAAAATCATTTTCCTATCTGCTTTTGTGGAAGGAAGGCAATAGGTATGGGGCAATAGGTATGGGGAATGGGGATTTTCTAGCATAGAGGGTAGGAAGCCATTATCTGACTTTGCAAACCTTTTCTTCAATAAATTTTTTGATAACGATATTCTTACTGTACATTAATCGATTGAAGAAGTTGTTATCATTGTAACCGATGTTTAGCAAACTGATGAATCCGATAAAGAGAAATACTTCATCACAGACATCGATCGATTTTTCCTACATAATAAAAGAAGATATCGGTTTTTTTTCTGTGGCGTCTGTAGTGGAAAATCGGAGCTTTCGGCAACGGCAAAATTCAATACATAAGTATTTCAGGTCCCTAAACAACACTGGGTGGCGGTTTTTAAAATTCAAATTAGTTTACAAGTTACGAATATTTTTAAAGCTAAAAATATTTTCAGCCATTTTGTCGAAATTATTAATCCCTGGCTGTTCCCGGCCGTCCAAACGATACCTAACACCTTCTGGTAGGCCAGTCGGTCTAGGTTGTACAACAATCCCTCGTATTGTTGCAGACGATATTCCGGGATACTTGAGTTCCAGACGAGCGAACGATATCTCAGAATTTCTGTCAGCACACAGACTGTAAAGAATTTTCTGTCGTTTTTCTAACCTAACGATTTTCTAAGTTTGCCAATTAAAAGATAAATATTCAATTATTGATGGATGAAATTATTTAAATATCGTAACTGTGCTTTGAAAATTTAATTTCAATCGAATAAAAATTCGCTAAGGTAGCAGTTAATTTTGTGAATGTTACTTCTGGATAAAAAACGCTTTTTTTTTCTTTGAGACAGTATTTTGAAAGGAAATGCGTATTATTTAAGTAGGGGTCGTTTATTTTGAACCCGGTAACTTCAAATACATTTCATAGTATATTTTCTAATTATTCTATAAGTAATTTCCAATTATTTTATATTGTGCCCTGAATGTTGATTATTGTTAAGGTCCATAACTCATAAATACCTTATTCTACTTTAACGAGTTATATCGTTCTCAAATGTTGGCTATCATTGTCGTTCTAAATTTTAATCTGGGTCCAATAGTTTTCGAGATATTGCATATCATGTGTTCCTCTACATTATAGTAATACTATACAATTTATAATAATGGAAGCATCATTAAAATATATATGCACTTTGACAAAAAAAACAAAAGTTATAAAATCCAAAATGCTGATCGTTATGTGAAAAGAAAGCGTTTTATGTTTCCTTACACTAAAAAATAAATAAATGAAACAATTAAAGAAAAGTACAGTTATGAAACTTTATACGTAAAACTCAAAATAACCTCCTTAAAAGAAGCACATAGTATTAAAATTAATAGTAGCGATCGACTCCGAAGGTAAAAAACAACATTCTTCGTCAGGACACACATATTGTGCTACATTCACTTATCAGAGAAAGATCGGAGACTTATGCGAGCAGCAAACTTTGCAGAAGCAAGGAAATAGTGTTGCCAACGGCAAGAAAAGAAAAAGAGGGTAAAAGAAACCCATGACGAAACAATAAAAATTGGGACATAATGGATGAAAGGTAAATATCAAAGAGGAAAGCAAACGGCCAACAAAGGATCAAATCGCTTGTTCAGTTGTTCATAGAAATTCATTTAAAATAAACAAGAAAGATAAATCATGCATAAAGCATTGATTATGAAACACTTTCCAACTGCAATGCAATTGTATTTAAATATATTTAAAATGCGATACATTCAGCTGCAATACTTTAAAATTATCACATTACTACATTAATTTATTACATTTGAAATCTTAAAACTCCATCGAAAAAAAGGAACTTTATTCAAATGACGTCATTGAAATATAAATCGCCTGGCTCTCTATGTAAAAGCTGTAAATATTTCAGTCGTACAATTTTATTCCATCCCTTTCATTCATCACAATACTATAATAATTTATTTTATTTAAAAACTTAAAACCGCGGAGGTAAAAGTAATTTAACTCTACGCTTAAAACTTCATCGAAAAAGTCTGCTAGAAAATCGTCTGTTCTCTATGTAAAATCAATGACTGTTTTATTCATATCAGCTATATTGCAGATTCCAGAGCTAATAATTTTGTATTAAAGAAATTCAGCAATTCTTACGTAAATCATCGTACATCTTTATGTGTTTACATTCCTCATAAGTGAAAATTAGACTTCGTCATAGGAATAATCAAAGTTTTATGATCATTTAAACTCAAATATATTTTAATTGCGTTGTTTCAGAATGTAGATGAACAGAAATTAAGCAAAAATAAAGCGGTTTTATACAACACTAAATATAAATAAAAAATTATCACGATTTAAACACAAGATGTATGCCATATTTTATTTTGAAGTGGGCCATGTGACCTCTTTATATAATATGGGTGTAATTACTATTTTGATATTTATTTTAAAAAGTACCGAATATATTTTGGTGAAATTTTTTTCATGTTTTTATGGGTTAATTTGAATATTTCCTAGAACATTCGAAGCAATTTGTGAATTTTAAATTCGCTTAAAAAATACTTGAAAAATTAGATCCCATAGGGTTCAATGTATTTCATTTTTTCAACCCGGGATCAGTCCAAAACTAATTGGGTGATATTTTTCAATTCCTTTCTCGTAGGTCCCACAGACCGTCTGAACAACGTAATAAAATTTCATTTTGATAAAGCCAATTTTACGGCAGTTATCGTGCGAATGGACAGACAGACAGATTGACAGAATGAACAAAGTCAAAAACACTTTTCAACTATGTTGTAAAGTGTTAAAAACCAGGGCAAGTATAAACATTTCAGAAAAATCAGAAGGAAACAAATGAAACGGAAAAGGCTATAAAGTAACCCTTCAGTAGCAGGTGATACTTGAAACTCACGAGAAAATCCCTATAATTAAAATGTTAATATATCTGTCATTGTGATTCTTGCTCATTTCTTAGACAGTTAGTTCTTTGATTAGATACAATTCTGATTCCTAAAAAAAACAATTATATTTTTCTTTTCAATAAAGTAATGGCAAGGTACTTTTTACAGTGTAACATAATAAAAATACTCTTTCTTATGTGTTTTGAATTTAAAGTATTTTAATACTACATATGTGCTTATTTAATTTTCAAATGAAAACTGCCCTGAATTATACTGTACTCAATAGAAATAAACATTCTCAGACTTGATTTAAAGACAGAAACCTTTATCCGGCCGGCAGAAAATAAGTGTCCTTAAGCTATTGTCTTGCAATTGAAGTTCCTCCTGATCTCTCTTCAAAACATAGACAGTAGGGAGAAAATTTAGAAAAAAAAAAAAAAAAAACTAGGTTCATATTATTCTTCTTCAAGAGGAAAAGTCTGGGGCGTATTATTAAAATGCAAGACCATAATTCCATTCTTAAAATTAATTACTTTAACTTCGATATTTTCTGTTTTGAAGTCATTGGATATTCAGAACATACAATTTGCTTTTATAATTTAATTTTATGTCATACAATATTTTGTGCACGTCTTCATTTAACATATATAGTTGCTCTTTTAAAGTAATGTATAATATTAAGTGAATTCAATAGGGATATTTTTTTAACTTACACGAAATAGAGTACAATAGGCAATATACAAAAAGACAGTAGGTTTAGAAGCTGATCAAGATGGTGTGTGAAACAGAAAATTACGGGTTACGTTACTATTGAATGTGGCATATGAAAACCAAACACTTTAAACCAATTAAAGCAATATAAATCATGGAAAAACATAGAAACAGTTATAATAAAAGCAATGACTTATGAAAATGCACATGCCCAGTTGATTGATAAGATAAAAAATGGGACTAAGACAAAGATCCGCAACTTGTTGCTCGCGAGCATCATGTGCAGTTAAAAAGTGTCTGCTAAGTACACCACTTCTAAACAGTGGCAGCCAAAAAATTAGCCGCTAGTTATAGGCACTGCAGCTGGTTAAATCGCGCTTTAAATACAGATTTAAAAAAAATTAAATAAAGAGTTATAAGGTTTGAATAAATTTTACGGATATTTCAGAAATATGGATTAAAAATAGGAACAGTCTAATACACGCACCTGTTAAAAATCACGTATAAAAGTTGTTGATTTATATTAAAGTTTCAGAAATTATAGAAATTTTCTGGTACGTAAATACATATTTAAATTTGTTTAAAATACTTTCTTTGAAAGCGTATGCGGAAGCGGGTTCATGTATTATAAAGTTATTTCACAGTCCTGGTTTAGTTTGCGAGTCGGAACGCAGCTGGATAGCCCTGCAGAAGTACAGACATATAAAATGCAGTATATATGATATTTAAAGCTTTTTATTAAAAGGAAGTTAATTGCTATAAATTCACATAGCGAAATTTATATAGGAACTCTACACAGTTGATTTTCATGCCGTACAACAGATTTACTCATAATCACCTAGTCAGGCGGGGATGGATTGCGGTAGTGGTTAGTTGTTCTGCCTACTTCAATTTGCTGCGTTAACACATTCACAGCTTTCTGGAACCATTGCATTAACAAATGGGCTTACAGTAATTGAACGAAATTTTATTTTGTATAAATATACCCTTTAAATATTATCGATATATATGTGTGAGACCAAAAATGGATCTCACATTTGATGAGACGTTTTAAGTGAATATTTATGGTGGCCAATACGGCGGACAAAGCGTGTAGTCTGGCTGTCACCGATTTTGTCACTACGTGAACCTAAAGGTCAGAAGCCCATAAATTGAGGGGGCCTTGATAGAGCGACTGAACTGGGCCTTACGAGATGTGGAATGGTGCCACTGGGAAAAGAAGTAACCAATAAGCGCCAAATGGAAGAAAAGGAGGAGTTACCCCCCCCCCCCTCCAACGGGGAACCATAGCCTGTGACCCGAGAATCAGGCAGACAATAATGGAGATTTTGACATAAGAGCATACCAGTAGACAACTATGAGATTTGACTTAGGAAGGACGTGAGCAGATTTGTGCAACTTGTGCACATATAGCTTGTACGGGGCGCGGTAGCCCATTGGTTAGCGCGCTGGAGTTGCACTCGGTAGGCCCGGGTTCGATTCCAGCCACTGCCAAAACTGCCGCCGTGTTCATGCGGAGTACGATCACGTTAAACATGTGGGTCCGAAAGTCCTTCCGAGTGGTTGGTGGTAGGGGAAGGAGGGTACGGTCCCTGTGGATGCCTCCCCCACTGGGATCCGGTCTAAATTGGGTGGCACTTCCCGACCGTCCAAACAGTTACCTTACACCTTTCTGGTAGGTCGGACGGTCTGGGTTTCAACAACAACATATAGCTTGTACAACATGACTTGAAGAATTGTGCAAATGTGCCAGGAATACTGGCTGGATCTATATAGTGTGTGAATGCAGTCAGATGTGTGAGAGGGAGCCGCACACCAAAGAGTTACGGCAGTGCAATACTGATGCAAGCATTTAATATATATATGATCAAATCCCAAGACAGATTAGAAGGTATGTGCTCATTAATAATCACAGGTCATAGACAAATGATAGTAATTTTAATAATTCTGGTCGCATATGTCCCCTCTGCCTTAATAATTAATGATAATAATTGTTGTTAAGCATATAATTAATAATATGAATAGTTGGTGTAATTAAATAATTTAGATTTGATGTTGTTAATAAATGTTTTATTGTTAAAGTTTAAATGGTGTAATCAATTTAGCATTTTATTAAATAATTAATTATTCCTTTACAGGACTCACACGAAAAGTAAATAATTGGAGGGTTTTATATAGCGGTACAACTAGCAATGTACGATTTTAATACTAAATCCACTATGTATGAATTAACGGCCATGTCAGTATCTTAATGAATTTTATATGTAAAACTTTAACTTTAGCTTCCTTTTTCATTCGGTTGCCACAATATGGATGGACTCAAAAATTAGTTCCTTCCTAATTTTTTGCAATATTTGGTGAAGTAAAATAATGATATCAATTTTGGGCTTAGAGAAGGAATGTCCTAATGGCTGCATTCAAAGTAACTAATTTACGATCTGAACCACGGCTAGCCAGATTGGAGAAAATGTATGTTAGTGATTATTTGTTGTGACTGCTTCAATTTGCCGCGTTTTTATTCTGCGCAGCTTTCTGGAATCTACCAACATTCATTAAAAACTTGTGACTACAAATATTAAACAAAATTATTTTTATATAAATATACCCTTTAAATATTACCGGTATATATGAATGGAATAAAAAATTGTTTCCTTTTTAACTTTTTGTAATGTTTTACTTTTTGGTGAGATAGAATAATGTTATCAGTTTTGAGCTTAGTTATGACTGTCCAAATAGCTGCATCCGAAATAACTTACGAACTGTTGCGCAATAAATGAAATAAAATGAAATTCAGACTTGAAATTGGGAAATTAGTGCTAGTATGAAATTCACGCAAAAAATTATTTCAATTACCGTGTTTTTTCCTTGATCATTTTAACGTCTGCGGAAATAGTGATTTGGAATGAAACCATCTGCTTAAAAATCAATCCCAGTCTTTCAGATTTGTTGCAAATAAACGCTATTTTAATGCTTCAAGAATACTCTGAATGGTAAAAGGTTGAGTTTACAAATGTGGGCGTGGCCATATACACAACTGGTGCATGCTTCGCTTATTCTCAATTAAATCTAGTAGATATTTTCTAATTAATTCTTGTTTTCTAACTGCCCATAATTGTCAGGATTTGAAATGCGTTTAATTTATTATAGAATGTAGGGCCATCGTAGACATCGACTGGGCTCCTATACAAAATTAAAATACAAAGCCCTCTTCACAATTATTAGACGGGATATACATTGTGTCAAGAAAAATCATGGGCCAAACCAATAAATTAAATAATTCCAGTAGTACTATGGTTGTCGTATATTTCTATGCAGACCAGTGAACTCGGTCCAGCAGTGAACTCTGCAAAATTAGAAACGGATTTCAAAATAGATATTTTTATTTATTAGAATGTAACAGTGTAAACGTAGAGATATTAAAAAGCATGAGTAGACATCTTATTCCTTAGCATGCAGCTTTGCTGAAGAAGGAGGGGGGCGAGTTAAATGGTATACACTGATTTTCAGTGTTCTTTTCTACATTTTGCAAGATAAAACTGTCGAGTATTACTTTTTCAACGGTCTACAACTTTGTCATTGACTTTTTTATCTTATCTACAACAGGAAGCGAGAAAATAATTTCGCAATATAATTACAAGTCAGTTGTTTCGAATTTTGGGATTATCTAATAAAAAAATTCATCAATTACATATTAATAATTTTATTCAAACCTCAAAATTGTATTATTACCTTTTATATTTGGAAAACAGTTTAGTAAATAAGTTTAAAGTAACTCAGCGTTGTTAAATGAATCTTTTCAATTTGGCATTATCCCAGTATGGTAATTTTCACAACCAGCTACTATTAATTAACTAACTGGTACTTTTTTTATTTCTATTGTTATCTGCTATCCGCATTACATGTATTTCTTTACTATATATTCTGCCAGGAGGTGTTGCAATGTATTTGTGGCTTATTTTTCTAAATCCAAAAATTATATTTTTATTATAATTATGATATATATTATATCACTTCAATGGTTTTTATTAATGTTAATGCTTTATAAGTTATTGGTTTAATTACTAATTATTATCTATTTGTGTTTAATATGGATTTGGTGTATTTTAAATGTTGCATATCTGCTGTTTTTTCCTGCTTTTACTTTTGATTGGATATTCTTTTTTCATATTTTCAAGATTGGCAACATTAATTTTTATGTGATTGGCAACACTGTCTTTTCACTTCATGTGTGGCAATGTTATGATAGTTTATTCATCCCATACTTGCACAAGTAAGTAGGATTATTTCATTTTTATTTTTAGAAATTATTCTTAATTTTTCTATTATTCGTGGTTATTATAGTTCTCACAGTTGTTGAATAATATTTTGTTCAAAGTAACTAGATTATTAAATGACAAGAACAATGAAAAAATTTATTTTGTATACACCTTCTGATGATTTCACAATTTCATTTCCGTTTATCCATGATTTTTTATAATCTTTTGTAATTAGATTTAATTCATGCAGATTAGTTTTCAGTTTAGCCCATCTAATTTTCATTTTGATGACTTGCACACTATTGATTTTTTATCTCGTAATCAGTTGGTATTTTTTGTTTAGTTTTGGGTGCTATACTATGTCTAAATTAATTCAAATTTTGTATTTATGGTATCAATTTCATGTTATTTACATGCTGCAACTAGCGCAATAAATAAATGTAATTATAACGGAAAGTATTTTATTATGTATTGTTAAAATAACATGTAATACATCCTTAATATTTAACATTTAAATTCTTATCACTGTTTGATTATTTTTTAAATTGTTTCCTTATATATATATATATATATATATATATATATATATATATATATATATATATATAAATATATATATATATATATATATATATATATATATAGTAAAAAATGCTAAACTTATTAAGTAATAGAGAATGACGATGCAAAATGCATTTAATTTATTTCGCACATACAGCCTATAAATAAAATTATTTCAATAATAATAATGATAGTTTGAAATTCCAAATATAGAACAGAGAGTAGTTGCAACTCAAAAATCCTAACTTTAAATAAAACCTACATAATAAAAAGAAGTATTAAATAGCAAATCGTCAAGCAAATGGGAAAAAATGCAAATTTAGAGTCAACAAGCTAAAAATAATCAACAAATATCAAAGTTATGGAATCGATAATAGAAAAACAAATAAATTCCAAGCAATAATGCAATACACATGGACAAGGACTAAGCCTAAATACTTGAATTGTTCATTAAAAAAATCTTCGTCGGATCCAAGTATTTAATTAAAATGAACACAAAATATGTATGTTTCTGAAGAAATAGATAGATTATATCTATAAACTATTTCTACCTGGACAACACACATACAAATATAACAATTATAAAAGAAACAAGAATACCTGGATTATAAAACACTGAAAACAACGGTGGATCTCTACTTTTCAATTTTATGTTTGGCAAGACTGGTCTCTTCATTTTTGGTCCTATGGTTAGCACATTTTCGGTGTTTTATAAACCAGGTATTCTTGTTTCTTTTATAATTGTTTTATTTGTAAATGTGTTGTCCAGGTAGAAATAGTTTAAGGATATAATCTATTTAATTAAAATGAACACAAAATATGTATGTTTCTGAAGAGATAGATAGATTATATCTATAAACTATTTCTACACAACAACACATTTGCAGAGTTGCAACTTCTCTCTGTTCTATCATTGGAATTTCAAATTATTATATATACAGGGTGAGTCGGAATGGTTTTTACAAAAGCAGAGGGGTGATAGTACCCCACCAGACGAGCAGTAATTACCATGGAACATAGGGTCGCTTTGCACTCAGAAAAGAGTAAAATTAGAATACGAACCTGCACGTACACCAGAGTTGGGAAAGCGAATGAACAAAACCAAACGTTGCACAAACAGATTTATTGCGCAGCGACAAACTCACAGCAAGTACTCAAAGTAGCGACCACGCGTGTCGTTGCACCGTTCACACCGGCGAAGGAATGACTGACGCACCCTCTCGAAGATTCCGGGTGCTGTGTTAATGTGGTCTGCGGCAACAACGATGCGCGCGACGAGATCTTCCGCCGAGTCCACAGGCGTTTCGTACACTAAAGATTTCATGTGGCCCCAGAAGAAAAAATCCAGTGGGTTGAGGTCTAGTGAGCGAGGAGGCCACGCCACAGGTTCGCCACGTCCGATCCAGCGTGCGGGATATGTGGCATTCAAGAAGTTCCGGACCGTGATGGAAAAGTGTGCTGGGGCTCCATCGCGCATAAACCACATGTCGCTCTGGATGGGGAGCGGAACGGCCTGCATTAAACTGGGCAGCACGTGTTCCAAAAAGATACGGTATGTTGCGCCGGACAAACGGACGTATGTGAGGTGCATGTCGGCCAATTCCTCGTAGGTGTACTACGCCATAGCATTCATGCAACGTGTCGGACGATGTCATCACGGGAATAACTTTCAGCGTTGAAGTTGGGTCGGTTTTTAAACGGCAACGTGTGTTCTGATTGGCTATCGACGGAACCTACTAGGAGCCAGTTATGCTGATTCTGCTCCCTGGACATTTGCATACGGTAACTGCCTTTCGTGTCTAGCGTAGGAGATACTACGTAGGCAGGTACACAATGACGTCCGAGGCGCTGACTGCGTCATGCTCGACGCGTTTCGACGTGCCTCTTTTCTGCCTCTCAGAGTGCTATGTTCCATGGTAATTATTGCTCGTATGGTAGGGTACTATCACCCCTCAGATTTTTTAAAAACAATTCCGACTCACCCTGTACAAGAAAAGTAGAAATACATTTACTGAACGATGGATCTAATTACGGTAGACATATTTAAAATTCTAATCAGAAGGTAGAGCACAAAAAAACTGAGTCGTACCTGAAATATACAGGAAATATATGGAATTCCTTAAGTTCTCTAATAACTTTGTGAAGAAAATTCCACGAATGTACACGTTAGGTCTAACTATAATAAAGTGATTTTAGTCAATTGCATAAAAGTGGTTGAAACATCCCTGGCGAATAATTTAAAGTTTCGGAAACGAACGTGGCAAGAAAGCGTGATGGACGAAAAAAGTCAATTACAAAATTATAGAGATTTCTCTAATGAGTCGAAATCGACACTAGTCAGTAAAAAGTAATATAAAAAAGAATAAAATCATACTTGCGAGATGCCCTGACACTAACACCTGCAATGCGTGTCAAATTAAGCGTGAATATTTTTTTTTCGAATTAAAATGTGCATTGCTGCTGACAAAGGGCATTTTGAATAGAACGAACATTAGTTTCATGTGCATATAATTGTTGTTCATTTTAGCATTTTATTTAAATAAATAAAAATAATTAAATTTTCTGCTACAGAGATATTTTTGATATAAATAATATCTATGATTGGGGTTACTCCTAAGGAAAATCGGAGCATTAAGAAATATGTAAACACTTTAGATGTTTATACCTCTGAACTAATAGAAAAAAACGCAAATAATGTTTCTTGTTTTACCTGAAATAGGGTCTAGATTATGATTATATAAAAATAATTTCAATATTTTAATATTTTATTTTTTTTTCTTTCGAAAAAAAGTTTAAAAATGTACCTCAGTAGTAGTAGTTTTGCATTTTTCTAAATTTCACGAGAAATATATAGTAAACAGTAAAAGACAGATGTAAATAGTAAACGATAACATTATATACTGGACAATTAATATTCAAATATGTATGTAGTATTAAAATAGAAGACATTGCTACTGACAGTTATTACTACATATATTCATTGTTGTAAAATGAACTGATAAGAAGAATATTCTGAATCAAAAATAATTAAATTATTTTCTACCACAATATTTTTTAAACGCGACAACTATGTTATATATTCCGACAACGATCAACTCCTATTAGAGGCTGAAGCTTGATTCCAAGAATCGACTGCATGACAGGCCCCACCCCAGTTCGATAGGATGGTAGTGCCCCCGCCGACATTATTCCAAGGAAATTAGGAGAAGAGTTCCCTTCAATGTGTTCCCTAAATGGAAACTATTATCAGTGTTTATAACTGAAGAAGGTTCAAATAAGATTGAAATGGAGATGAAAACGCATAGAAAGATATGGAATGCGAGAATGCTATTTCAGACCTCTTCCGAGTACTAGAGGGCCTGCTGGGAAGACTCACGGATTATATTTGTTATAAGCCACGGTTTATACTTGTATAATCCACTTGTGGCATGTGCACCAGGTTGAGCCCAGGGATGCCAATCTGAATGGGGAGGAACATGCAATGTGTTAATTCTTGTAGAGGAAAGTGGAAAGACTCTTCTAGTACTTGAATATTCAAGTACGCAATGCATAGGCAGTGTCAGTATTGTCTATGTATTGTTATATTTTTTGCATTTTGAAATTGAGCATTTGGATGCAATAATCAATGTGGAATTTTGTGGTGTAGTATGTTATATTGATTTATTAATTTTGTGTATAGTAGAATATCGGGTATTACGATTTTTCAACCATAAAACTCTCCAATTTTCTTTAGTAAGAGACTACTTAGCTTTGCTGCTTGAGTATTCAAGTACGCGCTGCATAGGCAGTCAGTATTGTCTATGTATTTTTATATTTTGTGCATTTTGAAATTGAGCATTTGGAAGCAATAATCAGTGAAGTAGAAATTTTTGGTGCATTGACTTTGCGTATAGTAAAATATCGGACAAATTGTATTTTTAATCCTTAAACCCTCCAATTTTCTTCAGTGAGAGACTATTTACTTTTGCTGCTTTAGTATTCAAGTACGCAATGCATATGCAGTCAGTATTGTCTATGTACTATTATATTTTGTGCATTTAGAAATTGAGGCTTTGAGTGCAATAATCTGTGAAATAGAGTTTTTGGTGTCGTATGTTGCATTAAATTAATTTTACGTATAGTAGAATCTCTGGCATTAATTTGTTAACACTAAACCCTACAACCCCCCCTATTTTCTTCAATGACAGACTACTTATTTTTGCTGCAAAGAAAATATAATTTGTCTAATCATTAAAGACAATCTAGTAATTTTTACACATACATTCTTCATTTAATTATATTAGAATTTACTTTAGTGTTTACATACATTACCGTTATCTAATACAAAATCATTCCATTAACTTCTAACAATGGGACATCTTCTCTTATATTTGTGAGACCACAGCTTTATTTATTATTTCCAGACAGAGTAGTGATCACCCTTGTTAACGCGAATCTTAATTAATTCTATACTCGTCATATGAGCATACTGAAATCAGCACATGCCTCCAACTTCATGGTACACTACACTAAATTCGATCACATAGAAATATTGCTACCAGCTGCTAAGCAATGCATAGTCCATATATTAAAATATCTGATGTGGGCAACACATGACTTTCCTTATATAATGCAATGAATTTACTATTTTTACAATAAAAACGATATGTTTTTCTAATAGTAGCTATTCATCTTCTTCCCAAGAAATTGAATGTTCGTCAATTAGTCGTCATTTTCACTGATTTAATGTCGGTTTTACCCATTTGGCGAGATTTCCGTTAATTTGGCAACATTTAAAAAAGTCGCCGAGTAGGCTACATTCCGCCAAATTCGGCGCAAAAATCTCGCCAAGCGTTATGGACGGAGAAATAAGTTATTCTTATAGCAGATAAATGACTATTGGCGCTCAAATACAAAAGTATTACTCAAAGTATCTTTTCTCGTGAATGGAACGCGCTAGATCCAAGAGAATGATGTCACCCAATTTATCACATGATATTATATAGTTCTCAACATTCGATTACATTTACAAACCGTAGGCTTTCAGGATTCAATTCACGGAATTTGATTTTTGTACCAAATTTCGTTTGAATCGGTCTATTTGTTAGTCAGTTATCGTCTCCACAGACTCACTGACACACACATACTTTCACTCTCACATACATACTTTCACACACACACACACACACACAGACATCACCTTAAAAATGTTTGATACTTGATCAGGGATGCTTGAAACGTACTCTCCCGTCGAAAACTCGAATTCGAATTTTCGCACCCGTCACAATACTTTCCTTATACATTATGTATATAAGGAAAGTAAAAATAGATTATTTTTATAATAGTTATTTATATTCTTTCCAAGATATTGAATTTTCGTCAATGAGTCGTCAATTTCCATGTGGTCATCAATGAGTTGTAATTGATTTAGCATCATTTTTATCCATTTGGCAAGTTTTTCGTTAATTTAGCAACATTTACAAAAGTCGCCAAGTTGCCAACATTCCACCAAATTCGTCGCCAAAATTTCGCCAAGCGTTATGGACGAAGAAATAAGTTATTCTTACAGCAGATAAATAACTATT
The DNA here is from genome assembly GCA_951213105.1 of Amaurobius ferox. Taxonomy (NCBI): domain Eukaryota; kingdom Metazoa; phylum Arthropoda; class Arachnida; order Araneae; family Amaurobiidae; genus Amaurobius; species Amaurobius ferox. The sequence continues at coordinate 29,611,381 of OX578138.1, read as the reverse complement.
GGCGTTCAAATACAAAAGTATTACTCAAAGTATCTTTCTTCATGAATGGAACGAGCTAGATCCACGAGAATGATGTCACTCAATTTATCGCATAGTATTACATATGAAAAGTGAACATGTTTTTGACTAGGAATTTTTTTTTTTATTTTATATGACTTTTGATAATTCTTTTGAAAAATGTGCAATATCTCGAGAACGGTTCATGTTAGCGTTCCAAAATTTATGTCAATAGTTTTCTAATGAAAATTACATAAGAAATATCTATATCCGTAACTTTATTAGTGGTATTGATTTTTTGACGATTTTAACAAAATTTCTCTCGAAAATTTAGAGGGGTTCTGAACACTCGATTGCATATAAAAAAATCTGATGTGGGCAGCACATGACTTTCCTTATATAACGCTATGAATTTAATACTTTCACAGTTAAAAAATGTTATTCTTATAGTAGATACTTATATTCATTCCAATATATTGAATTTTGGACAATTAGTCTCCATTTTCATTGATTTAGCGGCATTTTTATCCATTTGGCGAGATTTTCGTTAATTTGACAACATTTAAAAAAGTCGCCAAGTTGTCGACATTCCACCAAATTCGTCGCCAAAATCTCGCCAAGCGTTATGGACGAAGAAATAAGTTATTCTTACAGCAGATAAATAACTATTGGCGTTCAAATACAAAAGTATTACTCAAAGTATATTTCTTCATGAATGGAACGAGCTAGATCCACGAGAATGATGTCACTCAATTTATCGCATAGTATTACATATGAAAAGTGAACATGTTTCTGACTAGGAATTTTTTTTTTTATTTTATATGACTTTTGATAATTCTTTTGAAAAATGTACAATATCTCGAGAACAGTTCATGTGAGCGTTCTAAAATTTATGTCAATCGTTTTCTAATGAAAAGTTACATAAGAAATGTCTATTTGCGTAAATTTATTAGCGAATTTGATTTTATGACGAGTTTATAAAAATTTCACTCGAAAATTTAGAGGGTTCTGAACATTCGATTGCATATAAAAACAACAGATTTCCAGTGCTTACGGATTGCGATTTTTGTACCAAATTTCGTTCAACTCGGTCCATTCGTTCGTCTGTTATCGTCTCCACAGTCTCACTGACACACACACACATACTTTCACACACACACATATACTTTCACATTTCACACACACACAGACATCACTTCAAAAATGTTTGATTCGTGATCTGGGATGCTTGAAACGCGCTCTCCCGATGAAAACTTGAATTCGAATTTTCGACCCCGTCACAATATTTTCCTTATACCTAATGTATATGTGTATATATATATACATATAAAAACATGGATTATATGGTCATTATACAACGTTATATGACAAAAGAGAATTATATAGAATTAACATCAATCATCTCATCGATTGGAAATCAAATCTTACCAAGAATAATCTCAGAAATATCATACTCGGACACTTTCAGAGAAACCAAATTTACAATACGTTTAAAAAGGATTGCAATAATATAGCAACATTAAAATCTAAACTGAGGCTTTATATAAACATTATCCTTTATATTTCTTAAAGGATTGTTATAAATCGATTTTCAGGGATCATGTGGATTTTGACAGTTTACTTCATCACACTGCAAGTAAATAAAGTTTATGCGTACCTGCTAGGATTGCACGCATGCGTAAGGTGAACATATATAAGATAGCGAGTTGGGCAGGATTCACTTTTGGTCCAGTTTCCTTCTGATCGTTGGTCTTGTTCTTCCGTATCCGGGTGCCTTCGTATTAGCACGCATTGGGAACCAACCTTTGCTTTGCATTGGTACCTTGAGCGTTTGCCTAGGCTAGAAAAGCAGCTTTAAATGGGAGGGGGTGTCGCAATCCTCCCCAACCATTAAATGCAAAGCATTTGGTTATCCCATCTTCCTTTATATATTCCTTTATATCTTCCTTTTCTTGGATTATTATCTGCTTCGGAGTATAGAGCGGCTTGGCGCCTTTTCCTGAGTAGTGCCTTTGCTTTTTGTGGATATGCATAGGAATTCTATTTGAATTTGATTACTGGTTTTTATATGATACATATATATATATATATATATATATATATATATATATATATATATATATATCCAAAAGGAAATGTCTAAATCTGAAAATCAAATATGATACAAGAAATAAGAAAAAGAAAAGTACCAAAAATTGGCAGAGAGGGGGTTGTGACCCCTTCACCCCGGTTTAGCATGCTTTACGCCATGGCCACACTCCCGGATGCCGGTACCATTCCGCATCTAGGCCATTATACGTAAGAAGATCTATTTGGAAACGAAAAGACCATGATCCCTGAAGCCAAACACAACACTAGAATTTGTGAAAACAAGACCTCAAGTTACTCCCTAACGAAATCATGCCTTATACAACACAAATCCCCAATATATATAGTATAGTACCAAGTCATCAATTTTATATGTCCGTGATCTAAATAACCAACGGTTACAGTTTACCATAAAAAGATGACTCAATTACGTTTAGAAAGCCAACCGGATAACCCTTTTTCCGTGCCTCGTTCAAATACCTTTTATCCTGTTGAATTATGTCGCTACTTTGAGAGTTTAACCTTTTGTTTCTTAAAAGTTGATTGACAATTATATTACGGAAGACAGCTCTACTTAAACAAGTTTCCCATGAAGTGATAAAGTTTACGTCAAAGTTGAAGGCTGTACGCTTATCATATATACAGAAGGAAGTTCTATTTTCATTTGACATAATACATACGTCCAAAAAATTCAGGCTACCGTCTTCATTCATAGGTGTTTCAACCAATTTAAGTGAACACGGATAGAAACCAAAATCCAATACGTATTTATGATCTTTTGTGCCAACGATAATGTCATCAACGAATCTTTAATACAACATCTCATTCAACAAATGAGTTCCATTCCCATAACAGTCCAAATATAAATCTGCCAATGCCGATGAACAATTACCGCCCATCGGTATTCCTCTAATTTGTTTATAAAATTCCACTCCATTGTATAGCACTGTTTCATTTAGAACCAATCCAAATATATATATATATATATATATATATATACATATATATACCTTGGTGTGATTTTGGCGAAATGCCACCAACTTGGCGACTTTAGAAGAGTTCTTTAAAATTCTCGAAATATGTAGATTGGCTCAGAACTTCACCCTTTACATACTTTTCAAGAACTGTCAACAGAGGGTAAACAAGCTGGTCATCGTTCAGTAGGGTTGTTGACGCGATAGAAGTAAAAGTATCTGTCGAACTCATGATTAGAATCCGATATGTAATTAGTTTTCTGTTTATATATATATTATATATATATATATATATATATATATATATATTATATATATATATATATATATATATATATATATATATATATATATATGTATCCTTTATGCTGTATTATAAAACAATTATGATAAAAAGTGTAAAAATTATTAATTTTATAGATTTGGAATACATGCACATCAACGTCTGATATATACTTCAATATGTTCACTTTCGCCACTGCAACCTCGCTCGCTGAGGTGGCTATTAACATTACATCCGAACGTTTCATCGTTAATAACTTCGTTTGTGGAATGATTCGTACGCAGTAAATTGCATTCTATTAATATACCAAACTGCAATATTTTCCATAAAAAATTAATAATAATGAAGACATATGGAAATAATAAAACAATAAAGATCAATTATGCTTAAAGCATCGATTGTGAAACACTTTCCAACTTCAATGCAATTTTATTTAAACATCTGTAAAATGCAATACATTCCTCGTTAATATTTTAAATCTTATCACAATACTACATTAATTAATTATATTTGAAAACTTAAACCTCTTCATCGAAATAAACGAACTTCATTTAAATGACGGCATTGAAATATAAATTGTCTTATGTTTAAACATCTCTAAAATGCGATGCATTCCTCGGTAACATTTTTAAAATTTTCATAATACTACAATAATTTATTATATTTGAAAACTTCTTCGAAAACAACTGACATTCATTCATATGACGTCATAGAAAAAATAACACGCCTAGCTCTCTCTATAAAAGCAGCATTTCATTCATAACATTTTCCCATTCATTTCATTCATCACAATACTATAATATATTATTTTATTTAAAAATTTAAGACCATGGAGCTACAAGTAATTAAACTCTATGCTTAAAATTTCGTTGAAAAAAATCGCCCTTCTCTCCGTAAAATCAATGAATATTTCATTCATATCAGCTATGCAGACTCCATGAGTTAAATAATTCTGCGTTAAAGAAATACAGCAATTCTTATACAACTCATTCTACATGTTTTTCTGTTTACATTTTGCATAAGTGAAAAATAGGCTGCGTTGCAGGAATAATCAAATTTGGATGAGCATTTAAACTCAAATATATTGTAATTGCGTTGTTTCAGTATATAGATGCACAGAATTTAGGCAAAAATAAAGCGGTTTTAGGACGGTTCCAACACTCAATATGAATTAAAAAGAACTGTAAAAATCAGGATTTTGAGACAAGATGGATGCTATATTTCATTTTGAAGTGGGCCACGTGATCTTTTCATATCATGGTCACGTGTTCGTTTCATACAAGAGGTGTAATTATTATTTTAATTTTTATTTTAAAAACTACTGAATATATTTTACTGAAATTTTTTTTATATATTTTGTGGAGTAATTTGAATATTACCTAAAATTTTCGAAGCAATTTGTGAATTTTAAATTCGCGTAAAAAATGTTTGAAAAATTAGGTCCCATAAGGTTCAATATATTTCATTTTTTCTACCCGGGTCCAATCCAAAACTAATTGGGTGATATTATTCATTTATATTCCCATTGGTCCTACAAAGCGTCTGAACAACATACTAAAATTTCATTTTTATTAAGTAATTTTTGCGGTAGTTATCGTATTAACGGACAGACAGAATGAACAAAGTCATGAACACTTTTCAACTTTGTTGTAAAGTGTTAAAAATGTCGAATCCTATCAGCAAGTGACTTGTATCACCGTCACACAGAAGACAAATCACTATTTTCTGATTCGAAATATGCAAAGGAACTGATGTTTTCTATCAATATATAAAAAGCAACAGTGTTTCTCACTATATCTTTAATTGAATTTCAGTTGAAGAGAGTGAAAAGTTCCAAATAAAAAAAGTAAATTTGTGTTTGTGCATTCATGTGTGCCTTTATCTGTGACTGCCAGTAATTTTGTCAATCTGTGTTGTGTGCCTGTCTTTTATAACCCAACATCAACAAGAAAATTCCACAGGTCAAGTCGGCATAATAAACCCGAAAAAGGGTAATAATATTAGCTATTTTGAAGGAAATATTCTTTAAAAGAAAATTAAAGTGAGAGCGGACAATACTTTCCACAGTTCAACAATTTACTTATTTCATACTCAAGCGCCTGAAGCGAAGCAAAACCTATTTTTTCCCTTTTAGTCATATGTAGCAGTAATAATGAAAATGAGAGCGGACAATTATTTCCGCAGTTCAACAATTAACTTATTTCATACTAAAGTGCCTGAAACGAAGCGAAACTTTACTTTTTTTTTATTTCCTTTTAGTCATATGTAGCAGTAATGATGGTAACAAGTGCAGTTAAATATCTTAGTTATTTCAGAAAATATATATTTTAACAATGCTTCTTTTTACATTCCCACAATACATGGTAATGTATAGGGAAAGTATTGGAATCGCGCTGAAAATGTCAAATCGAGTTTACGATGGATCAACTCATTTTGGGACCTCTAAAACATGAAAACACTATTGGTATTGTATATTTTCACAGGACTATCAGGGACCTCTTTCCATACGATACGTTGAAGATCATTTTGCGATGGATCTATAAGCACTTTGTAAAAAGCCTTGCTGCCCCAACCGGGACTCGAACCCTGGATCTCCGAACTGGTCAACTTACGCTCTACCGTTAAGCTACTGGAACGAAATTGCAAGCTCTTATTTTCTTCAGGTAAACTTCGATCGATTCAGTTCGATTTGGACTCTGCATTTTCCACTCTCTAATGTGGAATTGGCATGCAACTGACAATCGGTCTGACCATCTCCTATTATTCTTACCTAAGGTTAGCTTCCTGCTACTGCTATTTTTACCTGAAGATCGCCTCCTGCTACTGCTATTTTTACCTGAGATTCGCCTCCTGCTACTGCTATTTTTACCTGAGGTTCGCCTTCTGCTACAGCTATTTTTACCTGAGGTTCGCCTCCTGCTACTGCTATTTTTACCTGAAGTTCTCCTCCTGCTACTGCTATTTTTACCTGAAGATCGCCTCCTGCTACTGCTATTTTTACCTGAGATTCGCCTCCTGCTACTGCTATTTTTACCTGAGGTTCGCCTTCTGCTACAGCTATTTTTACCTGAGGTTCGCCTCCTGCTATTGCTGTTTTTACCTGAAGTTCTCCTCCTGCTATTGCTATTTTTACCTGAAGTTCTCCTCCTGCTACTGCTATTTTCACCCAGGTTAGTAACCTGCGTGGTCGTTAATTTCTCAATTTGAAATCGGCACTCAATTTTTTAGAGTCCACTGAATCCATACTAGTCGTACTAGGGTTACTTTCAGACCTCCGACATCTTTCTTATTTCTTTATTATTTTTTCTTATTTTTCTTTTCTAAATTTTATTCTAAATTTCTGTTTTTGTTTTCATACGGCAAATTTTTTTTTCTCCTTTTCATATATTTTCTTTTTATATATTTTCTAAATTTTACTTTTAAAATTTTATTATTTTCTTTCATTTTAATCTATATTTTATTATACCTCACTCTAAATATTAGTTTTCAATCTTTCTATCTATATTCGCAATAACCATTTTCCCATTTTTGTAAAATGGACGTACTTGTCAAGTTCAAATATATTGTAAAACTGTCTGTTTAATCACAATATGTATTATAAATTGTAATATTTTTAGACCTTAATAAAAGTTCGTTTGGTGGGATGGTAGACCTTGGGTGCCTCCTGAATGCAGGAGGTATCCTTTCCCGACCGTGCATATAGCTACTCTAAACCCAATATGTGAGTCGCACGGTCTGGGGTCTTCAGACCTCCGACATCTTATATTATTATTTTATATATTAACTTATATGAACTTATTGTGTTCCCTCTATTTTTTTCTTAAAAAAAAAAAATAAAATTCGATCGATTCAGTTCGATTTGGACTCTGCATTTTCCACTCTCTAATGTGGAATTGGCATGCAACTGACAATCTGTCTGACCACCTCCTATTATTCTTACCTACGGTTAGCTTCCTGCTACTGCTATTTTTACCTGAAGATCGCCTCCTGCTACTGCTATTTTTACCTGAGATTCGCCTCCTGCTACTGCTATTTTTACCTGAGGTTCGCCTTCTGCTACAGCTATTTTTACCTGAGGTTCGCCTCCTGCTATTGCTATTTTTACCTGAAGTTCTCCTCCTGCTATTGCTATTTTTACCTGAAGTTCTCCTCCTGCTACTGCTATTTTTACCTGAGATTCGCCTCCTGCTACTGCTATTTTTACCTGAGGTTCGCCTTCTGCTACAGCTATTTTTACCTGAGGTTCGCCTTCTGCTACAGCTATTTTTACCTGAGGTTCGCCTCCTGCTATTGCTATTTTTACCTGAAGTTCGCCTCCTGCTATTGCTATTTTTACCTGAAGTTCTCCTCCTGCTATTGCTATTTTTACGTGAAGTTCTCCTCCTGCTACTGCTATTTTCACCCAGGTTAGTATCCTGCGTGGTCGTTAATTTCTCAATTTGAAATCGGCACTCAATTTTTTAGAGTCCACTGAATCCATACTAGTCGTACTAGGGTTACTTTCAGATTTCTGACATCTTATATTATTATTTTATATATTAACTTATATGAACTTATTGTGTTCCCTCTATTTTTTTCTTAAAAAAAAAAAAAAAAAAAGCTATGTTAACTGTTCTTATTTTTTGGATCTTTCTTTTTCTTTTGACACTTTTTATTTGTATTTTTTCTTATTTTTCTTTTCTAAATTTTATTCTAAATTTCTGTTTTTGTTTTCATACAACAATTTTTTTTTTCCTTTTCATATATTTTCTTTTTATATATTTTCTAAATTTTACTTTTAAAATTTTATTATTTTCTTTCATTTTAATCTATATTTTATTATGTTATTATACCTCACTCTAAATATTAGTTTTCAATGATCTTTTTATCTATATTCGCAATAACCATTTTCCCATTTTTGTAAAATGGACGTACTTGTCAAGTTCAAATATAATGTAAAACTGTCTGTTTAATCACAATATTTATTATAAATTGTAATATTTTTAGACCTAAATAAAAGTTCGTTTGGTGGAATGGTAGACCTTGGGTGCCTCCTGAATGCAGGAGGTATCCTTTCCCGGCAGTGCAGATAGCTACTCTAAACCCAATATGTGAGTCGCACGGTCTGGGGTCTTCAGACCTCCGACATCTTTCCCGGCATTGCAGATAGCTACTCTAAACCCACTATGTGAGTCGCATGGTCTTCAGACCTTCGACATCTTTGCACTATCCCTACAGGGCTGATTTTTTGGTAAATCATTGTAAAGAACCTTGCTGGCCCAACCGGGAATCGAAACCTGGATCTCCGAACTGGGCAATTCAGGCTCTACCACTGAGCTACTAGGATAAAATTGCAAGCTCTTATTGTCGAAGTTGGCTCTGCAACTTATCGAAATATCTTATCGATGCCCGCAGTAAAGAAATATTGGTGCTATCGTTGAGAGATTGCTCATTTGTGGTTTTTGAGGACCCGTTAAATACTACTCGCAATTTGGCAATACTGCTATCAGATATTAAGACCCCATGATGAGGTAAATAGTAAGCTAGATTGCAATCAATTGTTTCCGTTTCCTGCATATACTGCAAGTCTTTATATGCTTGCATAAATTTACAGTAGATGGTTTTCATTTCAGATACCCGCTCCAGACGCTTCCATAACATATCCAAACGGTTGGTTGCCATTTCCTTTGAATTGCCTAAGTTTATGGTTTATTGAGGCTTTAGTGGTATATGAACAACATATCTTCCATCCCTGTTTTTATAATGAATGTTTTTAAAATATTCTTCACAATATTCCAGTTTTTCGTCACATAATTGTTTAGGTTCATTAACCGATTCAATTTCTTCAAAACATTGCAAAGTTTCATTTTAAGTTGTGAGACATTAAACCTATGCAATAGATTTAAATCTATGTAAATGTGCAGAATTATTAAATTTAATCATGAGGCTTTTTGCCTGATTAAATTAATTCGGTGATGAGTTGTTATTAGGTTTCATCAGAAGATTACATTTAAACTATTCATTCATTTAAAGTGTTCATTTCTGTTAACAAGCAAAAAACTGAGTGGACAAATCGGTATCTTCCATAACACCGGAAACCATGTATCCGAAAATAGCGTCTTGCAATAATAATTTATTATCCTATGTTCGAATTTTTGAAGTTTCAAAAATTCATAACAGAATTCAGTTCCTATCAATAAATCTATTTTGCCGGGTTTATAAAACTTAGGATCTGCTAATGAGATCCCGTTAGGTAATTTCACTTTGGAAATGTCAAGATATCTAGAAGGAGTGACGCCAGTTATTTTGGGTATTACTAAAAAATCGATATTCCTTACATAATCACTTTTCACATTAGAAACATTACATTTTACTTTAGTTCCTACAATCATCATCAAGCCATTTATACCAGCCACTTCTACATAAATTTTCTGTTTATGTAAACCTAACATATTAGCGCAGTTAGTAAAAATAAAATTCTTTTGACTTCCTGTATCCACAATCATTCTACGAGCATGTTTAATTCCATGTTTATCACCGACAACTATAATCGTCGTGCTGAATAAAATACATTTAAATCTTGACTTAGCTATGTTGTTGCAGACAAGAGACATCCTTGGAATCTTACCGTATTTCCCCCTCGACAGGAGTTTCGAGACTGGCAGCGAAAAGTAGCCTTTTATCTGGCGTAGCAGTACTAACAAGGGAAGGATTTGCAATCTTTCATGTCCTATCTTGTAAAGGACCATGAATAATAATAAAACGCCACGGCTTTCATCTGCTAAGTGATAGGGACGCCACAATAACAATCTGAAGTTGTCATGCAAACGTGCTCTACTGACGTGTATTATTAACATTTTAGTGTGAGAATATTATCCTTTTCAATTATTATTATTATTTTGAAATAAAATGGACAATAATGGTAAGTAGTAAACGATAAATTTATTACTAATATAATTTATATCTTATTAATTAGCTAAACAACTGCCAAGGTCGTAAAGGTAACATTTTAGTGTGAAAATATTATCCTTTTCAATTATTATTATTATTTTGAAATAAAATGGACAATAATGGTAAGTAGTAAACGATAAATTTATTACTAATATAATTTATATCTTATTAATTAGCTAAACAACTGCCAGGTCGTAAAGGTTGAACAAACACAACAAAGACAAAGGCTGAAATTTTTGGAAACCAAAACTGAACTAATCAACAAAACTATTGACTGTATTACAATGAAAGTCAAAGCAAATGAAATTTGTAAAATAATGAATGATTTCAATTCTTTGTGAGTTTGAAATTATGAATGAAATGATTAAATGTATGATAAATACAAATGAAAACGTTACAATGTGCCCATTTAACAAATGCATAATCATTGCAATTTACAATGAAACAAGTTGCTGAACCAATATTAAATATAGTTGCCATTATCTTGTTAAATTTTGTAATGTGTTTTTCAACAGAATATCCAGCTTTTTTCCAAGAATATATTACCAAATCTTGAAATATATCAGCGCCAAGTTAATTGTACACAAATAAATACATTTTTAAAATAAATAATCTGTCACTTTCCTTTCTGTTGGCCTCTTCATCGATGTTGGTTCAAAATTCATCGATGTCTTCAATATGGACTCCTTCAATGCATGCAGCTCGAATTTTTATGTAGTCTTCGATACGTTTTACAAATGCCTTTAAGTATTGAAGAAGTAACAGTCTAACGGCTGTGCATATTTTGTTGTTTTTTCAGGTATTATTTAATAATAATAATAACTGAAAAGGATAATATTTTCACACTAAAATGTAAATAATAGACGTCAGTAGAGCGCGTTTGCATGGCAACTTCAGATTGTTATTGTGGCGCCCCCTATCACTTAGCAGATGAAAGCCGTGGCGTTTTATGATTATTCATGGTCCTTTACAAGATAGGACATGAGAGATTGCAATTCGAGAGAACTATTGCAAAGCCTTCCCTTGTAAGATCTGGCGAGATACTAAATCTATGTTATATATTTAAATCTATGCAAATATGTATACGTATTTGATTTAATCCTGAGACATTTTCCCCGATTAAGTGGATTGGGTGATGTGCTGTTATTAGGTTTCATTAGAAGATTGCAATTTAAACACTTTTTCTAACTTTATGCCTTTATCTAACTTTAGAAATATTATCTTAAGCAATAAAAGTCACGACAGTTTATCCCAATCAAAATCTAACAATTTTAAGGCTCTTATATTCTTTTTAACACTTTACAACAAAGTTGAAAAGTGTTTATGACTTTGTTCATTCTGTCTGTCTGTCTGTCTGTCTGTCTGTCTGTCCGTTAACACGATAACTGTCGTAAAAGTGACTTAATCAAAATGAAATTTTAGTATGTTGTTCAGACGGTCTATAGGACCTATGGGAATATAAATGAATAATATCACACAATTAGTTTTGGATTGAACCCGGGTTGAAAAAATGGAATACATTGAGCCCTATGGGACCTAATTTTTCAAGCATTTTTTAAGCGGATTTAAAATTCACAAATTGCTTCGAAAATTTTAGGCAATATTCAAATTGTTCCAAAAAATTTATAAAAAAAATTCAGCGAAATATATTCAGTAGTTTTTTAAATAAAAATTAAAATAATAATAACACCTCTTATATGAAGCGATCACGTGTCCATGATATGAAACGATCACATGACCCACTTCAAAATGATATATGGCATCCATCTTGTGTCAAAATCGTGATTTTTAAAGATCTTTTTAATTCATATTGAGTGTTGTATCCGTCTTAAAACTACTTTATTTTTGCCTAAATTCTGTGCATCTACATACTAAAACAAAGCAATGACAATATATTTCAGTTTAAATGCTCATCCAAATATGATTATTTCTACTATTAAGCCTATTTTTCACCTATGTAAAATGTAAACAGCAAAATATATAGAATGAGTTGTATTAGAATCGCTGTAATTCTTTAACACAAAATAATTTAGTCCATGGAGTCTGCTTAGCTGATATGAATGAAATATTCATTGATTTCAGAAAGAGAAGGACGATATTTTTCGCTGAAGTTTTACGCATAGAGATTACTTACTTGTAGCTCAATGGTCTTAATTTTTAAATAAAATAAATTATTATAGTATTGTGATGAATGACATGAATGGGGGAATTATTTATGAATGAAATGTTGCTTTTATAGAGAGAGCCAGGCGTGTTATTTTTTTATGACGTCATTTGAATGAATTTCAATTGTTTTCGATGAAGTTCTCAAATATAATAAATTATCGTAGTATTATGATAATTCTAAAATTATTACCGAGGAATGTATCACATTTTAGAGATATTTAAACCAGGCAATTTATACTTTAATGCCGTCATTTGAATGAAGTTAATTTTTTTCGATGAAGGTTTAAGGTTTCAAATATAATAAATTAATATAGTATTGTGATAAGTTTTAAAATATTATCGAGGACTGTATTGCATTTTAGACATGTTTAAATAAAATTGCATTGAAGTTGGATCTTTCTTGTTTATATAATCAAATAAATCGCTTAAATCTTTAGCTGATTCATGATTTAGTTTAGGAACATTTAGAATATTTTGAATATGCTTATTAACAATATTTTTTTTTAATTCTCATATATTTCTTCCAAAGTCTTTAAGAGTGATTCATAAGTATCAATCCATAGTTTCAATTCGTTTGGCTTCTCCTTTCAAAACAGCACTCAAATACCAAAGTTTTGGCTGGTTTTTAATTGGGAATCGTCAAATATGTTGCAGAATTGCAATGTAAAATGGGTCCATTCTTCGAAATTATCTGTGAATTGGGGAAAAGGTTTCGATTTTAGTTCGAATATTACTATCATTTTGCACATTTTCAAATTGTAGTTTAGTTATGAGGTTTTTGAGACTTACCTCATTTTTTTCCTGTCTCGTTTCTAGATCTTCAAGAACGAAATAATTGTCTTGTAGCTCCTTGTCCTGAGCATGTTGATAATACTGCAGTTCATTCACACGTTTTTAAATGTTTTTCAATTCATCGACTTTAATTCCAACCTCCGTTGGGTCATGGTATTTTTCAAAATGTTTCTATGAAATTCTGTAAATTTGTAGTTTTTGCTTTTAAAGAAGCTCGCTGGTGGTGCAAATATGCTATATGTTTTGCCATCTATGACGTCTGTCGGCCCACAATGGTAGGTCGTAGCTTGAATGAAGCGCTAAGAAATTTATATAGAGAGCTAGGTGTGGACTGTAAATATCGTTTTCATTCCATGGTTGAGTCAACATTACTTACAAATGACATATATCAGCTATTTGAGAAGACGAGCGCTTCCGCTATTAGGAGATGAGAACACATGTCCCACGTTGTGTACTGTTCTGACCAGAAGTATTTGGCGAGGATGGTTGCCACATTCCCAATGCGCCAAACTTCTTACAAAAGCGCTAATGCGCAAGAATGGTGTAAAAGACTTCAGCAAAACTATTTTCAGCGTGACGTCTGTGTGTGTGTGTGTCTCCCTGTGTGTGTGTGTGTGTGTGTGTGCTTTGTTTGCGCAATGTATGAATCCACTCTAACTCAAAAACTAATGGACGAAATTTCATAAAATTTTATACCTAAGTCACCTGTGGGTGATCCTGATACTGATAATATTTTGGTACGATTTGAAAGAAACCTGCCTTATTTTTCGAAATGGCCCGCAAAATCCGTATGTATCCACTCTAGCTGAAATACTAATTAACCACATTTCACAAAATTTAGTGGATAAGTCACTTATAGATTACCCTTGTGCTGGTTAGATTTTGGTGCCATTCAAGAAAAAATATTCTGCCCGTTTTTGCAAAATGGCCCGCGAAAATCGTCACATTCTAAAATAAAAGACTGCATATGTTCAAATGCGTCAATTATAAATGTTTGTTTTGCACGTAATTTTTGATGATAAAAAAAGTAAAACCAACCCCATTACACTAGGATTAGGAGTTCGAGTTATTTTAGTTTTCTCGCATTTTGACTACGTCGCCTTTTAAAATACGCCCACTTACCAAATGAAAATTGATTTTAAATTTCAAATTCAACGTAATTTACAATAATTATGAGTGTAATTTGGGGCAATTGAACTCAATTTAATCAAAGACATAAAAAGAAAATGAATTTAAGACTGTAGTGAAAATCATGCGCTGCCCACATCAGATTCTTTAAACTGTAGTATGATGTATGATGCACTCAGAGAATGATTTAAGTTGTAATTTCGGAATTATGCATGTGACGTAAAAGGAGTGAGTTACAACATCGCAAATTGTTTGGAATCATACCTTATTGTGGCAAATAGTTCAGCGGAGTGTGGTTCGGAGGATTCGATTTATTTGAGCTTTCAGATGATATGTGACAATAGTTATTGCGGAAATGTTAGCGAAAAATAGTAAATAACCCTATTCCTCCTTAGAGAGCGATGGAACACATCACTGCTTTCGCGTATTTCGAATGAAAAAAAGTCGATGAGTACTGTCTGTGACAATGGCACAAAGTACCTAAGAAAAAAATGTATTATACATATATATATATATATATATATATATATATATTCAGGATGTCCCAAAAACATCGGCCTCGGCTTTTAGTCCTTAAATATTGATCTTCGACATATATATGAAATTACAAAGTTGCGTAAAAAAGGTGCAGAATGTTATGAAATCGATAACAATTTTCAGGGGATTAAATTTGAAGGAATACAAAATTCAAATTTTTATACGGCCCCCGTATAAAAACATTTCCAATGAGTAAAATGTGCCCCATACACAAATAAGGTGATGTACAAATTTTCAGCAATTTATCACAAAAAGACCCAGAGATATGCTTATACAAATTTGGTGAGGGATTAATCACAAATTCAAATGTAAACGTTCAACAGCAAGAGGGTAAATAACGCAACGCAGAAATGCATCATAAACAAATAATATTTGCCTCTTATCTTTAATGGATCTTTGGCATAAATGAAAAACATTTCGAACAAGCTTTGTAATCTTTGTGTAAAGTTATTATTTCTACACAGTGTAGATACTTTTGTATAAATAAATAGCAAAATTATTATTTATTTATGTAATCATCGTTTTCTTTCGTAATTTCTGTATGATCCCTGAAACGCGATCTGCCGACATGATTTTCCCCCTCTGAGAATACATGTCGATGCATCGAAAAGTGGTTTAAGTCAGCATGTTCGTCTTTTCATATCTTTGGAACTTTTTATGATAAAATGCTGTAATTTTGTACATCACCTTACTAGTGTATGGGGCACTCATTTGAAATGTTTTTGTACAGTGGCCGTATAAAAATTTAAATTTTGTATGTCTTAAAATTTAATTCGCTTGAAAATTTTAATCGATTTCATAAAATTCTGTACCTTTTTTTACGCAACTTTGTAATTTATTATATATGTCTATAAGTGTGCTAACTAATGAAAAAATAGATCTTGAAATTGAACTTTTTGATTAATTATCATTAACATAAAATTTATTAATATGGCCGTAAATTCATACATAGTGGATTTATTATTAAATTGTACATTGCATTATTGTGCCGCTATATAAAACCCTCCAATTATTTAACTTTCGCGCGAGTTCTGTAAAGAAATTATTAATTAATATGTTACCAAAAGGATTACACCAATTAAACATTAACAATAACACATTTATTAAAAACATAAAATACTTATTAAATTTAATTACAATTAATTACTCTGCTTACTAGTTTTTTAGAAAGATAGCATGTGAGACCAGTGATATTACGCCTAAAGTACCTTTATAGCCTGACATTATTTGAGGAACACATACCTCCCATTCTGTCTTGTACTTTGTCACCACCAGGTATTTCGACGATCATCTTGCAATGCTGACTCATAATGTCGCAGAGTATTACTACTGTACTTCTCAATCTTAATGTTGCACATAATGTCGCACAAGCATAATGTCGCACCAGTATATTTTTAAGTCATATCTACCTATCTTCTTTCATCATATCTTTGCATCATAAGGTCGAACTCGTTCTTAAGTCATCACGCTGTCTTCATTGCACAAATTTGCTTAAGTCGTTATGTCATCACTGTATCTGCTACCAGTCTGCTCAACTGTCCTTCTCAAGTCACAGGTTGTGGCTCTCTTTTTCCCTTGGGGGTGTCACTCTCTTTTTGCTTTCATTTACAGCATTCAGTGTGACGTAACAAGCATCTTTTTCCATTGGTTACTCATTTAACCAATGGAACCATTCCACATCCCCGTAAGGGCCAGCTCGGCCCCCTCTGACTTGGCACTCCTAAATTTATGGTTTTCTGACCTTTAGGTTCATATGCTGTAAAACCCGGCGCCATCCAGACTGGCGGTATTGTTTGCCGTTTTGAACATAATAAATAAAAAGGCATAAAACTGTCCCACCAAAGTGTGAGATCAATTTCTGGTGTCATATATATATATATATAATTATATTTTTTATATATATATTTACTATTTATATGTATATATATATATAATTATATTATTTATATATATATTTACTATTTATATGTATATATATATATATATATATATATATATAAAGCCGGACTTCACCATTTACGGTCAATTTCTCATTTTTCTCTCTTAAATAATAACGTTAATGTAGTTCGCTTCCTATCCGAAGTATCCACTCCCGATAGCAGACGGAGTTCGGGCTGACTAACCATTTTTATCAGGATTTTGGTATATTATGCTTTGATAAACATATTTTTATTTCTGGTTACCAAAATTACAAAAAAAAAGCCAGAGATTCACTTAATGTTGACCCTTTTGAACCTAGGTTTAAATGAATGAAAACAAATTATGCTATCTAAATTATATTATCTATCAGAATTCATCACGATTCAGTAGAAAGTCATTATCAGAGTTTTCAAAATAAAGTCATTTCCTAATATTTATTAAAATTCATCAACGACACTATATCAGTCGCCTAATGGAGAAACAAATAGAGTGATAAAAAGTAAAATATACGACAATTTCGATGATAAAGTGCATTTTTATACTGTGAGCAGTAACACGTCCGCTTAATTGCTTTTCCTCAAAGAATGTCTTAGAATTCCAATTGATCCCTTTTAGACATCTTTCAACTATGACGAAAGGCAATTAACACAAAAGGATACGAGCAGAGTTATAAAAATGTTTCCAGAAAAATAGAAAGATTGTAAGGGAAATTTCTATTTCTGTTCTTTTGGTGAAGGGCAAAAAATGCATTAAGAATATAAAGATTTCTTGGGCAACGGGTTTTGAGAATATCAAGAAGCTTTTAGTGTAAGTTTGGAAGAAATGCAATCTTTAACATGCAATATTATCAGTCCCCGTCTACATAGGACGTTTCTAAAGATAGGATTGTGCTCCATTACATATAGCATCCACAATTGACCGGTTTCAGGCTTAGTATGCATCGTTAGTAAGGAATACCCGATATCTAAATAACATCCAAATTTATTTTAGAACCTGTGTGAAGTACCTTGTTGCCCCAACCAGGAGTCGAACCCTGGATCTGATAACATGCCAGTCGGCGTTCTACCTTTAAGCTACTGGGACGAAATTGCAAGCTCTTATTGTCGAAGTGGACTTCATTCTAATGTCAGAATGGCGAGGAACTGACAATCTGACTGACCACCTCCTGCTATTTTTACCTCAAGTTAAGTTCTTGATGCTACTAGTAGTGTGCAAATGAGAGAGCTGGACCACAGCCATAAACCCCCCCCCCATTAAAACCACACCCCCTCCTAGAAAAGTGATGGCTCTATTTCATCCACACCATTATGATTACACAATGGTGTGAAACCTCCCATTAAAACCACACCCACTTTTAGAAATGTAATGGCTCTATTCCACCCATTAAATTTCCACCCACTTTTAAAAACAATGGTGCGAAACCCACCCATTAAATTTCCACCCACTTTTAAAAACAATGGTGCGAAACCCACCCATTAAATTTCCACCCACTTTTAGAAAGTAATGGCTCTATATCACCCATAAAATTTCCACCCACTTTTAGAATGTAATGGCTCTATATCACCCATTAAATATCCACCCACTTTTAAAAACAATGGCTCACAAAACCCCATAAAAATCGAACCCACTTTTAGAGATCAATGGTATGAAAACCGCCATAATTTCCTTACCCCCCTTTAAAAAAAAATGGCTCTCAAACCCCATAAAAACTAAACCCACTCTTAGAAAGTAATGGCTCTATTTAAGCCATACAAATTCGATTAAACAATGGCTCTCAAACCCTCCATTAAAACTACACCCCCTCCTAGAAAAGTGATGGCTCTATTTCAACCATACAAATCAAACAAATCAATGGTATCAAAATCATCCATTAGCAAGGTTCTAGCGCAAGCACCTCCCGAGAAAGTGATGGCTCTATTTCGACCACACCAATTTTCCGGAGCGAGCAAGCGAAAAGTCGTTGGGAGGGAAGGGTACCCCCTTTTAGAATCTGCGAAAAGTTAGACTCTTATATGGAGGAGGAGGACGGTTCCAATCAGCACTTTAGATGTGATATAGACACTATAAAAGAGGCATTCAGAACAGAAGAATGTGTCCTTCGAACTGAGGACCATTAATTATCTTTTAATAGTTCGAAAACTGTTAAAAGATTATGATCGCCTACTCCTTTATTGCATAGTGACCGTGAGCCAAGGTATGGATACCATCTTCCAATATATGGCGCTTGTCATCTTTTCCTGATAGGGCAATCTTATTGACTTGTATGGAATGAATCTCATGCTTTGTGCTCCTGATGAGATTCATGGTTCTATGCTGTACTTCTTGCTTGAATAGGCAGTTCTTGTAGTCCTCGAAGGATATCCTGTTTTTCACGACACATTTCTTTACTCCTTTCGACTTTTTCACCAGGTCAACCTCAGTTTTACAGGCATACATCTTAGATCTTAAGCCAACGAACTCTTCTAAGATCTTGCCTGCATTTTCATCCTTCATCTTCCCCAAGACCTTTTTATTTACTCGAGGCATACCATACCTATTGTTTTCTGGATAATCTGATGTATCAAAGTAGTCAATCATTCCTTTCATATCCTCATAAAAGTCCTCGGTCTGTATGTCATAGATGTAACTGTCAGTGTCCATGTACAATAGCTTGAGATCGTCCCCGTATTTAGGCTTCATAAGATTATAATGGAAGTCATACATCAGATGCTTCGATAGATCTAATATACTCATGCCGACGTATATTGGCTTATTAAAAATCACTTTCGTCTTGTTCATATGCACGGCGGCTAATCTTTCGTCAAAAATGGTCCTTCCCTTGAAGTTGGGCTTAGCAACTAGCTTCTCCGCTTTCTGGGGATCGCACACTAGCCTAATATCGAGTCGCTTCCTGATATTTTCCATCGTCTTGCCAAAGACCGAGTTGTTCATAAGTTTGTAGAAGTCTTTCTCAAAGTCGTTGGTTGCCTTGGTCCTCATATCAGTGTTCAGGTCTATGTACCTCTTCAACCAGGGAGACTGCTGAAACTCCAACACTTTGTGCACCTTTTTGAGCTTCACCCCCAACTGCAACAGCTGCTTCAAAACCCTGTAATGAACCACATAATGCTCTTTGTCATAGAGGGTCGTCAGTAGTTTTGGCTGTTTTGAGCCATCGGGCATCCTGCTCTCAGGTGCTAGAGGTATGTCTGAATGGAGGTTGTGCAGATGGGTCGGGTACTGTAGGTCGCAATCTACGATGTATCCTTTGTCTGAGTCATCCTCTACTTGGGTCACATCTGACACAGTGCTCCACTTGAAGCCACCATGCGGTAGGTATTGACTCATGGCCCATCCGTAAAGGTTGTTGGCGTCAAGGTACATCAGGTAGTTAGACTTCTTGTTCTCGTCATAGTCCCTCATGTACTTGTTGTTCGCCCTCCCATATCGGTTACAGCACTGAGAGATGCCTCCTCTGGTCCCCTTTTCTAGCATGAGTATCATGTCATAGTCTGTCAACAGCTCTAGCTCAACCTCTGTGGTTTTGAGCATGGCGTCCCACGAGAGTCCGGGTGCAGTGAAGTACCATGCAGGATCCAACTTATAGGTCTTTAGACAGACATCTCTAAAGTGTTCCATGATGTCGGCTAGGATGAGTACATCAGTCTTCACATACAAATCGGAATATTCACCCAATGTCTTAATGTTGAAGGCCTTCCATACCCTTTTAGCGTGCTCGTAGTCCTCATCCTTTATGTGTGACTCATTCAATTGGTTGTAAAAGTCTTCTTTTGGGGGCAGCTTGGTTTCTTCGCATTTGTCCCACGAGTCCATGTAATCGTATGGATAGACGCCTTTTCGGGTGACGAGGTCCAGTTTGTCCTTGGGGAAGTACTTGGCTGTCTCCCTGAACTCCTTTACGTTCTTCGCAAGACTGTCGAGGCTAGCGGCCATGAACTTTAATGAGTCGACAAACCTCAACTTTATACCAGGTACCTTTACTTTCTTCCCATCGCCTACTTCTACAGTTTTTGCCCCGACCTCCTTACTGAAGGAAATGTACCTCTCCTCGTTGTTCGGGATGACGTCGATATCACCTTGGTCTCTACCGAGCTCCTTTATGAAGAGATGGGCGTCGTAGCCAGATAAGTTGTGGATAAACACTGGAATGAACGAAGGCTCTTGATACTTTAGGTTGCAAAGGTTGTGAGCAGGTCCTCTGTAGTTCGATTCACATTTCGCCGGATTGAGAAGATGGTCATGATCTCTAACTTTTCGGAAGTCAGGTTCATCCTTGGGTGAATAGGGTGAAGGTTTCTTCCTGATATCTTCGTCACAGATGTGGCAAACATGGGTCCTTTGGAAATGCTCTTCATCTTCGGTGGTCATTTTGATGGGTTGCTTCTTATCATAAATGTTCTTTATCGCTAGCGCCTCAGTCTTCACTGTATCAAAGAACAGCTTGGTGGCATTGGGTCCTCTGTATGTGATTGGTGCCTTATAGTCTGCGTGTTTATATTTGATGTAGACAGTGAAGCTCATAGGTTCATGCTTTTGATATTTATGTGAGAATGAGCTGTCTTTTGTAGGGCGGCAGGTGTTTATCTTGTTTGTCAAGCACTCGAAGTCTCCATACATCACAAAGGGTAATCGTAAAGACCTTTGATAGTTTTTGAACCGCAGAGATTCGTTCTCCTCGGGCATTACAATCTTTACTGGTGTATTCTTCCTACAATCCGTTTCATGAGCTCGGAGGACCTCTTCGGAGTAATAAAACAGCAGGCATCTCTCACAGGTGAATATCTTTCCGTTGTGTTTAGTCACTTGTCCGCTTATCAATTTGGAGAGGTCTTTTATCCAACAGTAATGACTGTGTCCTTCCTTATTCTTTATGTACAGCAAATTGATGTGTTTGTCTTCCTTATTTTTAGTGATTCTCAATGGGTAAATATCATTACCTTCGTATGAATATATGTTCACCGATATCTTATTCAACTTTTCGAACCTGTTAAATACTCTATCTTCCATCTTCACTGGAAACTCGATACCGTCGAAATTTAGCTCATTATCATATGGCTTATATTTAGAGACTCTATCTACGTGATTATCAGCTGGATAAATAGCAGACAGTATCGCCCACTTAAAGCACTCGTTATCATTTTCATTTTTCACGTTAATGACTGCCTTTTTATCTTTAATTCTTTTCGGTAAATCAATGTAGGATGATCCTCTCAGCGGGTTGTATTTATTGATCCTCACCTCAAGGCTTTTAATTCTAACAAGCGTCCATCCCGAACCCTTAGCAACAAACTCCTCCATTTCTGTCAATAATTTTTGGATAACCGATCTGTAATAAGCTACCAAATCAGTTGATTCTAAGATGACTGCGTTTTCTGTTTTGAAGTTTTTCTCCATTTCTATAATAGCATCGTCTTTACCCTTTTGATAGTCACAGAGGAATTCGAAATTAACCTTCAAACCATGCAGCCTCTTTATGTGTTTAGTGATGAGTCCCCGGACTAGTGATGCCACATCGTTCAAAAAGTCGTTGGGAAGCATCAGGTTGTGTTCATTTTGGATGTCGTACGTCTTCAAGCGAGATTCAAAGGCTGTATTAACTTTGTGGAGGGTGTAGAGCCTTCTCTCTCGCGTATCTAAAAACAGGTCTGAATCAAACCCGAAGTGACGGTTGATCAATACGCTTTCTATGTATGCTATGATGTCTGCCCTCCTTCCTAACCTGGAATAGCCTCTAATGCCATGCGTTCGACAAAATTCCCGTAGTTGGGGGAGAGTCATGTGATGTAGTCGATGCTCCACCCTTCCACACTCTGGGAGAGCCTTCTTTGGTTTATAGTTTAGGTGCCCTTTAGATTGTAGGTGCTTATTCATGCTTGATCCCTTAAATAACTTACCGCAACACCTGATCTTACGCACTCTGTTCTTCTTTGGCTTGCTAAACAAGTCATTGTGGAAACTGGAAAAGCCGTTATGATATTGAATAAGGTCGACCAGCTCCAACTTTTTAAGTTTCGAGTAACCTCGAATATTATTTTCACGACAGTAGCCTTGCAACTGTCGAACGGTTTTAGATTGAAAATCCATTTTGTCTTTCTTTATAACTACAATTCTTTTCTTTAAATGCTTTTATTACTGAAGGGGTATACTTTAAACGATTCAATTTTAATGAGTATTTCAATCATTAAAAATATAGTCATATCTACATCTATTAAATTATGGAAGGGCATGTCATCGTTGTCGGTCGATCGCTATCGCTATCACTATCACTGTCAGCCTGATATATTGAAAAGGTTTCGTAGAGGTTTCGAAAAGGTGGTTTTTTTACCACGAAACCCTCTAATGGTGTACAATAATATAAAACCCTAAAGCCAACATATAATCTTAATAATCTTATTTCATCCCTGGTCAAAATCATACCAACCCTGGGTATATCATTTTTTAAAAATATAATTGAGTTATTCGACAAACGTATTAGGATAGATTTCCCGTGCTCAGTAATGTCAGAAACCAAATATAAGCCATCCACTGACTCAAAGTTATCAGTACTCAAATCGTTCAATTTTTTTACAATACGATCCATATTCTTTATTTAAAGGATAAATATATTCAAACTTGAGGAAGGTAACAAAGGGGTATCTAAACATTTAATGGTTGATCAACCATTAAATATTATTATGGTTCATTTTTGTCCAACTCGGGTTGTATGTCGATAGGATCATTTTTACCCAACTCGGGAGGTATGTCGACAGGTTCATATTGTATCACAAATCTATTACATATGTTTGTCAGAAGGATGCAAACCAGCTTTTTAAAATGGAGTTCGTAAAAGGTATCTGAGAGCAAGTGGGCTTTATAAGTCATGAGGTGACAAAGATCTATACGATCCAGATTTTTCATAATAAAATCTTCGTTAAAGGTTTGCCATTGAACAATTCTACCCCATTCAAGGTAATCTGCAAATTCCATCATAAAATCTTCAGTGAGCTTTTGTTTGACGCAAATGAGTTCCATATCGATTTTGTCTATATGCCGACGAATAAATTCTTCTGAGAGTACTTGGAATTGAGAAACCATTCTCCAATCTAATTTGGAAGCATGCTTATCCAGGAAGGGTTCTGACATTATCTGATATCTGGAAACTACTTCCCAATCTAAATATTCAGTATTTCTGTCCATGAAATCCTCTGATAAAACTTGATATTTGGATGTATAGTACCAGTTTAATAGACCTTTGTGTTTTTCTACAAAAGGCTCCGAAAGTTTCTGATACTGAGAGATGACCATCCAGTTTACCAAACCTTCGAATTCTTCGATAAACTCTTCCGATAAAGTTGTATATTGACTTATGAGCGACCAGTTAACATAATTTTTACTAACTCTGATTTGTTCTTCCGACAAACCGCTTTTAGATATTTCGTTCCACGCCATTTATTCTATGTACAATTTTTTTTACGGCAGCTGGAGTGTCCACTTGATTTCTTCAATTTTTAGAAATGGTTGAACTGTGAACTCAGCATCACATCGTAAGAAAATTTTTAATTGGTCATCTTTTTTAACCTCTCCGAGAATTAACACGAATTCAGTGGCTACTTTTATCTTGTGAACGTACTGCTTGCTATTAATGTATAACTTAACAACGATTAATTCATCGATTATCTTTTGAGGATCAAGGTACAATCCCAGTCTAAAAAAACCGCCCCGAGAGAATTTACATTCTGAGTTCAAAGCATCACCGGAAAACTTCGTAAAAATAACAGCATTCGCATTGGTACTAGGTCTAATAGTAATGTACCCTGATGTGGTGGTTGCATAACATACTTTATTGTCAACATAGTTTTCCAAGTACTTTTTATTAACCGCATTCATGTCTTCAATAGGGTCCGCGACATTACCTATCCTTTTACCTTTAGCGTCAATGGGTCTTCTATCATTTAATCTCAAGAATCTGTCATCTAATTTAGAAACACTATCAGCAATTTCACCTCTAAGAGCACTATCCAGATTTTTTATCCTTTCAGCTGTTTCACGAACAAAATTTAAGAAACAATCATTAAAATTGTTTTTACTGTCTTCAATGATTTGTCTTAAACAAAAGTAATTCTTTTCAAACTCTGTCTGAACAAAATGTTTAGTTGAAACATCCTGATCATCAACTGGGTTGTGACAGTTTTTGAGAACCTTATTTTCCATATCATAATTCCCATCGTCTGTGAGTTTAAACCCTATTCCAGGTGGACCGCGAAGACCCACTGCTTTTCTAGGGTAGTATATTCCAAAAGGAAACCAAGCCATCTTTATTATTATAAATAAGTTTTTAATAGATCGTAATCTATTAAAATCTAAAGTAATCTATTGAGTTCACATCCTTAAAGTATTCAACATTGTGATCTTCTTTTCTGCCATATTGAGTTTGCATCTCTTTCTCTCGATCAAAACAAAGTAAAATACATACTTCTTATTCTGGGGGCTGCTCTTCAGTCTCCAGTGAAATTCAATCATCAGGTTGCTAACATTTACGTACGGCTCGTGAAAAGATAAGTTGAAGCATATGATTGGATAGAGACTTCTGAAGGTTTCATAGTTGATGAGACATCCGGTCTCGGAAGTGAGATTGTTAAGTCCTGCATCTAAGAGAGCAGCGTAGAGTCTCGAATAATCTTTTTTCTCAAAGTCCATAGTATAGTTGATGTTTGGCACCCTCACGTTATTGACCATAAGCCAGCAATCAATCATGTCTAAGTTATCAAACAGCATGTTGTTTTGAGAAAAGTTTTCGTTTCTTTCATCATATTGGGGCACAACGTAAAGGCTCATCACTTCATCAGTCGTGGCGGGTATGTTGCATGATCCGCTGCTATTTTCTAAAATGTTGGATTTGACTACTCTCGGTTGCCTCCAGTTAAGGTCGATGGATTGGTCCGACAGAATCAATTTTGTAAACTGACCATCAACAGAAGAATTGAATTTAACATAAGGTAGCCAAAGCGAAAGTTTCTTGACTTGTACTTTATAATTAGGATTTTGTGCATTTGTATACAGCATGTTCTTGTGACTGTTTCTTTGAAACTGAAATTTTACGTCAAAGCCTGTAATGACTTTTTCATAATCTTTGAGGAAGCCGAAAATGTATTTGAGTGGTATAAATATGTGCACAGACTGACTATCTCGGGTATATATCCATCTTTTGGCAAAACCTTCGTTACGCTCATCATTCACTCTTAAGTTAGCGAAAAAATTTGTTATTGTTGTAGCATCGGTGAGGGCACCGTTAAACTTGAACGACCCTCTCTCGGCAGAATCAGAGGTATCTATATAGTAAAACATATTGGTCGCTTCCGAAGTTGTATAATCAGGTGTGAAGTTAATTAAACCCATAACCTGAAGCATCAAGGATGTTTCATGCACATCTGAATCTATCTCGTATGCACCGACGGTCATGATACTTCTCCTGAGTAAACCTCCACCATTCACCAATGTCACGTTCTCTTCCCCTACAGAATCTCCGTTTCCTTTTACGACTCTGAGTTCTTGGTGAATATATCCTTTGGAGTAGAGAATTTTAGCGTTTGTGTCGAGTATGTGAAAGTTATACGTGGCATCTTCACTCGTATCCTGAGTGCTGTGCGTTTCTTTAATTTCTCTGTACTCAAAACTTTCTATGTCTCGGATGACGTCTTCTGACGTTTGTTTTAATTCCCAAATATTGTTCATCTTTATTATATGCAGTAAAATTATTTTCGCTTCATATTCTTTGCAAGGATAGCTTCTAATTTATCTTCATTCACTACTTTTAAGCCTGCGCCTCTTCTAATGGATTTATTAAGGATTGACTCCAATTTACTATTCACTGCTTGCTGCACCTCTTGTTCAACCTCTTTCATAGCTACGTTCAAAAGCTTTCTCCCAAAGAAGCCTCGGCCTTGTATCCTCTTGCTTGCTCCGTAAAGTCTATGTCTGTTCATTTATTGTAAGTACAAAAATTTTCTTCACTCCACCAACAACCTGTAAAGAACTCTCTGATTATTGAGGTTAATTGGTACACCGTCCTGATTGGTCAGACGCATCCTGATCCTGTATACGTGGTTACTCTTTGTCTTAAAAAAGATGGGTCTGTCAAAATCTTTAGAGAGCAAACTACCTGGCTCTTGCGCCGGCGTGAAAGAATGGATAACTTCCGATGCAAATTGGTTCAAATAAGCGCCCTCTATTATATCGCAATGGATATGAATATCATCGACGCTTCTAGAGATGTTAGCCACGTACTTGGCTTCTTGTTTCACTTCTTCGTAAACCTTTGGTTCAAAGCCTAAAATCTCATGAAGCTTACTCTTCGATAAATCAAGCTTGTAGTGTTCTTTCAGTTTTATCACAAATCTCTGTCGAGCGAATATCACGCCAAACTGTATGGGAGGACTTTCGTTCCTGAAGTATGTCGTCATGTAATCGTTTAGCTCCCCCAGAGTATAATTTCCATCAGGAATAGTTAGATCATGCCAAAGGCTGCCATCGTAGAATGAAAGCTTGTTGTTCTCGTAGGCCTTGCAAATGTTGTACCATGAAACCCATAAGGAAAAAGATTGCAAAGCAACCCTCTTGATCTTCAGAGGCGTAGCGTATTCGACAGTAAAGTCTTCTGATTTTGGGTAGTCTTTTGAGTTTAATATAAGCAGAGTCATTTTATTATAAGCATTTTTTTTATTTTAATAGGCTTTGACCTATTAAAATAACACGCATGCTTCATTAAAGTAGCACTTTCTTCTCATTATGATCACTTGGTTCTTGAGTTAGGGAGTACAAGATGTCCCAAGGAAGGTGGCCTCTATTTCTCTTTTTTATGTATGCCATACTGAAGTAGCCACAGCGGTCAGATGTGGGTTTCTGCAGGAAGCTTGAATTGTATCGAACTTCCTTATTTGATGATCTCAGGTAGCGAAATATGTTTGCCGGGATAATGACATCCTTTAAAGGAATATTGTTATATTTGTAGTCTCCGAATGAATCAAAATATTCTACAAAATTATTATGTGGATCGTTGTAGTAGGCCACCCAATGAGTACCAGGCCCTGTCGACAAGTCTAAATTAATAATTCCACTTTCAAACTTTCTCATCTTTTTGGGTAGCATGTCAGATGTGAAGACGCCACGAAATCCTTTCTCACCATTCATGCATTCCTCGATCAGTTTGTTCGAGATTCCCAGTTTTGTAGAACGCCTTTCCCCTTTTTTTTCTTTCCCTTGCAACCGGATCCGCTCACTTTATCCATAATCTTTTTAGCTCCCCATCCAGCTGCCCCCGAAAGAGCACCGGTAGCCAAAGTGGTGAGAATGGGGATAAGAAAAGGCAAGAATCCACCATTTTTCTCCAGTTGTGTTTTGCTGATCTTTATGCGTTTGCCCTTCTTTAGTTGCTCGATCTGTGTTTGAGTAAGATATAGATCATGATTTGGCGCCTTGGAGGTATTGATCTGTAAAGTGACCTCCTCTTTTTTCTTGTGTGCAGTCTTTAACTTGTTGATCTGATGATCACTCAGATGTACTTTTGTTTTAACGTAGTTACTCATTTATTATATGCAGAGAAAAATTTTCGCTAGCTCAAAAACTTTGCGTAGTAGCTTTTTACAAAATCATTGGTTAGCTCACCCTTTTTTAAAAGCGTATCCAACAGAGTAACGATTTTATTGTAGAGCTTTTTACTTTTACTCCCACTACATCTTTTATCCGTCAGCCGCGAAAGCAGCTCCATCCCATCGATACCCTCGCCTGTATAATAATGTCCATCCCTGAGTGTTTTGAGTGCTTTTGTATAGTTCCTCATCATTTGAATTTTGTGGTTATACTTGGCCAACTCTTTTCTTAAATATTCTTTCCTATCTCCATTATCTTCTGTGACGTTCATCCATTCTTTCTTTATAGGCCCTTTTCTAGTTCCGAATTCTTTATTTCTGTCGTTGGCACGTTTTATGATTTCATTCAGCTCGCCCTCACTTTTGCTCACTAATTCTGAAGGCAATTCAAAACCCTCTTTTCTGATGAAAGACTCGTCTAGATCCTTATTTAAGTTTAAATTATAAATCGTGCGCTCCAAATCTTTTATTCCATATTCTAATTCAGGAATTCTTGTGGATTCTAACGATGGAATGGATATTTCCTGCATTACATCCTGAACAGCTTTATGAACAGCTTTCATTTGCTCGTTTCTCGATACTTCCTGCTGAGCCAACTGTTCGGTCACAGGCTTATGAAACTCTGTTAACGTTTCTCGAACACCTAATTTGTCTTGAAGCTGCTGCTCGTTTTTTCTTCTGAGATCTTTTTGTAACTCACCCAATCTTTTTTGGGCTAGTATCTGCCCCTTTATCTTTTCGATGCGTTCCTTCTCTAATTGATTCATCTTTATTACTTGGCAAATAAATGTTTGCCTTAAAGTAAATGTTTTTGCTTTAAAGCAAATATTTTTGCCTTAAAGCAAATGTTTTTCACCCTAAATAAAGATATGATTCGAATAAAGAATTACACGCAACCTGAAGAGTTTGCATATGCTGATCAGCATCCTCTGCTACCCAAACATCCCTTCAGACTCTTAATCACCGGACCCTCAGGGTGTGGTAAAACAAACTTGCTTCTTAACTTCATCTACGATTGGTTGAAGTTTGACAATCTCTACGTATGTGCTAAAGACATCTTTGAGCCCAAGTATTCATCTCTACAAGAAACATACACGCAGTTTAATGATATAGAGGAAGATGATATTCTAAACCTTAAAAAAGTTAAGAAGGTTGATAAAGAAAAATTTTTAGAAATGTTTCACAAGTTCAAGAAGGAAACATTATTCACGTCAGAGTTGAGCGATTTTATAACAGTGGATGAACTTGATCCTAGCGTTAAGAATCTAGTTGTATTCGATGACTGCGTGACTGAAAAGAAGCAAAAAGTCATAGAGGACCTATTCATAAGAGGTAGAAAGAAAAATGCGTCCATCATCTATATATCTCAATCATATTACTCAACACCCATCAACATACGCAAGAACTGTAACTACTTTATCTTCTTTCAACTCCAACCAAGAGAGGTTAAACAAATCCTGCGAGAAATCGATGGTAGTCTCACCAGCGGGGAGTTCAATAGTATGTACAAAACGTGTGTCACGAAACCTCATGATTTTTTTATGCTTGATTTAGTTAACCCTGAAATGAGGTATAGGAAATGTTTTGATCCTTTAAATAAAACATGGAACAAAAATTAGAGTCATGGTTGTACGTATACAGAAAGAGCTACAAATTCTACAGTGATGTTAGTCTGTCTCTGACAGTTGCCAAGTTCTTGTTTGGTACTTCGAGTTTGACTGCTTTCGCTCTGCTTCCCCTAGCATCCTTGAGCATCGTGGTCAGTGTCATAGAGATTATTGATAAATCCTTGCATATCTCAGAACGGAAAGAAGAATACAAGTTTGCCTACAAGTTTTATAAGTCTTTACTCAATTCCTTGAGAGCAAAGACTGTTTCGGAGGAGGAGGCTTTGATTAAAGAGCAAGAATTTATTAAGGACTTGCAGTACTTCCCCATGGAAAAATATTTGAAGAAGAAAGGTTTGAACGGGTACGAAAAATAATTTTACATTCTTAATAAATGAGCAAACACGATACAAAAAAGAAGATTAAAGGTGGAGATTTAGTCGGTTGGATGCAAGATAAGCTCAATCCACCAGAAATGCACCTTCCTGGTTATCAGTACTGTGGACCTTTTACAAAGCTTTCTAAAAGATTGACTAGAGGGGATCCAGGAGTTAACAGAGTAGATAAAGCATGCAAGAAGCATGACATAGCATACAGTCAAACAAAAGACACTAGACAGAGACATGTTGCAGATGAAGAGCTTTTAAAGGATCTAGCCACCATTGAAAACCCAAACAGCGGATTTTATCCACTCGGAGAAAAACAAGCAAGGGCTGTGATCCGACCAATCATAAAAACCAAAAAAGTTTTTGGACTGGGTTCTATTGTGACATACTGCTTGATTTGTAAAAAGAAGACAGGCACACTAAAGGTTGAAAATTCGGTGACAAGCAACGGAAGGCCTGTTATGAAAGGTGAATGTGAAAAGTGTGGGTCAAGGAAAAGTTCTTTTTTAAAGTTGACGGGGTAACTCAGAACACCCCTAAACTGAGAGCTGTGTACTATGATCCTGAAACTGGATATTGCGGCATCACGGAGCTTGAGAGGAAGGTGCATGTTCCTAGAAAGGACATCGAAGAGTTCTTACACCAGCAAGATGTTTACACCAAACATAAACCACTTATCCGTAAGTTCAAAAGAAGGAGAATTTACGTGTCACATATCGACGACCAATGGCAAGCTGATTTACTGTTTGTCTATAAATTTGCGAGAAGTAAGTTTAATGATGGTATCAAGTACATATTAACAGCTGTTGACTGTTTCAGTAAATATGCATGGGCTGTTCCTCTAAAGGATAAATCAGCAGAAGAAGTAACTCAAGCATTTAAAAAGATCTTCAAAGAAAGAATACCTGAAAGGGTTCAAACAGATAAGGGTTTAGAGTTCGTCGGAAAAACAACTCAAAAATTATTCAAAGAAAATAATATCCAATGGTTCACAACAGAAAATGTTGAAATAAAAGCTGCTATGGTTGAAAGATTTAATCTCACTCTTGGTAATAAAATAAAGCTCTACTTGTGTGCAAATAACACTGAAAGATACATAGATGTATTGGGTCAATTAGTGAAGAATTACAACAACTCATACCACAGAAGTATAAAAATGACTCCTGTTGAAGCCAGTCTAGAAGAAAACAGTAGTGAAGTCTACCGCAATTTGTTTAAAGAAAAGGTCATACGTAAACATAAATACCAGGTAGGCGATAAAGTAAGAATATCTATATATAAGTCTACCTTCAGAAGGGGTTATCAAGCAACTTTTACAGATGAAATATTTGTCATTTCTGAAGTATTAGAAACCGACCCAATCACTTATAGAGTTCAGGATTTAAATAATGATGAGGTTAAAGGCACTTTTTATGAATATGAATTAGTAAAATATGATAAGAAAGACAATGTGTATAAGATTGAAAAAATCATCAAAAAGAAAGGGGACAAATATCTAGTTAAATGGTTAGGTTATCCTGAGACTAGCTGGATTGATAAAAAAGATTTAGTTAATTAATTTTTAATAGCTTATTCGGCTATTAAAAATTATAATCACTTATCGGGGTCATACCTCAGCTCTTCGTGACATGTTGTTCAGACGCCGTTTTTTTAATTTATAGGGTAAAAACTCCAATTTAATGCTTCGAAGATGGTTCTGCAGATTTCTTCATTCTGAATAAGCGTCTTTTTGAGTTTAGGTAACTTAACTAGAAGGCGTGAAATATAGATGTCGTAACCTCTTTTCCGTAACATATGGTATAAGATATAGTCTTTGCTGATTATGTTTTTTCGCTCTGGGTACATCTCCTCATATTTATGGATATAAGAAGAAAAGTCGTTCAAAAGCTCTTCTTCTTCAAAGGGTAGGTTATGCAAACCTAACCATTTAGCCAGATTTTTCATTCGATGTTTTCGCCTCTGTTGTTTCTGCATGTTTAAATACATATCGAGATTATTGATAGGGGGTTCATTTGGATTATACCTCAGCTCTTCGTGACATGCTTGGCAAATGTACCAGCCATCATCATTTTGAATTACATATTCGTGTTCACATTCATGAGTTTTCAAGTCTCCGTCTGAGGAAACTTTATTGTCCAGACCTAACATTCTTATTACTTCCAACATTTCCTTCGATGCTTCGATCATCTTTTATAAGTTTGACAATTTTTTCAAACTGATCATGCAACTTTTTTAAGGATTTTTTCACTTCTGAAATGTCATCGCTATAAACATCTAATTGAACATACTGATAAAGAATTCTATAGCAAAATATCTCAGACTCAATTTCATTCATTTATATATATCTTTGTTTTCTTTAACTCAGATAAAATACGAAGCAGTATTATTTTCCGCTTGGAGAGTTTCGACCTTGTTTTCTACTTCCTGCTTTCATAACGTCTGTAGCGAGCGCTGACCTTGCCTAACATCTTTTCCTCTTTAAAGAGTACTCTCAGAGGTAGCGGTAGAAAAAAGCGGAGATTACGAGAATCAAAGAGAGATGGCAGCACTATATGGGGAGGAAGCACTATATGGACAGGAGTGGAATTTATTTTTCGCGATTGATTTTAAGCATTTTATTCTATATTTTTTAATCAGATATACAATAGTGATAGATATTTTGAAGAATTCTTACATTATAAGAGGGAAATAACTTGTTTAAAGTGCTATTTTTGAAGATTTTCGCCTGTGGTGTAATGGTTAAATTAAAGGTATGTGTATATTTAGATGGGTACCCATGGCAAACGGTTAGCGCGCAGACCTATTAACATCTAGGTCCCAGGTTCAAATCCCGACCTCTCCCAGGTTGTTAATCAATCCGGGTTGATGGTTTATTGAACTATACCGAGCCAAAAATGACATGTTAGCTTGCTTTAGTCGTTGTTCCAATAAAGCAAGCACTCATCGATAAAAAAGTGGTGGGCGGGCCCGACGCTAGGCGTCAAAGTCTTACAGTGTTGTCCTTATATGTTGTTTGTCAGCCTCAGTGGCGGTAGGCTCAGAGTGTATTTGGTCTTGAATTCGGCTCATCAAGAAGGGCCCCTTGGTGGGTCGAATTTGAGATTGAATATACTCTGAGCCTACCGGGGGGCATTTTGCAAAAATTTTTAGGAGTTATGGTGGAGTCATTAAAGTAAGTTCTCGATCTTGGCCTAGGCGAGGGGTCAACAAGACATGGAGTTAGTGATCCGGACCGCGATTTAATAAGACAGGGAGTGGGACTGGGTTGTTTGATGCTGGGTTGTCTGATGTTCTGTTTATCGAGGATCAGCTGTATGATAACTGGTTTGTTCTGATTTCCCGGGTTGATTTGGAGCTGCAGGGCGAGTGTCTTCAAGGCATCTTTTTTCATCTTCTTCAACTGATTCTCTGTGGGATCTTTGAGCCACTCGTTACAATATGATGGTCTTCTTGCCAATTGTGGCCGCGGCACGGCCGCAAGGGCATCCTCACACTCTTTTTGCAGCTGCTTGTACACAGGGCCGTTCTTCTTTATCGTCCGGCCAGTTCGAGGATTGACAGTGGGGTTACTCATCCATTCTTGACAGTGTGCTGGCTGAAGATCCAGTGGGTCCCGTGCAGCCTCCTTTTCGAGTTGTTTGTAGACAGGGCCATTGACTTTTATCTCGTAAAAGTTGCCGCCTGAAAATCGGTGTATATTTTTTAATGGTTATTATACCATTAAAAGAAAATTTACTGTTCAAATTTAAACATTTGCGCTGGTAGTGCTTTCCCGACATCTTTAGTTCCCAAATATACAAAGAATAGAGGTTTAATCTCATTAAGCTTCATATAGTCGGACGCATTTTCGTCGCATCGTTTCGGCAGATACAAATTTGAGCCGTCTTCTAACTTCACTATTAGTTTATTACCATATTTGGTGGTGATCTGTTTAATTTCCATGACAGGGTATTTTACGTCGATATTGAGCTCATGCATCTTCTTGAAACTTCCTTCCAATGTACTAACTGCGTTTAGTTTGTTCAACAGTTCCATGGTTTTTGTTCTTTCTCAACATTAGAATTCTTTTCTTTAAGTGCTTAAAATATTGTTGGGGTATGGATCCGCAGATTCTAAAAGGGGGTGCTCGCCGAAGGGGGTACCCTTCCCTCCCAACGACTTTTCGCTTGCTCGCTCCGGAAAATTGGTGTGGTCGAAATAGAGCCATCACTTTTCTAGGAGGGGGTGGAGTTTTTATGGGGGGTTTGAGAGCCATTGTTTAATCGAATTTGTATGGCTTAAATAGAGCCATTACTTTCTAAGAGTGGGTTTAGTTTTTATGGGGTTTGAGAGCCATTTTTTTTTAAAGGGGGGTAAGGAAATTATGGCGGTTTTCATACCATTGATCTCTAAAAGTGGGTTCGATTTTTATGGGGTTTTGTGAGCCATTGTTTTTTAAAAGTGGGTGGATATTTAATGGGTGATATAGAGCCATTACATTCTAAAAGTGGGTGGAAATTTTATGGGTGATATAGAGCCATTACATTCTAAAAGTGGGTGGAAATTTAATGGGTGGGTTTCGCACCATTGTTTTTAAAAGTGGGTGGAAATTTAATGGGCGGAATAGAGCCATTACATTCTAAAAGTGGGTGTGGTTTTAATGGGGGGTTTCACACCATTGTGTAATCATAATGGTGTGGATGAAATAGAGCCATTACATTCTAAAAGTGGGTGTGGTTTTAATGGGGGGTTTATGGCTGTGGTCCAGCTCTCTCATTTGCACACTACTGCTACTTTTATCCTCCAGGTTAGCTGCCTGCATGGTGTTATCCCCTAGATGTGAAATCGGCGCTCTCTCTTTACTCTAGAGCTAATACTCTAGAACGCCAATACTCTAGCGTCCACTGATTCCGTGCTGTTTGCACTAAACTTCAGGATTGATTCATTCGGGTGCCATTGTAAAGAACCTTGCTGCCCTAACCGGGAATCGAACCTCGATCTTTGAACTGACCATCCAACGCTTTATCGTTGCGACGAAATCGCAAGCTCTTATCTTTGAAGTAGACTCTGCACCTGTATGAAATTTGGTAAACGAAATTCTTACATATCATTTTTGCCGTTACCTGTATCTGCTATCCCATGCTGATGAGAGAACATAATAGATTCAGAACCTGTCAATTCATGCTGGTATGTGTAATGAAAGAATGCCTCCAACTTCGGTAATGTCCGTATTTGAGGCAAAATTCATGGTGTCATTATAAATAAAGTAACGTTAAGTACTATAGTTGATGTTGATAATTCGAGAAATATAAAATTCCCTTGGTGAGAAAACAAAAAATATGATGCAAATGCGACCTATGAATGATAATTAGAGAATAAACATGAAATAAAATAAATGTGAAGCACTATAACATACAAAGTTTTCACATTGCTGGAATTTGCACAGTTCACAACGTGTGACATTCTCAGAATGGCTTACGTTTCGAGAGAACGCAGGTAACAGTGACGTCTCATTCTGTGACGCAGGATAAGCGCTGCTTCACCTAAAGTTATTGGCTAAATGGGTTATTATTATCATTATTATTATTATTATTATCATTGGGCGAATTTTTCAGACTTGTTTCGCTACTTTTAGATAACATTTGACAACACTTGTGTCAGTAGCGTGATGTGTTTTGATGATGCTCGTTGTCGAGGAGGAAGGGGAATCCCGCCATTGATTCTACGTCATCCATTACTGAAGTAACGAGCCGCCACTGACAAGCAATCACCAAAACAGTTGTTAAATGTTAAATGAAAAACAGTTGTTAGATGTTGGTGATGTCGTGAACCGTGAACCACTATGACGGACGTGCTTAAAGGTACATAGGACGTGCTTAAAACGCGATAAATAGTCGTGCTATGGTATGTCGGGTCTTCTCTTGCTACCCCTATATTATAACTCTTGCAGTGTTTTGCTGGCCATTCTAAATCATGTAGATGAGCGTATATATATCATCTTGAACTTGGAATTCGGTTGAATGGAGCGTTAGAGACTAGGCATCGTCGGTAACAACATTCGTTGTGAAACAAGATGATTATACTATGCCTTCGTTAAAGCAAGGACGGTTTCTCCGGATAGATAATATATGTCTTCAACAGTAATTATTATCAAACGAGGGTTATATTTTTATTCATGACAGCGGCAATGCGAACTTTTATTTTGGATAAAATTAATTTCAGTACAATGTACTTATTACAGTATACTCCCCTGTTGTCACCGAGTATTCAATGATATCTTGATAGCATCTCATATGTTAGTAGAATTATGGAAAACGTCTCTAAATACATATACTGGTCGTGAAAAAGTTCCACTTTTTTTGCGTGTTTATTGTCCAAGGTTGTGGCAATTGTTTCCTCGGAACGAAATCCGCATAGAAATCATAAATATCTCAAACCCTAACTGATATCACAAGTTTTCCAGTTTATGGAACATACTACTTTTAAAATTTAGATAACTTTTAGTGCAGTTCTATATTGAACATATTCATTACCAATGTTGAGTTGATAAAATTGAATGAATAATTATACAATTTTGAATAATAAGATTGTTCAGTGGTATTAGCGGTTTATTTTAACCTTTTGCCTACGGATGGGACAACATCAGTCCCAAAGGAAGAACCTCTCAAAAAGACAGGTATTTGACATACCCCTATCCCAAACAGTTCGATCCTCCTTTACAGGCATTGGCGTCCATGGACGCCAAAGACTGCAAAGGAGGATCGAACCACGAACCGCTCAAAGCCCGAATTGGAGCCCCGACCACGAACTGATCGAAGCCCACATCATATTTTTTAATTCTGGCACTGTGTATAAGATGTTACTAGAGTAGTGTTATCAAATGCATGCCCTTGTTTATTAATTATTTCCTTTCTAAATTTTATATTCTGCAGTTTCATTTTTGTTTCGATTCTAAAACTTGTTCTTAAATTTTATTCCAAATTGATAACGCGCCAATTCTGTAATACAGCTTCTTGATGTTTTCCCGCCAGTTTCGGTAAACCTTGGCATATTGTTACATTCCCGGGCTGTTGTACATTTACCGCGAATTCGCATTTCATATTCTTAGGCATTGGAACTCTTTTCTTCTCGTCATGAACGCGCGCAATCATATTAAGACGCTTCACTCAGAATATTGGTGATCAAAATCAGTTGGCGATGTAATTCCGAAGTGATAGGTCGAGTGTATGCCCACGGAGCAAGAAATCGAAATGGTTGATCTAAATTCTTAGGGGTTTCAAATTTAAATATGGAATGACGAAGTATCTCAGTAGAATGTCGCGTTCGGAAGAAATTAAAGTTTTATCCTATCTGTGAGATGATTTTCTGAACAGATGGATTTCAAACGCGTGTAATGCATAGTGTTTTATTTACGTTTCTTATATCGTATAATTGATCAATCGTCTTATAAGAATGTTTCGGCATATCATCTGCTGAAATTATGTATCTGACAAATGTTTGTCAGGATGTTAATATGAAAACCTAACCTAAAGAATTTAATAAAAATTTATTGGACTTGGAAAGAAACAACTCCTGAGTCATTATTTAGCAAACAAGTCACATCATCGCCAGTTCTTCTACATCGTTCGCGAGCTACTAAATGTGCAATCGCTGAGATTCCCCACATAGAAATCTTCTTCGTTCCTGAATCCAAACCACTTACTTATTCACCTTCTGGCTTCATGACGTTGAAGTTGACGGAACGCAATATCTACGAGTAAATACGCTCATACATCACGACCAAGTTTTGTGTTGCCAGTGGAACCTTACGCCATCATCGCCATCAACTTCCCTCTACACGCGGGAACCGTGACAAGCGAAGTCCCGCCTGCTGCGCTTGCGCTCTCGCACGTGTCTGCCCCGGTCAAAACTGTTTCGTTCTCCCCACTTCCGGCACAAAACAGTAGGAAATGCGGTCATTTTGTTCTGGACCTCTCTGAAGAGACAGAATTTGTTAACAGCGACATACATTCTACTCCACCTACTTCACCAAATCCCATTGGACGTCACTGAGGTGGTGGGCACAGCACGAAAAATATTCTCTGCCCAAGTTGTTTACATCTGGATATTGTCTTTTCAAAATTAACAAACAATTTTTAATTGTAATATTGGAAAAATGTTTTGGCAACAACTCTTCTGGTCCGTGGCGTCACGAATGACGAAATGCTTCTCCAGTCAACGTTAGGCTGACAAGTTTTTGATTGGTTGCTTGGCTCATAGAACTCCCCTAAACAGCAGCTTCCATGCACTGGTTAGATAAAATGCTGTAAACGCCTCCTATAGTAGAGAGTTCTTGCTGTACGAATGTGTAGCCTAGGTAACCTAAGCACAGT
Organism: Amaurobius ferox; assembly: GCA_951213105.1. Taxonomy (NCBI): domain Eukaryota; kingdom Metazoa; phylum Arthropoda; class Arachnida; order Araneae; family Amaurobiidae; genus Amaurobius; species Amaurobius ferox. The sequence continues at coordinate 29,572,598 of OX578138.1, read as the reverse complement.
TTTTCAGAAATTTGAACCCTTCAATGTGCTGGGACCAAATTGTGGGTCTCCAATGCACTGCTGCATAGCAAGGCTCGCAATGTATTCCTGCATAGCAAGTTTTCTTATTGCCATGTAGTTATAAACTTCATGTAGATTATTTGTACTTTTGTCGCTGTGTAACGTCCTTAGTGTTTACATCGTCATTTTTGACGGAGTAAATTCCGATGTGTTAATAGATCATTATGATATCACTACCATCATTATGTCCATATGGTCACCATGACATCATTAAAATATGGATAATATACCTCCGAGAAAGCCCCTGTCAGCTCTTCCTTCGTACATTAATGTACTGTAGTTATAACCACGAATTTTTTCGAAATGTATAATCATTATATTTCTTCATATTCATCAATTTTAATAGTTATATAAAAAAATCTGATGTTGGTAACACATGACTTTCCTTATATAAGGCAATTTATTTACTACTTTTACAGTAAAAATAATCTGATGTGGGCAACACATGACTTTCTTTATATAATGTAATGAATTTACTACTACTTTTACAGTAAAAAATAGGTTTTTCTTATAGTAGATACTAATATTCTTTCCATGATATTGAATTTTCGACAATTAGTCGTCATTTTCATTGATTTAGCGTCATTTTTATCCATTTGGCGAGATTTTCGTTAATTTGGCAATTTCAAAAAGTCGCCAAGTTGGCGACATTCCGCCAAATTCGCCGGCAAAATCTCGCCAAGCGTTATGGACGAAGAAATAAGTTATTCTTACAGCAGATAAATGACTATTGGCGTTCAAATACAAAAGTATTACCTAAAATCCTTTTCTCATGAATGGAGCGAGCTAGATCCACAAGAAAGATGTCACCCAATTTATCGCATGCTATTACATATGAAAAGTGAACATGTTTCTCAATAGGAAATATTTTTTTTATTTTATATGACTTTTTGGTAATTTTTTTGAAAAATGTACAATATCTCGAGAACGGTTTATGTTAGCGTTCTAAAATTTATGTCAATCGTTTTCTAATGAAAAATTACATAAGAAATGTCTATTTGCGTAACTTTACTAGAGGTTTAGATTTTTTGACGATTTTTTCAAAATTTCACTCGAAAATTTAGGGGGGTTTTGAACATTCGATTGCGTATAAAAACAATAAGCTTCCAGTGTTTACGGATTGTGATTTTTGTACCAAATTTTGTTCGAATCGGTCCATTCGTTCGTCAGTTATCGTCTCCACAGACTCACTGACACACATACACACACACACACACGCACACACACACACATACTTTCACACATACACACACGCACACATACTTTCACACATACACACACGCACACAGACATCACTTAAAAAATGTTTGATTCGTGATCAGTGATGCTTGAAACGTGCTCTCCCGTCGAAAACTCGAATTCGAATTTTCGACCCCGTCACAATACTTTCCCTATACATTAGGTATATAAGTAAAGTAATAGGTTATTCTTATAGTAGATACTTATATTTTTTTCCAAGATATTGAATTTTCGTCAATTAGTCGTTATTTTCATTTATTTAGCGTAATTTTATCCATTTGCGAGATTTTCTTTAATTTGTTAACATTTAAAAAAGCCATTCCGCCAAATTCGTCGCAAAAATCTCGCCAAGTATTATGGACGGAGAAATAATTTATTCTTATAGCAGATAAATGACTATTGGCGTTCAAGTGCAAAAGTATTACTCAAAGTATATTTTTTCATGAATGGAAAGAGCAAGATTTACGAGAATGATGTCACCAAATTTATCGCATGATATTACATATGAAAAGTGAACATGTTTCTCAATAGGAAATATTTTTTTTATTTTATATAATTTTTTGATAATTTTTTTGAAAAATGTGCAATATCTCAAAAACAGTTCATGCTGGCGTTCTAAAATTTATGTTAATCGCTTTCTAATGAAAAATTACATAAGAAATGTACATTTGCGTAACTTTATAGAGGTTTCGATTTTTTGATGATTTTTTCAAAATTTCTTTCGAAAATTTAGGAGTTCTGAACATTCGATTGCGTATAAAGCAATAGGCTTCCAGTATTCACGAATTGCAATTTTTGTACCAAATTTCGTTCGAATCGGTTCATTCGTTCGCCAGTTATCATCTCCACAGACTCACTGACATACACACACACACACACACTCAACATCCCCCCCACACACTCACAGACATCACCTCAAAGGTGTTCGATTCGTGATCAGGGATGCTTGAAACGTGCTCTACCGTCGAAATCTCGAATTCGAATTTTCGACCCCGTCACAATACTTTCCCTATACATTATTGTGTATAAGGAAAGCAATATAGTATATGCAGTTGTCTTCAAATATACTTTGTGCAGTAAAAATACATATTACTTTCCTTATATACAATAATGTATAAGGAAAATATTGTGACGGGGTCCTAAATTCGAAATCGAGTTTTCGACGGAAGAGCACGTTTCAAGCTTCCCTGATCACGAATCCAGTATTTTTGAGGTGATGTCTGTGTGTGTGTTTGTCAGTGAGTCTGTGGAGACGATACATGACGAATGAATGGACTTACTCGAGCGAAATTTGGTACAAAACTCACAATTCGTGAGTACCGTAAGCATATTGTTTTTATACGAAATCGAATGTTCAGAACCCCCCTGAATGTTCGAGTGAAATGTTGAAAAAGTCATTAAAAAATCAAAACCTTTAATAAAGTTTCACAAGTAGACATTTCGTATGTAATTTTTCATTAGAAAACGATTAACTCAAATTTTAGAACTGTAGCATGAGCCGTTCTCGAGATATTGTACATTTTTCAATACATTATAAAAAATCATGTAATATAAAAAAAAAAGTATTACTTATTGATAAGCATGTTCACTTTTCATATGTGATATCATGCGATAAATTGGGTGATATCATTCTCATGGATCTAGCTGGTTCCATTCATGAAAAAATATACTTTGAGTAATACTTTCGTATGTAAACGCCAATAGTAATGTATCTGCTGTAAGAATAATTTATTTCTCCATCCATAACGCTTGGCGATATTTTGGCAACAAATTTGGTGGAATGTCACCAACTTGGCGGCTTGTTTAAATGTTGTTAAATTAACGAAAAACTCGCCAAATGGATAAAAATGACGCTAAATCAATGAAAATGACGACTCATTGACGAACATTCAATATCTTGGAAAGAATATATCTACTATAAGAATAACCTATTGTTTTTACCGTTAAAGAAGTAAATTCATTGCATTGTATAGGGAAAGTCATGTGTTGCCCACATCAGAATTTTTGTATATGGACAGCACAGTGATCTTATCGTGCAAGGTAACTAAGGAAATATATTGACTGTTAGTGATGTCACATTCAAAAAGTCAGTAAGCCCAAACCTGAATCATAAATATATCATAAATATATCTGCAATGAGAGCGCGACCCAAAAAGACGTCATTGATTCCGTATTCTGTAACTGCACTTTGATTTAGTTGACATGATATCTTAAAACAACGAACCAAGTAAACAAAGATAATATAAAGGACTAGCTAAAAATTATTTTCAGACGAGTTTATCCCCCCCCCCTAGACAGAAAATAATCACTTAATATATCTTTTCTTTTGAAGCATAATTTCTGCAAGATAACATTTCTGTCTTAAAACTAATCTGTTAAACTGTGTCTGTCTTAAAACTAATCTGTTGGACTGCGTCTGTCTTAAAACTAATTTGACTAATTCCAGACGCCGTCTAATCTCTTAAATTTGAATTATGAATAAGAAAGTAAATATATTATTCTATTTACTCAAGTTTCAGCTGAACTGTTTGGGTCGTTCACATGGCCTCTAACTTTTAAACGTATAACTCCATCGACAAACTCTTTACTTATAAAGGTTGGTCGATTTATTTAACTATGTTGGTTATTCATTTTCAAGATGATCAGTTAAAAACATGCTGCAAGGAATGTTGTTGATCGCGGGGAATAAGGATTTACATTACAAAGCATCATGCCCTGCAGACAAATACCTTATTGCGTCTGTTTTTATATGCGATTTTGAATGGTAAGTTAAAAAAATCTGATGTGGGCAGCACATGACTTTCCTTATATAATGCAATGAATTTACTACTTTTACAGTAAAAAAAATAGGTTTTTCTTATAGTAGATACTTATATTCTTTGCAAGATATTGAATTTTCGACAATTAGTCGTCATTTTTATCCATTTGGCGAGATTTTAGTTAATTTGGCAACATTTAAAAAGTCGCCAAGTTGACGACATTCCGCCAAATTCGTCGCCAAAATCTTGCCAAGATTTATGGATGGAGAAATAAGTTATTCTTATAGAAGATAAATTACTATTGGCGTCCAAATGCAAAAGTATTACTCAAAGTAACTTTTCTCATGAATGGAACCAGCTAGATCCACGAGAATGATGTCACCCAATTTATCGCATGGTATTACATATGAAAATTGAACATGTTTGTCAACAATTAATATTTGTTTTTAATTTATGGGATTTTTTGATAAATTTATTAGAAAAATGTGCAATATCTAGAAAACGGTTCATGTTAGCGTTCTAAACTTTATGTCAATCGTTTTCTAATGAAAAATTACATAAGAAATGCCTATTTGAGTAAGTTTATTAGAGGTTTTGATTTTTTGAACGATTTTTTCAAATTTTCACTCAAAAATTTAGGGGTATTCCAAACATTCGATTGCGTATAAAAACAATAGGCTTCCAGTGTTTACGGATTGTGATTTTTGTACCAAATTTCGTTCGAATCGGTCCATTCGTTCTCCAGTTATCGTCTCTACAGACTCACTGATACACACACACATACTTCCACACACACACACAGACATAATTTCAAAAATGTTTGATTCGTGACCAGGGATGCTTGAAACGTGCTTTCCCGTCGAAAACTCGAATTCGAATTTTCAACACCCTCACAATACTTTCCTTATACGTCATTGTATATAAGGAAAGTAAAAACATCAAGAGTTTTCGGTTGAATTATCTTACGTTGAGACATCACGAATCACGAGTTAACACTATCTAAATACTAATGCTAGGGAGTCTTATCATAACAGGAATATTATTGAGTATAAAAAGCCAGAATTATTATACAGTCAATGTCAAAAGTTTAGACAATCGAGGAATTTCGAACTATAACACAGGAAATGCGGAATTATACATTTAAAATTCGCATGTATGCACCCTGTTGCAAAAACAATATGCATGCACCCATAAAAATTGATCTATAGTCGCGAACTCGGTATGCAAATGTCGTTTTAAGAGTTATTCAAATGATCAAACAATCAGCGTAAATGATGTTATAGGAGTCTTGCAACGCGCATGAGAACGACGCATCAGGCAGCACATAAAACGGCCGGTGTTCTTACTCATGGACAATCGGAACATGATTTTCTGTTTTGAAACTGCCAGTTATGTACAAAGATACCTTTTTGACGTAGTCGACGGCTTTACGAAAAATTATAAGGTTTATAGAGTATGACACAGGGGTTAGCAAAAAGTGTTACAGGTTCTGAAATTAGCAAAAGCGAAAAAATAGCATCAGGCATGAGACAAGAAGACGCCAATTTTTATTATGGAGCGTACATTCATTTATGGTCAAGAAAATTAATGATGACCTCACGGCACGTGCGTTTTGTGGACTCAGGAAACACCGCGGGGCTAGAGGAGATTCTCCAATGGAAAGCATGGATGACCCCTCACAGCACTGTGAACCAATGGAAAAACAGATGCCGGAGAACCAATGGGAATAAGGGGGCGGGAGGGAATTCATAGAGCAACTCCGTGCAACAGAATTGAGGAAGTTCACTACTTTTTGACTTTTAATTTTGGAACTTGACTTGTAAAGGTGAAGTCAAACACTTTGATTTTTGATGTTGACCTGAAAATGTAAAAATAGCATGTTCTCGTAAAAGTGTGTCGTGTGCAGTGAAGTTGAGTTGAAAATGCTAAAACGTCTGGAGTCAAATGCGGTGCACCAAAAGTGGACAAGGTGGCACTTTATATATGATACTTAAGGAAAATAATATAAAACTGACTATAAGTCAATAACTAGTTTCCGCTGTATCACGAATCTCTTTTTAAACAGAATAATCTGCAATAACTTGATAACTGATGATCTATAAATATAAGATATAGTGATGAATTTAATCTTGAGAGAGTTTAACATAAGTAATATTTTAATAAAGTTTTGATTTGACCAATAATGTCTCTTCATTGCGCAAAATGTAAATGTATGTCTATTAATAAATTTTATTTTCAGACAACACCGGATAACACACGAATAATTAGCTGGTTATCACAATGTACCATGTTAAATTCACGCCCACCCTCAGCTCAAGCTAATATTATATTTATACGCCTCAGAGAGAAGTCGCATTATATGCCTAAGGGGAGCTGGTTAGTCCAACAGACATATCAGTCGCCATCTTGGTCGGAACGATATGGTAGTTGTTCGGTGTTGGCAACAGTGTATCAGAAAAGGCACATATAACCGTCCCAGAGACTCAGGACGCCCCAGACAAACAACTGCTCGTGCAGTCAAGAGAGGAGCCACCACCACACCAATGGCGTCGATATCTGCCATTCGAATACAGTTGTCATCTTTCAAGTATCATGGGATACTATTCGGAGACGACTGGCGGAAGATGGGATTAGGCATTGACGTCCATTAAGGAGCCTACCACTAACCCCCTGAAATTGGCAGAGCCGTCTGGATTGGAGATGAGCTCGTTCAGCCTGGTCAGCGTTCAATTGGAGGCATATTGTCTTTAACAGAGAATCCCGCCTCTCTCTCAGTGCTGATGATCGCTGCATACGTATGTAAAGGAGGACTGGCCAACGTTCCGATCTCGCATTTGATATCGAGCTGCATTCGACCATCACAAGTAGAGTGATAGGCTGGGAAGCCCTCTTATGGGACAGATAATCTCCTCTAAGCTGGTCCTGGGGGACAATTTTATATTTGGATTATTGGTTATTTGATTAGCGTCTGTTTATTTTCTGGAGGTTTGTGGGAGGCTCTTGTTGTTTGTGGTTTTTTCGGCGAATTTTTGTGTAAGCTAGAACAATTTTTTGTAATGTTTACACTTTTTATGAATTGTACGGTGCATTGTGGACTAATTATGATGCTTAATCCAGATTTGAGTTTATTTGGGGACTATTGTGAAACTGGTAATGGTTATATTATGGATTATGGAATTTATCATTTGTCTGATTGGATATAGGAGGAGAGCTTTTGAGATGGAATTGATTGCTTGGTTGTTATTCCAACTGTATTATCTCGACGCTTTGCTACTTTCTTTGTATTTAATTATTTTTGGTTAGTACTGGAAGGCCCATTCCTATTGGTTTCGGAGGGGTCAATTTTTATTGTATTTCAGTTCATGTATAGTACGGGTTAGGGAAGAGCGAGGTGAATTTGAAAAAAGAGAATTTTGATGTATGTGTTTAATTTATATAAATTATTGGCCTTCTTTTAGTGTTGTAAATAAATTAGTGGTCTGATGACATTGATATTTTATTTAGAATATGTGTTGATTATAAGTTTAGAAATGATTAAGATGTTATATGTTCTGTTATATTATTTACAATATGATGGTGTTGTTATTGTAGGCCTTTGTAACCGCCCTAGCCCGGCACAAAAAATTTGTTTGTAAATAAATTTAGGATTTTTTTCCCGACCGAGGTTTTTAAGCAGCTATAAGCCTGCTTAGGCAAGATCCCCGGCCTGGGACGACAAAAGAAAAAGATAATCACCGCTGGTTGCGCTTCAAACCAATCTGACAACTCTCATCAACAACGCACCAATATTTCCCCCAAGGAGTAAGTAAACAGATTGAGCTGCAATATTCCTGACACTTTAAGTATTACAGCTTTCTCAGCCATTGGAATGTCCAGATTAAAATACTGTTGCGAACGTATCCTCTAGCATTGCTGGTGTATACGCAGGATACAAGAACTAGTCCAAGTTTCTGGATAACATGCATTTATTCACAAGCACAAAGTAAAGAGGAACAATATACAATCAAACAGCACTTAAATGTTCCGCTAATTTCACAGAATAAGCGATATTATTCCAAAATACTGACGAAAATAATTTCACAAAACAACAGCTGCTATTCTCAAAACGTTGACTAAAACCTCGCAGCTCGTGTCTCATCAATTTATCAACTCCTGCAACAGAGGAATGAGTACTTTTGTATCCTCTATAGAAACTTCTGGAAATCTCTTCATATCTCCGAAACGAATCGTTATTTCGCGGAGTTTTTCGAAGTTTCCGGAAGTCACTAAATGTCGCCAAATTGCCAATAAAACGTCAATCTAGAAATATAACAACCAATAAATCTAGAAACCCTTCTTGTAACTGGAAAATCCAGGCAACTCTTGGATCACATCATCCTCACGTCATTCTGACGTCAAGGACTGTATTTTCTTCGTCTTGGCTTCGAGGCAGACGAAAGAGGAAACTCCAATGAGGGAATATTGAGCGTTCAATACTAAAATATTAAAATTACAACCACTATACTTCGAAACCTATGTATTAGATCCACAATCCAATAATATACGCTTGTAGTGCTTTCATAGTGCTACAAACTCTTGCTTATTGCTCAAACCTAGTACTTTTAGGTTTTGTGATATAAGCATTGCAATCTTGAAAAACTAAAAACTCTCAATATTCTTTAACTTGACAAGAAAATTACTCGAAAACTATAGGAGCTTTTTAAAAAAGTAAATATAGATTAAGAAATTAATTTTCCAAATGCATATTTTTGTTATTTGCTATTTATATCTATATTTAATAGTTTCGAAGACATTTCAAGTAAAAGTAAAACTAGAAAGATCAATCGTGCATAAAGCATTGATTATGAAACACTTTCCAACTGCAATTCAATTTCATTTAAACATCTCTAAAATGCGGTACATTCAGCGGTAATATTTTTTAAATTATCACAATACTACGATAATTTATTGCATTTGAAAACTTAAAAGTTCATCGAATAAAATGAACCTTATTAAAATGACGCCATTGAAATATAAATCGCCAGGCTCTCTATGTAAAAGCAGTAAATATTTCATTCATACACTTTTATTCCATACTTTTCATTCATCACAATACTACAATAATTTATTCTACTTTAAAACTTAAAACCATGGAGGTAAAAGTACTTTAACTCTATGCTTAAAACCTCATTCAAAAAGTCTGCTATAAAATCGTCTGCTTCTCTATGTAAAATCACTGAATATTACATTCATATCAGCTTTATTCCAGACTCCAGAGCTGAATAAATTTGCATTCAAAAATTCAGCAATTCTTATACAACTCATCGTACAACTTGATATGCTTACATTCTGCACACGTTAAAATTAGCCTTCGCTGTAGAAATGATCTAGAAATCTAACAACCAACAACAGTTTGTTCAACAGTTGTTTCAGAATATAAATGCCCAGAAATTAAGCAAAAATAAAGCGATTTTAGGACGGATACAACACTGAATATAATTTAAAAAACTTTTAAAATCACGAATTTGACACAAGATGGATGCCATATTTTATTTTGAAGTGAGTTACGTGATCTCTTCATATAATATGGGTGTAATTATTATTTCAATTTTTATTTAAAAAACTACTAAATATATTTTGCTGAATTTTTTTTTTATATTTTTATGGAATAATTTGAATATTTCCAAAAACTTTCGAAACAATGTCTGAATTTTAAATTCGCTTAAAAAAAAATGTTTTTAAAATTTGGCCCCATAGGTTTCAAAGTATTTCGTTTTTCAACTCGGGTTCAATCCAAAACTAATTGGGTGGTATTATTTATTAACACTTTACAACAAAGTTGAAAAGTGTTTATGACTTTGTTAATTCTGTCTGTCTGTCTGTCTGTCTGTCTGTCTGTCCGTTAGCACGATAACTGCCGTAAAAATGACTTAATCAAAATGAAATTTTAGCATGTTGTTCAGACGGTCTATAGGACCTATGGGAATATAAATGAATAATATCACCCAATTAGTTTTGGATTGAACCCGGGTTGAAAAAATGGAATACATTGAACCCTATGGGACCTAATTTTTCAAGCATTTTTTAAGCGAATTTAAAATTCACAAATTACTTCGAAAATTTTAGGCAATATTCAAATTGTTCCATAAAATATATAAAAAAAAATTCAGCGAAATATATTCAGTTGTTTTTTAAATAAAAATTAAAATAATAATAACACCTCTTATATGAAGCGATCTCGTGTCCATGATATGAAACGATCACATGACCCACTTCAAAATGATATATGGCATCCATCTTGTGTCAAAATCGTGATTTTTAAAGTTATTTTTAATTCATATTGAGTGTTGTATCCGTCCTGAAACTACTTTATTTTTGCCTAAATTCTGTGCATCTACATACTGAAACAACGCAATGACAATATATTTCAGTTTAAATGCTCTTCCAAATTTCATTATTTCTACCATTAAGCCTATTTTTCACCTATGTAAAATGTAAACAGCAAAATATGTAGAATGAGTTGTATTAGAATCGCTGTAATTCTTTAACACAAAATCATTTAGTCCATGGAGTCTGCTTAGCTGATATGAATGAAATATTCATTGATTTTAGAAAGAGAAGGACGATATTTTTCGATGAAGTTTTACGCATTGAGTTTACTTACTTGTAGCTCAATGGTCTTAATTTTTAAATAAAATAAATTATTATAGTATTGTGATGAATGACATGAATGGGGGGAATTATTTATGAATGAAATGTTGCTTTTATAGAGAGAGCCAGGCGTGTTATTTTTCTATGACGTCATTTGAATGAATTTCAGTTGCTTTCGATGATGTTTTCAAATATAATAAATTATCGTAGTATTATGATGATTCTAAAATTATTACCGAGGATTGTATCACATTTTAGAGATGTTTAAACCAGGCAATTTATACTTTAATGCTGTCATTTGAATGAAGTTAATTTTTTTCGATGAAGGTTTAAGGTGTCAAATATAATAAATTAATGTAGTATTGTGATAAGTTTTAAAATATTACCGAGGAATGTATTGCATTTTAGACATGTTTAAATAAAATTGCATTGAAGTTGGAAAGTGTTTCATAATCAATGCTTTAAGCATGATTGATCTTTCTTGTTTATATTCCCATAGGTCTTACAGGTTGTCTGAACAACATACTAAAATTTCAGTTTGATAAAGTCATTATTACGGCAGTTATCGTGCGAACGGACAGACAGACAGATAGAATGGACAAAGTCATAAACACTTTTCAACTAAAGTGTTAAAAAATGACAAGGAAACTCCCTTGGATAGATACTTTTATAAGGTTTTCATAAGTTAAAAGTTTTACAAGTTATATGGAGTAAGATATATGTTTCTGAAAGAAATATAAAAGTTATGACATTATTTTTATAATCTGGACTATATTTCTGATAAAACAAGAAAAATAGTTACGTTTTTATTTATTAGGTTCAAAGACATAATCATCCAAATTGTTTACATGTTTCGTAACTCTCCGATTTCCTCCACAGAAACCACAAACATAAGTATTATTCACATCAAAAAAAATCTTATGTGGGCAACACATGACTTTCCTTATATAATGTAATGAATTTACTACTTTTACAGTAAAAAAAATAGGTTTTTCTTATAGTACTCGTAGATACTAATATTCTTTCCAAGATATTGAATTTTCGACAATTAGTGGTCATTTTCATTGATTTAGCGTCATTTTTATCCATTTGGCAAGATTTTCGTTAATTTGGCAACATTTCAAAAAGTCGCCAAGTTGGCGACATTCCGCCAATTTCGTCGCCAGAATCTCGCCAAGCGTTATGGACGAAGAAATAAGTTATTCTTACAGCAGATAAATAATTATTGACGTTCAAATACAAAAGTATTACTCAAAGTATCTTTTTTCATGAATGGAACGAGCTAGATCCACGAGAATTATGTCACCCAATTTATCGCATGATATTACATATGAAAAGTGAACATGTTTCTGACTAGGAATTTTTTTTTATTTTATATGACTTTTTGATAATTTTTTTGAAAAATGTGCAATATCTCAAGAACGGTTCATGTTAGCGTTCTAAAATTTATGTCAATCGTTTTCTAATGAAAAATTGCGTAACTTTATTAGTGGTTTTGATTTTTTGACGATTTTTTCAAAATTTCATTCGAAAATTTAGGGGGGTTCTGAACATTCGATTGCGTATAAAAACAATAGGCTTCCAGTGTTTGCGGGTTGTGATTTTTGTACCAAATTTGGTTCGAATCGGTCCATTTGTTCGTCAGTTATCGTCTCCACAGACCCACTGACACACACACACATTCACACACACACACACACACAGACATCACTTCAAAAATGTTTAATTCGTGATCAGGGATGCTTGAAACGTGCTCTCCTGTCGAAAACTCGAATTCGAATTTTCGACCCCGTCACAATACTTTCCTTATACATTATGTATATAAGGAAAGTAACAATTAAACTAATTTCAGTCTGCAGGTATAGTTTTGCCTACATCAAATGCTATGTTCTGCCTACATCAAATTTTATTGCAAATTTCCTCTAATACGTTTTTTTATTTGCATTTCTCTTACTTCATTACAATGCTGCTCAAAAGAATTCTTCAACTCTGCATATTCTTAATTTTGTAACTGGCATTGACCGACAAAATCCAAATATTGGGCCCCAAGCAGTCTCTAGGCTCTGTTTGCCTCTGATTTGGGCAAGGTGCCAAAGGAAGGGCCAACACCCGATCGATCGCAAACGTCCCAGACGGTGAGAGTAGTGGCCCGGCTACTCACTCTCATAATCCGGGATGCGGAAAAGCAGATCCCACTTAATTTTGAAAGAATGCGTGATCCGACGGTTAATTCGGATGAGAGAATCTTTGGCCGCGGTTTTATTTCACCTTTGTTTATTTAGCTCTGGAGTGATGTCTGTGTCATTATTTGGTTAGTGGCTATGATTGTTTTGATATGGATTTGGTTTCTGATTCACTTTTGCATATGTAACTGTTTATTGACCATAGAATTAATATTGGGTAATATCTTAAAATAAAGATAACTTTATTATATCTATAGTGACCCATCGAATTTTTTATTGGGTAAGTCTAAATAATATGCTAGCTCGAGGAATGTGCCAGTTTAAAATTTTATCACATCCATTCACGAGTTTTCGCCCCTTCCTACATCATTATGAACAGATTAAAAATTTGCTTTAATCCCAGTAATTACCACTACTAGTGAGGCCCGCGGACATTCTGCCCGTAAGTAATTTAAAAAAACCGATTTTTCATGCGTTATCTTACGATATTAACCTTTTGCTTATACGGGTTGGACAGCGTTCATCCCAAACGAAGAATCTCTCAAAAAGACAGGTATTTGACATACCCTATCACAAACAGTTCGATCCTCTTCGCAGATATTGGCGTCCAGTCAAATACCTGTGTTTTTGAGAGGTTCTTCGTTTGGGATGGATGCTGTTCCACCCGTAAACAAAGTGTTAAAAACCAATTAAATCAAACCCGCGAAGCCACAACACAAGAAGAGGCATTATATTATCCGTTGTCTTAAATGAATTTAAAATGTGTCCAATATCCAGGTTCGTTTTTAGTATGTGACGACATACGCAAAGCTCTGTTGTAAATAAGTTAAAAATGAGTCCAGTACCCGGCCTTGTTTTCAGTATCTGATGTCATGCACAACTTAAATCTCCAGAATACTGCTATTTATGTATATATTTTTTTATTTCTAATGGTTGGGCACATGAAAAAAATACAAAAGTACAATAATGCTAACATAAAAAATAAAAACAAAAATATACAGAAGAACAAGCAATACAAAATATGGAAAGAGTGCAAAAGATATCCGAAGGTTAACGCCTCCGAATATCTGGAAGCCTCAGTAGCACCTGGAGGACACCACAGCAACGCAGGTGGTGTTTGTCCGTAAGTTCATTAGCGTCACACAGTGGGTGTGGAAACCCCAGGCCGTCCGACTCATCCAGAGGACTTGAGCAACTATTTGGACGACCGGTCACACAGTGGGTGTGTCAATACGGCACAAATGTGTAGCAAGACAGTCATGCTCTTATGCATACATATACCGAGCTTAATGGCATATTTTGGCAGGTGTGTCTTTTTAGCAACTTTTATTATTATTTACAAATTTAAAGACTGGATTCAACTTTAAGTATAATAAAGCTTTGCAGACTTAAACTTTATTATATTTTGGTTCCCATAGAGTGGATCAAGCGAGTAAGATTAGATTCAAGGGATGCGTGTTAAAATTCTTGTCTGATAATATATTCAACATTCCTTTGGGGAAATATGCCAGTAAATTCCTGGAAAGATTGATAAAAGTCCAAACTGGGGGACTAGTCTCTTAAAAGCCTCTTTATTAAAATGATTAAGGGCTGAATCATATGAAAAACTGAAACTATGAGAAACAGAGTCACACACACTGTTAGAGAACAGCATTCTCAATAACTAACTCATCCTTGGAATTATCTTTATTTCCAGAATCGGCTAATGGTTAAAAAATGTTTGGGTTTTTTTGTTTTGTTTTTTTACATAAATATGTTTTACTGTTATTAACGTCCAATACGTAACAGCACTGTTTTGAATTGAAATTATCTGATAAAATAGATTTTTCTGTTTCCTAATTTATTATAATTAATTTCACAACTATTCGATGATCAGAAAATTGTTCAAGAAATTGAGGGTTTTCTCATGATGTATTAATCTCACACATTAATTGACCTCCCATGTTCAGGAATTAAAAAACAATTTTATGCGGACAGCACATGACTTTTCCTGTATAATGCAATAAATTTACTTATTTTACACGAAAAAATGATGTATAAGACCCATTGTACAATTGGGTCTTTTTCAAATGGCGGCATATAAAACTATTTCAAAGGGCCCAATTAACTTATATTTCAAGTTTGAATTGGCAATTATCAATATATTCCATATAATAAAATATTTAAACAATTAATTCATCAATTTGGCGTCATTTTATTTAATTTACCGCCATTTTTACAATTTTGAAGATATTTTTGTCAATTTGGGGTGACATATTGCTAAGTTAGCGATATTTCGCTAAAATCGACAAATTAATCGCCAAGCGTTACAGACAAATGGAGAGAAGATATATTTTTTATATAGACATAAGTTTTAGCGCTTTGTTAGGCGTCAATATATACCAAACCATTACCAAATCTCTCGTGAATAGAACGAACTAGATTTACAAGAATGATGTTAACAAATTTAATATTTCATGTGAAAAGTTAACATTTTCACGACAGTTGATACTGCATAAAATTTATGTGATTTTTTTATAAATGTATTTGATCTGTATGAAATATCTCGACAACGGTTCATTCTAACATTCTAAAGTTTATGTCATTCATTTTCTAATGGAAACATACATAAAAATGATTGTTTACGTAACATCATATAACGTTCTGAGTTTTGGGTGACTTTTTCAAAATTTAATTCGAAAAATTAAGGGATCTTCCCAGCATCCTATTTTTTATATCAACTGGGTTTCCATTATTCGTTGATTGTAATATTTGTACCAAATTTTGTTCTAAACACTCCCATTCGTTCGTGAGATATCGCATTCACAGACTCACGAAAATCCATACACATACACGCACCAATACACACGCAGACATTGCCTCAACACTTTCGATTCGAGTTGAAGGATGTTTGAAATGTGTTCTTCCGTTGAGAACTCGAATTTAAATTTTCAATACCATCACAAAACTTCCCCTATATATTATACTATGTATATAGGGAAAGTAATATTAATAAAAAATGCCAAATAAAGAACCAAATTCCATTTGATTAACTCAATTTGTTTGAGGGATATTTGGGAACAGACTCATAGAAAAAACAGGCAGACATACAAAGATCATAGATCATGGATAAAACGGTTTATTCGTATTTAGGAATGATATAAACGTCTAAATCAATCCAAATTCGAGAATTACAATTTCGTTCCTTTTGTATATACTGTATTGTAAGGAAAATAATAACCTATTTGCAGTGAAAAGAAAAGAAAGGATTTTTGAGGACAAAATAAACTTTCGATTATTATTTCCCTCAGATTGCATTATAATATATATTTACTTAAACTAACAAATCTAACTGGTTCGGTTGACAGGCCAATTACACCGAGCTAATCAGCATTTTCTGCGTTCCTAAGGTAGAGTAGGATTATGTTTCGGATCGCGAGAATTTCAGAGGCTTCTTGAGTAGTGGCTGCGTAAGTAGTGGGTACTTGAAAGAGTGTTCTTGGAAAGAAAGGAGTGTTCTTGAGTAGTGGGTTCTTGGAATGAAGGAAGAGTTTTTGAGAAGAGGATGAAGGATTCAAGTAGTGAATGGAAGGAAGCCCCATTTGATACAACGATGACTAGGAAGAGTCTAGTATTCGGAGTGTGGTCGCAATACAGGCGAACAGAATGCCGGGTTAAGCATATAAGCTTTGTATATGCATATCCATGAAAGCATTATTATCAGTCTAGTATATTGTAGTAGCTTGCATATTTATCATTTATTCTGGGCGTGTGCATTAACAATTATTATTTATGTTGTCCGTTGCATTAAACAGCAAGTTGCTGTAAATTCTATGAAGTCTCCAATAAACTGACTTAAATTTTACACAGTGCTATTGTCCTTGGACCGAAAGGTCGAAATATCAAGTTCTCTAAGTTTGAGTTAAGTCACTTTTGACAGATTAAGTAAAAATCCTCAAGAAAGGGATGTAAAGAGAATAAAGAGACACTTAAGTCTTTACAAATTCATAAATGATAAAAGGAACTTATAAGTGGATGTCATTCAGCGTTCAGCTTATTAGTATGCTCCGATTTTATGATATTCATTTACTTTGTTCCTTTGTCTTTAGGCTTATACATTTTTCTTGATTGGCTCTGTGCTAGGTACTGGCACGTTTTATTTTACTTTATGTTTAGAGATTATATTTGAAAAGGGCCAAGAATCAGAACTCTAGTTTTCGACGGATCTGCATTCTAGAATATGAATACACACTTTTTAACATGACGTCTGAGGGTGCGTGTGTGTCTGTTTAATGTTTATATTCACTCTGTCTCAAATACTTTTCGATTAAATTTCACAAAATTCGATTTGTATGCCGCTTATGGGTTATCCTGGTGCTGATCAGATTTTGATACGATTGGATAAAATAGAACCAGCCGTTTTTTGCGAAATAGCCCACAAAAATCGTCAAAAGTTAAACAAAAATCTAATATACTCAAATATATTAATAAAATGCTTGTTTGCTTGTTTTATGGGTAATTTTCGACGAGGAAAAGGATAAGACCAACTCCATTACTCTAAGATAAACTGCTCTCTCCCCCCTTTCTCTCTCTCTCTCTCTCCTTCTCCCTCCCTCACTTCCCCCCTCTCTTTTCTGTAATTTTTGAACTTTTGCTGCGTACCACTTTGAAACTTTGAAAATAGTTCTAGTCGCCATATCAAAACGAAAATTAAATTAAAACTGCAAATTCTGTGCAATCTATACAATACTGAAATGATTGAATAAGGGATGATTCATCAAAATTATAGCGTATTTCCACTACAACTGTAATCTTGGTTCTGGTATCATCCAATCCGTTTCAGCTTCGAGAACAATGGATAAATCTAAAATTTCTAAAATTTGAACTAGGGGTGATGGGGCACAGAATTAATATAAAAACTCTAAGCCAATTTGCTTAATTATCGAGCACTTCCACTCTAGCTAGAATCTTGGTTTTGGACTCATTGATCTCTCTTAGCTTTCAGATCAATGGAAATATCTAATATTTCAAAAATTAAATTCAAGGGTGACGATGTAAAGAAATCGAACTGCCCGGAAGTGCAATCTTAAAGAGACACTGTTACAAATATTAGAAAATCGAAGGAAGTTTTAAAAGTGATCGAGATACTTAGAAGAAATTACCAGCTCTTATGAAGTGGACTTTGCCGAAGTGGACTTTGCAAGACTTTGAATATCAAACAAATCTAGTTGAAATAAACTCATAAATGTTCAAGTACAGAATCATATGATTCTGACAACGACAAAATTTCTTTCTTTTTCATGATATAATTTTTTAACTTCGAAACGTAGCGACGTACATTCTTGGGTATGCTAAAGTATTATACACATTCTTCTCACTTATTTCGCTCTAGTCAATTCTTAAAATTCCTTGACGTCTTAATAAAATCTAATAAAATTAGCTGAAACAAACTCACAAATGTTCAGTTCAAATACAGAATTGTGTAGATTTCGACAACGAAAAAGTTGCTTTTTTTTGCGTGATTTAAATTTAAAATTCGAAGCATAGCGTAGTACGTCACTGTACAAAAATAAAAATATAATTCTCATTTATGTCGTACAAGTCAATTTTGACGTATGAATGTCTCTACAATCCAGATTTTGAATATCTAAATAGAACTAGTTAAAAGAAACTCACAAATGTTTAAGCACAGAATCATGCAGATTCTAACAGCGACAAAGCTGTTACTTTTAGAATTTTGTAAGGAAATAAATAAATTACTCCCTTCTAGATGTCGATTCAGTCCAGTCTTGAGTTATCGCCCTTCAGTGTCTGCTTGTCAGTTTGTTACCGGAAGAATAAGGATTTGGAATATCAGAGAACAAAGTTATTGATTTCTAGATCAGCGTATGTAGATAGTCTAAGCTTATGAATTAAGGAAGCAGTTGAGAAAGATCTGATGTGGGCAGCACATGACTTTTCCTACAGATTAAAAGTCATACTCCAATCGTTATGATTTCTCTTATCCCCACACCAAAAATATTCATTTAACCAAATCTTCTTCCAAACGTTGACATATTTGGTTTTCTGATATTTGTAAAACCAAAAATTCAGTTATCGATTAAAGTACAGTGTTTAATTCTGTTAAGAGTATTTCTGACAGTATCACTTATACTGATAGTTTATGAGTAACTTATGCTTTTAATATTTTTGATCAATGTTATTTAGAGTTAATATATACACTGTTCTGTTCGTATATGTATTTCTATGGTTTTATTTCCTTTCTATTTTGAATATTTTATTATTTTACTTTTATATTATATTCTTATTTTGTCTTCTTTTATTTCTTTTCTTTTCTTCCTTTTCTAAAATTATTTTCTCTTTTGTGTGGTTTTTTTTTTTGTTTTTATTAAATAAATATTTCTTGAATAAAATATTTTTCTTTACAATATTGGAATCTGGGTAGTTTTGCTATTATTAGTCTCTGTGTATCGTCTATGTTTGTTTATTGTTTTTATATATTGTATTACTTGTGCATTGCCTTTGTATATTGTACATGTATTTATTTGTGTTATTTTTGTGTTTTTCTGGACGTTCATTATAACTGCTCAACACCCTTTGAGTGAGCTGAACGGCCTGATTAATGAAACAAAATCGTACTCCATGCTTTTAATATTATTTAATCAATGTTACTTAAAGCTAATATCTACATTGTTCTTTAAGTGTATGTACCGCTATGGTTTTACTTCTTTTTGAATCATTTATTATTTTACCTTTAAATGTTATTCTTATTTTGTCTTTATTTTATTTTTTACTGCTTTTCCTTTTCTAAATGCATTTTCTCTAATTTGTTTACTTTTCTTTTGACTTTAATTAATTACTTTTTGTACTAAATATTAAATAAGCAATATTGGAGTCTGCTTTAAGAATCAGTTTTGAGAATAGAATCAGCTGAGCATTTAATTGTTTTTTTATTGTACGTGACATTTGTTTAGTCATCTTGTAAAATAGTTATCGAGCTGTATATTGCTTCTGTTTACGCTTATTAATGTTTTTAAATCAAAGTGTTAGACTCATTTTCGTATCCTTAAAGTACGCCCACGGAATCGAGAGGATTAATATGTTGTAATAATATAAAAGTCGCATATTCTGCCCATGTCTTTGATACCCAATTGTATTTTTAAATTAAACTTTCTTGAAAGTATCTCTATTGTTTCTTAATCAAACACCCTTGATAACAATCATTATCCTTTCTTCCCTTTCCGCTTGGAAATATCTTGCGCAATTTTTACATTCTGATCTGCTTTCTCATCATTTTTTGAGGTTCCTTTTTTATGTCTTTTTAGGTTTTTTTTTATCGAAATTGTATTTGACGAAAACAGATCATATGACATCGGCAACCAATTGTTTTTTTCATATTTGATGTACATTTCTTCCCTGTTCGTTCTAATTATTTTTCCACCGTTTTTAATTACTTTCTACTTTTTCTTTATATTTCTGACAATTGGTTTCATCGTCTCATGTTCTTCCGTTACCTATTTAGTAGAGTTGCTCACTATTCAGTCATCTCTTGTATCCGTTCCATTCATTCTTTACTTTCTGTTATTCTTCGCCTATTCGTGGTTTTTACCTTTATACTGTCTCTCTTTTTCCTGCCACTGGTTTCGCCTCTTTCATTTCTCCCTGCGACGGTGATTACTTGTTCCCTACTTATAGCAACGTGGGCTGTTCTATTGCAATTGCGTTCTTACTTGAATTAGTGAGGAAGCGATTTTTGTTTGTCCTAAAAAAGAAGGTTGTTTTCTGCCTTTGAAACTGGTTGACAACTTTCAATTTGTGTGAATTCTGTATTTACAAAGCTTTTATATTATTTATCTTACCATCACGCAGGTTAATGCCTGATTTTAAAGGGTTATGAGGCCGGCTGTGTAGCCTGGGTTTGAAGACCGATTTTGTCGGTATTCAAACCGTATATATAAGGTAGGATCAAAAAGTTCGTATATACAAGGTAGGTTCAAAAAGTTCGTATATACAAGGTAGGATCAAAAAGTTCGGTAACTGTGCTGATATCTGCAACCTTGGTTGGAAGAGAGAGGATCTATTTTACCGTGGCGTAGAGGCACATATGACGCGAGATATGGAAAGGAAGAAGCAGGTATTTTTCCAGACAATGCGTGTCAGTGAACTGTAATCGCTCACATTCGTAGAAAAAGGAAATGGCGTTTGAAGAATAATGTGTCAATATCAAATTCTTCCAGCGTTTGGGGAAACATTGCAATGTTTCTGTCGGCGATTTCCCCAAACGCTGGCAGAATTTGATATTCGCACGTTGTTCTTCAAACGCCATTTCCATTTTCGACAAATGCGAATGACTACAGTTCACTGACAGGCATTGTCTAAAAAAACCTTACACTGCTGACCTGCCACTTAATTTTCACATTTCGCGTCACATGTATTTCTACGCCACTGTAAAATAGCCCCCCCCCCTCCTCCAATCAGGGTTGGAGATATCAGCACAGTTTCAGAACTTTTTGATCGGTCCTTGTATGTGACATATACTGTAGAGCTTTTGGACGGTAGGAGGAGTAATAAAGCAAAATAAGCCATATTACCTGTTAAAAGATTATTAGGTTACTTTTAATGTATTAATGCTATGTTTTTTGAAGGAGTATATGAATTAACAAAATAAATTTGAGAATGCAAGTATGATGTATGATTTAAAATACAATATACTTCTTGTAAACGCTGTAAATAAACATCACTTTTCTGAAACAAGTAAGTCTTCTTATTCCAAAAACATTTCACACAGTTGCTGTGGAAAAACGACGTATTCGAATAATGCGCTTATTTGTCTTAGAAAAACTCTCATAATTGACATGGTAATTCTCTGTAATTGGGAAACTTAAATAAATTATAATAAAAAAATAATTTTTATCCAAAGCAGAAGCACGTAAATGCGTATTTACTTTGAGCAATTTCTCACAGAAGTATTGCTACGATTTTCAACAGAATTCGTCAATTTCAAAAAAGAAAATATTTGTTTTCCCTCAGAATGATGTTTACCAAGATACATCGTTTTGCTATCAGAAAAGAGTGGAGAGAAAGGTGTCGGTAATACCATGATGACGAATACAGTAAAAGGGCGAAACCGGTCTATGGGTATTCATAGCTCCAATGGAATCATGTTCCTCTAGAAACCTGCTGAAAATGCAGTTCGCAAAAAATCGATATGAAGCATGAGATTTCATTTTACAAATAAATTTTTCATATTTTAAGGAACAGAAAATGAAACTGGGCTTTTTCTATCCGGACGTGACAATAAAGCTGCAAAAAGCGTGATTGATTCCGGGTTGTTTTTAGTATTTCAGAACAAATAAAAAATGTTCCTCATTTTCGACGATGGTAGAGATCGAGGCGTTACTCTGCTGAAAGGAAAATCATATTATTTCCAAAAATATATATATATTTGGTGTCCTCATTTCTAAAACGTGTTTTATTCGGGATTGGGAAGTAAGAATATATGTGAAGAGCCAAGTATATGGTTCCGTATCGGAAAAATATATAAACATTGGAGAAAATTTTACCTCTGTAGGATGTATCGAATTTAATATCTTTCAGAAATTAAATATAACATTGAGTATGATTCATTTATATGTTCGAAATTTTCTGCATCTTCTGGGCTTTTTCTAGCAATCAACTGAGTGATATCATACAGCAATAGTTCCAACAAACCAATGATTCGCTGTCTTTCATCGATCTTACTACGACGTGTTTGTCGCTCAAGTAATACCATGTACAACCCAATATTACCCTCCTTTCGGTCTAACCTGTGCAATAGCCTCTGGAAATCATAAGTCATTCCCTTATGTCCGACGCTTTCACCACCCGATGTGTTCAAAATAACCCAAAGTCTAATCGTAACTTTTCCAACTCAAAATTTCTCTCCTCTGTCCTTTCCCGACTTTCTAACTCCTCTTTCTTTTCGTGCCTTTCAAACTCCTCTTTCTTTTCGTGCCTTTCAAACTCATCTTCCTGCCTTTCAATTTCCTCTTCCTGCATTTCAATCTCCTCTTTCTTTTCGTGCCTTTCAAACTCCTCTTTCTTTTCGTGCCTTTCAAACTCCTCTTTCTTTTCGTGCCTTTCAAACTCCTCTTTCTTTTCGTGCCTTTCAAACTCCTCTTTCTTTTCGTGCCTTTCAAACTCATCTTCCTGCCTTTCAATCTCCTCTTCCTGCATTTCAATCTCCTCTTTCTTTTCGTGCCTTTCAAACTCCTCTTTCTTTTCGTGCCTTTCAAACTCCTCTTTCTTTTCGTGCCTTTCAAACTCCTCTTTCTTTTCGTGCCTTTCAAACTCATCTTCCTGCCTTTCAATCTCCTCTTCCTGCATTTCAATCTCCTCTTTCTTTTTGTGCCTTTCAAACTCCTCTTTCTTTTCGTGCCTTTCAAACTCATCTTCCTGTCTTTCAATCTCCTCTTCCTGCATTTCAATCTCCTCTTTCTTTTCGTGCCTTTCAAACTCCTCTTTCTTTTCGTGCCTTTCAAACTCCTCTTCCTGCCTTTCAATCTCCTTTTCCTGCATTTCAATCTCCTCTTACTGCCTTTCAATCTCCTGTTTCTGCCTTCTAGACTCCTTCCTGCCTTTTAGACTCCTCTTCTAGGTTTTCAAACTTCTGTTAATTCCTTTCAAACTCCTGTTAATGCCTTTCAAACTCCTTTTAATGCCTTTCAAACTCCTGTTAATGCCTTTCAAACTCCCCTTTCTGCTTTTCAAACACTTCTTCCTGCCTTTCAAACTCTTCTTTCTGCATTTCAAACATTTCTTCTTGCCTTTCAAACTCCTCTTCCTTTCCCTGCCTTTCAATTTTCACTTTCTTTTCCTGCCTTTCATATTTCTCTTTCTTTTCTTGTCTTTCAAATTTCTATTTTTTTTCCTGTCTTTCAAACTCCCCTTCCTGCCTTTCTAACTACATCTCCTCCTTATTTTCCCGTCTTGCAAACTACTCTTTCTTTCCCCACTTTTTCTAATCCTACCAAATTATATCCAAAACGCTTCATTTGTTCGTGATATATCTTGTCTGGTTTACAAACTGATAGAATCACACACACACACACACACACATACATAAATAATAACACACAAACATGCATACACACTAATATACACACGCACACACACACACACACATATATATATATATACATATATATATATATATATATATATATATACAGGGTGTCCAGAAAAGATTGAAACGCGCTTGAATTCTTTACCTGTTGGAGATAAGTGGGCAATGTAAATTGCAAAAATGTTGAAAGTAAGGTAGGAAATAAGATTACGTTAATGAAATAGCCCTCTCAATAATTTTCAAAAAGTTACAATTTTTAAATTTTTATACGACCCCCTTAGACAAATTTGGTCAGTCGGAAAATTTTTGAAGTTTGAATTGTTGAAGTTACAACTAAATATAGTTTATCACACCATAAAAATACTGTAATAGAATCACTAGATAAAGTTTAGTGTAGAGTTACCGAAATAGCTAATATGCCACCGATTTCTGACCTTTAAAATTAAATAGGAAAGCAAAAGTTATTATGAACAGAAATATTTATTATGTATATCCTAAATTTATAGCAGTATCATATATGGTATATAAACTTATTTCAGCGTGTTAATGGAATCAATTTTTCATTTCTATACAAATAGGAGACAGAAAGAAAATCTTCCAATATAATCTAGTTAAGATTGCCTGTTTATATATGCTGTATCGCATTGGAGAAGAAACAGCATTTGCAACTCTTGCATTATACATAAAGGAAATGCTCTCTTCCTCTGGAACTCACACTGATGATTATGCCAATAACGAGAAAGGGACTGGAAAGAATATAATCTTGAAATAGACAGGAGAAAGGCGTTCAGAAAAAAAAGAGACGCAAAATCGCATTTATCCTTTCTAAAATTATTTGTTAAAATATGTAAAAGTAACCATTTTCAAGATGGGGAAAAAACAGTTCACTTAATAACGCCGATGGATAGATTAGGCCAAAATCTGCTTTAATAAATACTATTTCTATACCATTAATATCCTTATATACCGCCATTAATTTTTCCTATATACTGCCATTTTTTCGGACATTATCATTACTTTTTACAAAAAATAATGCTATAAAATCATTTAAATTCGAATCATTCATTTTTTTGTCATAAGAATTATTAAACGTTTTCCTTTGTTTTAAGTTCTCACTTTACTGTATTCCCACATAAAATTTTATAACGATAGAAGTATTCGTTGGTGAGTTATAATTCACACACGCATACATAGACGAACATCTTTTCGAAATTTTTCGAAATCTCCGGAGGGCATAAATCGAGCTTATCCGTCTAAATCTCGAAATTATTTAATTTAAACAGTACTTTTCCAATAAAATTGTATAAAAAATAAAAACACATAATTACCCCTGCATACTTGACATTTGCAATTTATGTATGCATTGAATTTACAATTTCGGAATAACAAAAGTTATAAAATATCATACTTTCAGCATACAAAATATTGAAAACAAAATTCAAACTCTAATAAAAACAAAAAGAAATGGTATTTTATCACATTTTATTCACATCCGTAGTTCTTTCCATTCTTCATTGTTGATATTATTTTTCGAGCAATGAATAAAAAATAATATTATGTTACCTTTATATACTAATTAATATTTTCTAGTATATACTAACTAGTAAGGATTTCCAATTCCTACTCTACATATGATACTTTCGTTTTTTCTAAAATTTGTATGACTGTACGAAACAAGTGTACAATAAAAAAGTGTCAAAAGGGAAATGCACACACAACTTACCACCATTTGAAGGATTATTCATAAATTGTTAGTGTATACTAACTATGCAAATGATGGGAGGGCCAAAATCGCCCTAACAGCATTTTTTTCACAGTGACGTAAGATTTACGTCACACTGTGACTTTGGGACGTGACAGGACGTCGCAGTACGTCTCGGCAATGTCATATGGAGTTCACAGGGAAGTCATTTTGGTCATTTTCATGGTCGTTTGTGACGTCGCATATTAACTTGTTTGTGACGTCACATTGTAATTGCCATTGTAATGTCGTCACATTGTTACGAGTTAATTAAATTGTGGAAAAGTCACAGAATATAGTCTCAATGAAGTTGCAAAGTTACTGTGGCGGTTAACTATTGCCAGTTATGCCACCTGCACCAAAACGAACTAGAAGCGACTTTTCTCAGTGTATCTGATAACTGAGGAAATCGCATACCATTTCCTGTTTTGGGACGTCTGACTTTCAAAGATTCCCGATGGGGATGTACACATAACTTTAACGCCGGTGACAGTATGTTGGCATGTGAAAGCCATAATTTTCGTCACCGGCATGTGTGAAAAACAAGACGATGGTGCACACCGAAAACACGTGGCGTGCATGGGGAGCACCCCCATTAATGAGCCCCAGACCGACGACGACCAATAAGATGGTCGGTCACTCCTTCTGGGGCGTTTACAAAATTCAGTTTAGAAAAGAACTTTCATCTTTTCGGACAGATACTCGCTCCTAAAATCTCGACCTAATCGGTCGACTCTCGGTCTACTTGCTTTCGAACTTTGGAACTACGCGGTCGAAACCTCCTTCCGACTGTTTCGAACTTAACGTTCCAACAATCAGGATTTATCCGCTTGTCGCAGAATCTCTCTGCAAAGTATTAGTATGCTGTATATATATTTGTAAAATTTAATGTAAATAAATGTTATTTTATGCAAGTTAACGTTCTGCCTAGAGAACAAAACAACAACAACAAATGTCGGGGATTGTGCTGGGCATTAATACCGCACGTCAGGTTCAGCCCACACAAACAAACTTCAAACCAACATAAACCCCGCAATGGTGACCCTATGGACTTGAACGCCCGAGCATATATACAATTCTCTACGGATGCCAACAATGGAGCAATACTCTACTTGTCAACAGCAATAAATTACTGCTCATATAAGACTGCTCTCTCAAAGACAAGCATGCTCGCAGACGCAAACAGTGCTACCCAACAGCTGATGACGACTTCGCAAAGCAACTGAGTTCCTTCCTGACACAATGAATGGCCGCTTCCGATTACAAGCAATGAACGGAAAGTTAACCCAGGAGAACCCCCGTGGAGCAACTTCACCTTCCTCGGACCCCGGCTATTCATCTCCGGACTTTTAAAAGATATCCTTTCCGGCGGCTAAGAGCTCTCCCCTTCCATGCCAACACAGACGTCGCTGAAAGGCAGGATCCTCCTAAACAACTGCAGTTCATTAAGGTCAGCACAGGTCAGTTCCTTTTTTCCCTTCCCTCAAAATTATTTTTATTTCGGGACAGTGTGTATTCGCGTTATTACCGCTAATTCGCAAACTTACGCGTGCTAGGGAACCCTGTGTAAAAATTGTTTATATTTTATTAATTTGTATTTTAATTATATATATTTCTATATCTTAAGCATGGATGGAAACGACGAGCAACCCCAAATTAACAGGGTTACATGCAAAATCCCTCCTTTTTGGAAAAAGAATGTAACCCTATGGCTAGCTCAGGTTGAGAATGCGTTCCAAATTTCGCATATCACGAAGGATGAGACGAAATATGCATATCTCGTAGCGGCGATAGACTCGGAAGCATTATCCCATGTAAGTGATGTAATCTTGAATCCACCGCAGGAAAACAAATTCAGGACCTTAAAAGATAGGCTAATTACAGAATTTGCAGATTCGGAATTAACGCAAACGAGAAGACTTCTATCAGAATTGCAACTAGGGGACCTCAAACCATCCGCATTATTGAGGCAGATGAGAGAATTAGCTCTCGATAAAGTGAACGAGGATTTTTTAAAATCTCTATGGCTAGATCGCTTACCGCTAAACGTCCGCGCAATTTTATCGGCAAGCTCGGAAAATTTAAGCCAACTGGCAAATTTGGCAGATAAAATATACGAAGTTACAGCAAGCTCGGAAAATATTTGCGCAGTAGCATCGCGTAATGAAAATCCTGCATTAACGGATCTATCGAACATGCAGAAGCAGATAGCTGACTTAGCCACCCAGATCGAGCGCCTATCTAGATCAAGATCATACTCAAGAAATCAAATTCGAGATAATAGACCACGCTCAAAATCGCGTAACAACGCCCGATCTTTCAGAAATCATGACAAGGGAAACGACGTAGGAAGGAATAGCGATTTTTGCTTCTACCATAAACGTTTCGGTAAAGAAGCATATAAATGCCATACCCCTTGCAAATTGGCCGACCAAAAAAACTTGTAAAGCCTGTCATTCCAAACATAGGAATGACAGCGGAAATTAAAATAGATCCTGCTAGTAGACTCCATGTATATGACCGCAAAACAAATTGCAAATTTTTAATTGACACTGGTAGCGACATTTCAATTATACCAAAACCTCTAAATAATAAACTTCAACCATCTTCGTTGGAACTTTTCGCGGCAAATAACTTGAAAATCCAAACTTTCGGAACAAAATTAGTAGATATAGATTTAGGTCTAAGACGCGCATTTCGCTGGGAATTTGTCATCGCATCTGTATCCCAAGCCATTATCGGGGCAGATTTTTTGAAAGAATTTGGACTTCTTGTGGATCTAAAGCAAAAGAAACTAATAGATTCCAATACAAAGTTGCACATACCAGGCAAATTAACGAAAGGTAGCGTTACTGAAATCAAATTGATTTCAGGCGACACGCGTTTCCACCAAATTCTCCGACAATACCCAGATATTGCTAACCCAACTCCTAAATTCAAAAATGTAAAACATAAGACGGTCCATTATATCGAAACTTCAGGACCACCAGTTTATGCACGACCCAGACGATTACATCCGAAGCTGTACGAATCTACAAAGAAGGAATTTGAATTCATGCTAGAGCGCGGGATCTGCCGGCAGTCTAAATCAAATTGGTCGTCGCCCCTCCACGTAGTGCCTAAAGGTTCCGGCGAAATTCGCTGCGTGGGAGATTATCGTCGTTTAAATCAGGTGTCTTTACCTGACCGTTATCCGATAAGGAACATTTTAGATTTTTCGAACGCTCTAAATGGCAAGCGAGTATTTTCTAACCTAGATATTTTTCGCGCATATCACGCCATTCCAGTTTACGAACCTGACATTCCTAAAACGGCAATAACGACGCCATTTGGCCTATACGAGTTTCCCTATCTTAATTTTGGATTATGTGACGCAGCTCAAACTTTCCAACGTTTCATAGATGAAATTCTAGGGGATCTAAATTTCTGTTTTGCTTATTTAGATGACATTTTGGTTTTTTCTGAGAGTGAAGAAGAGCACGATCTCCATCTAAAACAGATATTCCAACGTCTAGATAATTACGGAATTAACCTTAACATTTCTAAATGCGTTCTGGGAGTATCCGAGGTATCATTTTTAGGCCATCTCATAAATTCTAAAGGCACTAAACCCTTGCCCGATAAAGTACAAGCGATATTGAATGTCAAGCAACCTGAAACAATTAAGGATTTACGCGCATTTCTCGGCATGATGAATTTTTATCGGACACACCTACCACATGCACCGCATACGCAAAAGCCCCGCAATGAGTATCTAAAGGGGGCACGAAAGAACGATAAGAGAAAAGTTAATTGGACTAATGAGGCTACGGACGCATTTTTAGCATGTAAAAATCAATTAGCTGAGGCAACGCTACTCGCGCACCCTGCTAAAGATGCGAATTTAATTTTATTCGTCGATGCATCAAATTTTGCGATAGGTGGTTCTTTGAATCACGTTCTTGATACGGGTATCGAACCCCTGGCCTTCTTCTCGCGGAAATTATCCCCGGCAGAGACAAGATACAGTACTTACAACAGAGAACTTTTAGCTGCGTATTCGGCTATCAAGTACTTTAGGCATATGCTGGAAGCGCGAAATTTTACCCTGTTTACCGACCACAAGCCGCTAACGTTCGCATTTCAACAAAAATTGGACAAATGCTCGCCTCGCCAAAATCGGCAACTCGCATTTATTTCGGAATTCACTACTGATATACGTCATATAGAAGGTACTAATAACATCCCTGCCGACGTAATGTCTCGCATAAATATGATTACGGTACCTGGTCCAATTGATTATGAAGAACTCGCAGATTTACAAAGCAACGATTCGGAGCTTCAAGATATTTTAAAAGGAACATCCTCGATCGACTTAAAGCAAATCGCTATTCCAAATGCTTCAGCCAAATTATTTTGCGACGTATCCACAGGTACGGCGCGTCCTTATGTACCGCAGCTTATGAGATTCAACGTTTTTTCAAATTTACATAATTTATCTCATCCAAGTATAAGAAAAACTTCGAAGTTAGTCCGCGATCGTTTTGTCTGGCCAAATATGAATAAAGATATTAATGATTGGGCGAGAAAATGCATCCCTTGTCAAAAGAGTAAAATTCAACGACACACTGTCCCACCCATTGGTTTTTTCCTCAAAACTTCTCAGAGGTTCGAACACATACATATCGACCTCGTGGGCCCCTTGCCCCCATCTGAAGGAATGACCTATGTACTGTCTATGATTGACCGGTTCACAAGATGGCCGGAGGCAATCCCAATTCCAGACATCACGGTTTCTACAGTGGCACAAGCTCTGATCGACCATTGGATTTCTCGTTTCGGTGTTCCTTCCAGAATCACCAGTGATCAAGGGCGGCAATTTGAATCTAGACTTTTTCAGTCTTTAGCACAGTGCTTGGGAGTCCAGCGAATACGCACAACTGCTTACCATCCTTCTAGCAATGGAATTATAGAAAATTTCCACCGGCCGCTGAAAGCAGCCTTAAAAGCACACGGTAATAAACAGTGGACTAAGACACTGACAATAGTTTTGCTGGGGCTTCGATCTACAATCAAACCGGACATAGGTGCAACGCCAGCTGAGCTTCTCTATGGAGAAACATTGCGCCTGCCAGGCGATTTTTTTCCCAATAGCTCACATAAGTCATTGACCCCTCAGACTTCATAGTGCAGCTAAGAGAGTCAATGCGGGACCTTCGTCCCCCCAACACCTCTCACCATCGGAAACCGAGAATTTTTCTCCCACCCGCTCTTCACACAGCGTCGCATGTATTTGTGCGTAATGATGCGGTTAAAGCTCCACTACAAGCTCCATACGATGGACCATATCAGGTTTTAAAGAGAAACGATAAATTTTTTAAAATCGATATCAAAGGTAGGAAAGTGAACATTGCACTTGATCGTATTAAACCAGCATTTTATGTGAATAATGATGAAGTACATGCACCGGCAACAACCGGCCAACCGGTTTCGACCACTCAAGCTTCATCAGTGCCAAATATGCCTCCGAAAATTACGACACGATCAGGCCGTCGTGTTCGTTTCACGGATCGTTATGGTTTCACTGGAAACCTTTAAGGAGGGGAGTGTGTGGCGGTTAACTATTGCCAGTTATGCCACCTGCACCAAAACGTACTAGAAGCGGCTTTTCTCAGTGTATCTGATAACTGAGGAAACCGCATACCATTTCCTGTTTTGGGACGTCTGACTTTCAAAGATTCCCGATGGGGATGTACACATAACTTTAACGCCGGTGACAGTATGTTGGCATGTGAAAGCCATAATTTTCATCACCGGCATGTGTGAAAAACAAGACGATGGTGCACACCGAAAACACGTGGCGTGCATGGGGAGCACCCCCATTAATGAGCCCCAGACCGACGACGACCAATAAGATGGTCGGTCACTCCTTCTGGGGCGTTTACAAAATTCAGTTTAGAAAAGAACTTTCATCTTTTCGGACAGAGACTCGCTCCTAAAATCTCGACCTAATCGGTCGACTCTCGGTCTACTTGCTTTCGAACTTTGGAACTACGCGGTCGAAACCTCCTTCCGACTGTTTCGAACTTAACGTTCCAACAATCAGGATTTATCCGCTTGTCGCAGAATCTCTCTGCAAAGTATTAGTATGTTGTATATATATTTGTAAAATTTAATGTAAATAAATGTTATTTTATGCAAGTTAACGTTCTGCCTAGAGAACAAAACAACAACAACAAATGTCGGGGATTGTGCTGGGCATTAATACCGCACGTCAGGTTCAGCCCACACAAACAAACTTCAAACCAACATAAACCCCGCATTACTAATACATAACGTCGCATAGAAGTCACAAATATGATGTCACATTGTGGCCCAGGTGTCACATGACTACAACGTTACTGTTACACGTGTGACGATCTTTGCTGTGAGGGCGGGATAATCCGTCCTACATCTAAAAATTATTAAATTTAAACAGTTCTTTTAAAATAAAATTGTATAAGAAATAAAAATACATAATTGCTCCTGCATACGTTATATTTATGATTTCTGTATGTATTGAATTTACAATTTTTAAATAATAAAAGTTATAAAATATCATACATTCAGCATACAAAATATTGAGAAAAAAATTGAAACTTTTATAACAAAAAATAGAGAAAAGGTATTTTATCACATTTTATTCACATCAGTAATTATTTTCATTTTTCATTGTTGAAAACCCAGACCATCCGACTCGTCCCAGGACTTGAGCAACCATTCGGACGGCCGAGGACTTGAGCAACCATTTTTTATTATTGATATTTTTCAAGCAATCTATAAAAATTATATTATATTTCTTTTATATACTAGCTAGTGTTTGATAGTATATATTAACTAGTTACTTTCCTTATATATATAATGTGTAAGGAAAGTATTGTGACGGGGTCGAAAATTCGAAATCGAGTTTTCGACGGGAGAGCACGTTTCAAGCGTCCCTGATCACGAATCAAACATTTTTGAAGTGATGTCTGTGTGTGTGTGTGTGTGTGTGTGTGTGTGTGTGTGTGTGTGTGTGTCAGTGAGACTTTGGAGACGGTAACTGACGAACGAATGGACCGATTCGAACCAAATTTAGTACAAAAATCACAATCCGTAAACACTGGAAGCTTATTGTTTTTAAATGTAATCGAATGATCAGAACCCCCCTAAATTTTCGAATAAAATTTTGAAAAAATCGTCAAAAAATCAAAACCACTAGTAAAGTTACGTAAATAGACATTTCTTATGTAATTTTTCATTAGAAAACGATTGACATAAATTTTAGAACGCTAACATGAACCGTTCTCGAGATATTGCACATTTTTCAAAAAAACTATTAAAAAGTCATATAAAATGAAAAAAAATATTTCCTATTGAGAAACATGTTCACTTTTCATATGTACTACCATGCGATAAATTGGGTGACATCATTCTCGTAGATCTAGCTCGTTCCATTCTTGAAAAAAGATACTTTGAGTAATACTTTTGTATTTGAACGCCAATAATCATTTTTCTTTTTTAAGAACAACTTAATTCTTCGTCCATAACGCTTGGCGAAATTTTGGCGACAAATTTGGCGGAGTGTCGCCAACTTGGCGACTTTTTGAAATGTTGCCAAATTAACGAAAATCTCGCCAAATGGATAAAAATGACGCTAAATCAATGAAAATGACGACATTTGTCGAAAATTCAATATCTTGGAAAGAATATTAGTATCTACTATAAGAAAAACCTATTTTTTTACTGTAAAAGAGTAGTAAATTCATTACATTATATAAGGAAAGTCATGTGTTGCCCACATCAGATTTTTTATATACTAACTAGTAAGGATTTAAACTTCCTTCTCTACATATGGTACTTTCGGATTTTTCTAAAATTTGTATGACTGTACGATATAAGTGTACAAAACAGTAGTCAAAAGGGAAGTGTACACACCACTTACCACCATATCAAAGATTATTTATAAATTTCTTGTTTCAAATGCGTTTTGTAATTGTAAATTGTGGGCAAGTCAAAATCCCAGTTGACCTGCGAAATTCCAATTAAAAATCTTTAATGTTCAAGTCACGTCTACGAATGAGTAAAAAAATTATTTCTGTAAAGGAAATTTTAATACACATCATGAAATTATATATAAACTCCATGCAGTAACATTAATTTTATTTACAACCGTATCAGCTAATTTATAAACAAAGTTGTGCGAGATGCACAAATAAGAACTACGTGTTCTCAAATATTATCTCCGCAATCCGGTAGAACAAAAATAAAATAATCCTACATGATCTAGCTCGAACTTCTTGTTTACGAACATTGAATCGACTAGCTGAAGGAACCCTATTTGCAACTCTTGCATAATACATAAAGTACATGCTCTAGATTCCTTTGCGACATGAAGTCACTACTAATCGTTATATCAATAGCCAGGAAGAATGCACAATGTTCACTCTGGCGGCATAAAAAAGGTTGGAATTTTAAGAATTAAACGAAAACATTTTACTTAGTTACAAATGTTTACGAAGTTACAAAAGTTTACAAAAGTTATACATTTTAAAACGTTTTTATATACCCCTATTCTTATTAACTTCACGTCACTTCTCTTTGTATTTCCTGTTTACGAACAGTGAATCGATTCCCTGAAGGAACCTTATTTGCAACTCTTGCATAATACATAAAGTACATGCTCTAGATTCCTTTGCGACATGAAGTCACTACTAATCGTTATATCAATAGCCAGGAAGAATGCACAATGTTCACTCTGGCGGCAAAAAAAGGTTGGAATTTTAAGAATTAAACGAAAACATTTTACTTTGTTACAAATGTTTACGAAGTTACAAAAGTTTACAAAAGTTATACATTTTAAAACTTTTTTATATACCCCTATTCTTATTAACTTCACGTCACTTCTCTTTGTCTGTATTTCCTGTTTACGAACAGTGAATCGATTCGCTGAAGGAACCTCATTTGCAACTCTTGCATAATACATAAAGTACATGCTCTAGATTCCTTTGCGACATGAAGTCACTACTAATCGTTATATCAATAGCCAGTAAGAATGCACAATGTTCACTCTGGTGGCATAAAAAAGGTTGGAATTTTGAGAATTAAACGAAAACATTTTAATTAGTTACAAAAGTTTACGAAGTTACAAAAGTTTACAAAAGTTACACGTTTTAAAACTTTTTTATACACCCCTATTCTTATTAACTTCACGTCACTTCTCTTTTGCATTTCTTGTTTACGAACAGTGAATCGACTCGCTGAAGGAACCCTATTTGCAGCACTTTCATAATATATAAAATACATGTTCTAGGTTCCTTTACGACATGAAATCATTGATCGTTATATTGATAGCCAGGAAGAAATCACAATGTTCACTCTGGCGACATAAAAAATGTTGGAATTTTGAAAATTAAAAAAAAACATTTTAATTAGTCACAAAAATTTCCTTCAAAACACGTTTTAAAACTTTTTTATATGCACCTATGCTTATTAAATTCACTTATCTTTGTCTGTATTTCCATTCAGCCTCTGAGGCATTCATTTTCGGCTCCGCTAGAGCTAAAATATTCATCTAGTGGATTATATTTATCTATTAAATATCCTCGTCAATACTTACCATTGTTACGTCATTTACGTACGCCATATGACTATATATTTGCCCTTACATGAATATCCTTAGTGAATTACGTTGCATTTATACAGTTACTTATAATGACTATCATTGAAATCTAGCCATTTTTTGTTATTGTTCTAGAATTGAGGTTCATTCAAATGTTGGTATCACTTTAACACTATTACAGATTTTACAGAACTACTATTTCATATTTTGGTACCAAAATACACTCAAATTAAAATACACTACTGTTGCAAAGAAAACATATGCACACATGAAAAACTGAGATGCAGTCGCGAAATTCAGCATGTTTAAAGAGTTGTGCCAATGATCAAACTTTCAGCGCTAATGGTGTTATCGGGTTCATGCAACGCTCATGAGCACGACTCATCATACAGCATTTAAAACGACCAGTGTACTTTCTCACGGGCAATTGGAACTGTTTTTTTTTGCTTTAATATTGCAACATGTGTGCAAAAGTACTTTTAAGACGTACTCGACGTTGCCATGAACAATTGTCGGATTTAGAGAGAATTTGCATCATAGGATTTAGCAAATGTAGTTGGCCCAATAGAAGTATCAGACGCCATTTTGGTCTGAACGATATGATAGTTGCTCGATGTTGGGAACGGTGGATCAAAGAAGGCATATGTAGTCATCACAGAGGCGCAGCACTTCCCAGAAGGACAACCGCTCGAGAGAATTATACAGTCAGGAGATGAGTACTGTCAACTCCAATTACGTCGCTAACAGTCACTCGAAGGGATATTAATGAATACTATTTGGAGATGACTGGCAGAAGGTGTATTAGGTGTCGACGTCCATTAAGGCGCCTACCACTGACCCTTTAACATATGCACAGCCGTCTGAATTGGTGTCCAGATCGATCGGTCTGGACACTGTAAGAATAGATTCATGTTGTCTTTAACAACGAATCACTTTTCTCTCTCAGTGCTGATGACCGCTGCGTATGTGCTGTTGTCGAGACCCAAACCGTCAGACCTAGTAAACAGGTGTAAGGTAACTGTTTGGACTGCCGGGAAGAGCCACCCAATTTAGACCAGAATCCAGTGGGGGATGCATCCACATGGACCATACCCTCCTTCCCCTACCAGCAATCTCTCGGAAGGACTTACGGACCCACATATTTAACGTGATCGTACTCCGCGGGAACACGGCGGCAGTTTTGGCAGCGGAGGGAATCGAACCCGGGCTTACCGAGTTCAATTCCCGAGCGCTAACCACTGGGCTACCGCGTCCGGTAGCATATTTGTGTGGACTATGAGTTACCAACGTTCCAAGGTCGCATTTGTTGTCGAGCAGCACACGGCCGTCACTCTTGGTGTGACAGTCTGGAGAGCCATTTCGTGGGAAAGCCGATATCCTCTATTAGCAAGTCACTCTAACTGCAAGTCAGTCTTTTACGCATATGATATTCTGCAGCTGATTGCTCTTCCTATGCTGTCAAGCCGCCCAAATTTCATTTACCAACAAAACAACGCTCGACCACATACTTCATGAGTTTCTCAACAATGTTTTCAAGGATTTAATACCCTCCCATGGCCATCCAGATGCTCAGACCTATCACCAATAGAACAAGCCTGTGACATGCAGGAACGGCAATTGGCGCATTCTCAGAATACTACTGAATTAGCTGAGCGGCGAAGTTCCAACATTTATGGCAGAATTTTCCGCAGAAGGACATAAGCTCGTATTGGCTTGTATAGACGCTAGGAGAGGATTTACCAATTACTAAAATGTCATGTTCTTGTTGCCAACATTTCTTAACAAAACTTTTTCTCTCACATTCATTCTAATCCTTTGCATATCTCCTCAAACGATATATGCGTATCGAGTTTTGCAGCTGTCACTCAAAATTTCTTATGGATGCATATATTTTTTTGCAACTGAGTGTATTTTTATTTAATAAAATTTGCAAAAAAAAAGATTCCTAGGCACTATTAGATTAATTTTAACGTTTAATAAAATTATTTTAAGAATATTATTATTGTTCTTTAAGTCGTAGAGAATTTATAGACATTTATATTATTATTCTTACAAAATGTATTTTATATACGTAATAAGAAAACAATTTAATCGGATTAAATTCTAAATTTACTTAGGATTCTGTAGTGTATCGTAACTTTTATACAATTCTCTGGAGTTGATTTAATCATTCAATAAAGGTTAATAATATGGAAGACTTAAACGGGAATGTTTTTGTAATCTACTTATTTCACTTTTATTTTCCATGGAAACCAACTTTCTCTGAACTTCTACTTAGTTATTTATGCATTTATTTCTCTTTTTGATAAAAAGCCTATTTAATCTCATTCAATGAAATATTTTATGCTAAAAAATGGGGGAAGGAGTATATTCCAGAATTATACTTAATTGCATTTAAATAAAAATATAAATAGATTTAACAACGAAGAGATTAAGGCCATGTTAACAATTGAATCTATGGTATACTTTCATTAGAAAGCAGAGATCAAGATTACGCGTATTTCACTCTATAAAATAAGCAAATACAGTTATAAATTAGATAATGCGTATTTTTACGCATCGATTTTGTAAACAACAAAAAAAAAATATTTTTTTTAGAATCGCAAATTAAACAGATTTGACTTGAAAATAAGCATTTTCTTATTTTATCCGGCTTGATGCCGTTAGAAATTCACCATAACAAAAGTTGATTTTTAGTCTTCTGCACAAATCGCTTTTTACCGGAAGGTAAACGTACATCAAATTGATGTACGCATGGAGTTAGAGGATGGTTAGAACATCGGTAAGAACATTTTCTGGTACGAACGTCGTCTATAGAACATCAAATTGATGTACGCCGGAAGTACACGCCGTAGTATCAGCGCAGGCGTTCGTTTTCCTTGTTTATTGCTAACTGCAGAAACAGTTTTATATATTTTTTACATTCTTAAAATGAAAATTAACTATTAAATTTTGTTTCAGTTTTTTATGTTAACCGTTAGGATAATTGCACCCGCTGAATAATTTATTATGATTTTAAAAAAATAACTTTTTATTTATGGAAAAACCAAAAATAAAGAAGGTTGGAATTTTAAAAGGTAAAAATAAAAATTATTTTACTTAATACGTTTTAATTTTCTTTTATACTTGTTTGTTTATAACCATATAGAAAAACTAAGTCAACGGTAAGGTAACAATTTTAAGATATTTCATCATGAATTATATGATTAGTTATTTTTATGAAAAAAAATTGATGTGGGCAGCACATGCTTTCCCTGCAGATTTATATTCACGTTCTCTTTATTTGCATTAAATTTAATTCACTTTTAATTCAATTTTCGTTCTCATTTGATAACTTGACTTATTTTCAAATGTAGCGTAGAGAAAATACGAAAACACTAAAATATCTGGAGAACGGCTGGCCCTAGTGTAATGGGGTTGGTCTTATTCCTTTCTTCCTTAAACATTACGTATAAAACAAGCATTTAATGGAGATATTTGAGCATACGTAGTTTTTTATTTTAGATTTTGGCGATTATTGAGGGCAATTTTGCAAAATAAGGGCGGTTATTTTTTCCGAATCGTACCAAAATCTAATCAGCACCAGAGCGTCCCACAAATTACTTATCTACCGAATTTTGTGAAATTTGGTCCATTGGTTTTTTAGCTAGAGTGGATAAAGCTTTTGCGGGCCATTTCGCAAAATAAGGCGGGTTCTTTTATACCGGATCATACCTAAAACTAATCAAAACCAGATTCACCCACAAGAGACTTACCGACGAAATTTTATGAAACTCGGTCATTTAGTTTTTTAGTTAGAGCGGATACAAAATCTGCACAGACAGACAGACAGACAGACACAGAGACACACAGACACACACACAGACGTCACGCTAAAAATGGTTTTTTCATATTCTAGAGCTCTCGAAACGTGTAGATCCGTCGAAAGCTCGAGTTGCGATTTTCTGCATGATTCCAATACTTTCCCTATACATTACCATGTATTGCAGGAAAAGTAATAAAAAAAATTGTTAATTATACTATGACGAATTTATAATTCAAGATTTCTACTCTACTTGGAAAATTGACAGGAAATAAAAAAAATCTGATGTGGGCAGCACATGACTTTCCTTATATAATGCAATGAATTTACTACTTATACAGCAAAAAGAATATATTATTATTATAGTAGATATTTATATTATTTCCAAGATATTGAATTTTCGCCAATGAGTCGTCATTTTCATTGATTTAGCGTCATTTTTATCCATTTGGCGATTTTTTCGTTAATTTAGCAACATTGAAAAAAGTCGCTGAGTTGGCGACATTCCACCAAATTCGTCGACGAAATCTCGCCAAGCGTTATGGACGGAGAAGTAAATTATTCTTATAGCAGATAAATGACTATTGTCGTTCAAATACAAAAGTATTACACGTTCAAAAAGTATTACACGTCAGTCATTTACGTTCAATACCAAAAGTATCTTTTTTCATGAATGGAACGAGCTAAATCCACAAGAATGAGGTCACAAATTTATCTCATGGTATTACATATGATAAGTGAACATGTGTCTTAATAGGAAATATATTTTTTTTATTTTATGTGATTTTTTGATAATTTTTTTTTAAAATGTGCAATATCTTGAGAACGGTTAATGTTAGCATTCTAAAATTTATACCAATCGTTTTTTAATGAAAAATTACATAAGAAATGTCTATTTACCTAACTTTATTAGAGATTTTGATTTGTTGACGATTTTTTCAAAATTTCACTCGAAAATTTAGGGGGTTTCTGAACATTCTATTACGTATAAAAACAATAGGCTTCCAGTGTTTACGGATTGTAATTTTTGTAATAAATTTTATTCGAATCTGTCCATTCGGTCGTCAGTTATCGTCTCCTCAGACTTACTGACACACACACACACACATACTTCCACACACACACAGACATCACTTTAAAAATGGTCGATTCGTGATCAGGGATGCTTGAAACGTGCTCTCCCGTCGGAAACTCGAATTCGAATTTTCGACCCCGTCACAATACTTTTCTTATACATTATTGAATATAAGGAAAGTAAAAATGTGATCCTAAAAGTCCAAAATTTAGTACACATTTTACAACTCATTTCATAAAGTTTATAAACTATATTAATTGTGCTATCAGATATACAATGTATTTTGTTTATTAACACAAATAAATACAATAGTCTATTTCTTAAATCTTATTTGTTTTTCAACGTAGATGAAAGTCAGAAATTTTTATGCTGTTGGGCGATGACCTTGTAATTATTTTTATGCAAAATGCAATAAATTTAATAAATACCTGGAAATGTTAGGGTAATTGTACATTTTTACTTTCCCTGCAATACATGGTAATGTATAGGGAAAGTATTGGAATCATACCGAAAATCACAACTCGAGTTTTCGACGGATCTACACGTTTCGAGACCTCTAGAATACGAAAAAACCATTTTTAGCGTGACGTCTGTGCGTGTGTCTGTCTGTCTGTCTGTGTGTCTGTCTGTCTGTCTGTCTGTCTGTGTGTCTGTCTGTCTGTCTGTCTGTGTGTCTGTCTGTCTGTGCAAATTTTGTATCCACTGTAACTAAAAAACTAATGGACCGAATTTCACAAAATTTGGTAGGTAAGTCACTTGTGGGCGGGGCTGGTGCTGATTAGTTTTGGGTACGATTCGGAATAAAAGAACCCGCATTTTTTTGCGAAATGGCCCGCAAAAGCTTGTATCCACTCTAGCTGAAAAACTAATGGACCGAATTTCACAAAATTCGGTAGATAAGTCACGTATAGGTCACTCTGGTGCTGATTAGATTTTGGTACGATTCGGAAAAAAATAACCTGCCTTTTTTTGCAAAACGGCCCGCAAAAATCTTCAAAATCTAAACTAAAGAACTAGGTATACTCAGATATATCCATAAAATGCCCGTTTAATACGTAATGTTTAACGACGAAAAGAATAAGACCAACCCCATTACACTAGGACTAGCCGTTCTCGAGATATTTTAGTTTTTCGTACTTTCCCTACGCCACCTTTGAAAATAAGCCCGGTTACCGAATGAGAACGAAAATTGAATAAAAGTGAAATAAATGTAATTAAAATAAAGAGAACGTGGATATAAGTCTGCAGGGAAAGTCATGTGCTGCCCACATCAGATTTTTACTTTCCCTGCAATACATGGTAATGTATAGGGAAAGTATTGGAATCATGCCGAAAATCACAACTCGAGTTTTCGACGGATCTACACGTTTCGAGACCTCTAGAATACGAAAAAACCATTTTTAGCGTGACGTCTGTGTGTGTGTCTGTGTGTCTGTCTGTCTGTCTGTCTGTGTGTCTGTCTGTCTGTGCAGATTTTGTATCCACTCTAACTAAAAAACTAATGGACCGAATTTCACAAAATTTTGTAGGTAAGTCACTTGTGGGCGGGGCTGGTGCTGATTAGTTTTGGGTACGATTCGGAATAAAAGAACCCGCCTTTTTTTACGAAGTGGCCCGCAAAAGCTTGTATCCACTCTAGCTGAAAAACTAATGGACCGAATTTCACAAAATTCGGTAGATGAGTCACGTATAGGTCACCCTGGTGCTGATTAGATTTTGGTACGATTCGGAAAAAAATAACCTGCCTTTTTTTGTAGAATGGCCCGCAAAAATTGCCAAAATCTAAACTAAAAGCTACGTATGCTCAAATATATCCATTAAATGCTTGTTTAATATGTAATTTTTAACGACGAAAAGAATAAGACCAACCCCATTACATTAGGACCAGCCGTTCTCGAGATATTTTAGTTTTTCGTACTTTCCCTACGCCACCTTTGAAAATAAGCCTGGTTACCGAATGAGAACAAAAATTGAATTAAAAGTGAAATAAATTTAAATAAAATAAAGAAAACGTTAATATAAGTCTGCAGGGAAAGTCATGTGCTGCCCACATCAGATTTTTACTTTCCCTGCAATACATGGTAATGTATAGGGAAAGTATTGGAATCATACCGAAAATCACAACTCGAGTTTTCGACGGATCTACACGTTTCGAGACCTCTAGAATACGAAAAAACTATTTTTAGCGTGACGTCTGTTTGTGTGTCTGTGTGTCTGTCTGTCTGTCTGTCTGTGCAGATTTTGTATCCACTGTAACTAAAAAACTAATGGACCGAATTTCACAAAATTTGGTAGGTAAGTCACTTGTAGGCGAGTCTGGTACTGATTAGTTTTGAGTAAGATTCGGGCTAAAAGAACCCGCCTATTTTTGCGAAATGGCCCGCAAAAGCTTGTATCCACTCTAACTGAAAAACTAATGGACCGAATTTCACAAAATTGGGTAGATGAGTTATTTCTGGGTTACTCTGGTGCTGATTAGATTTTGGTGCGATTCGGTAAAAAATAACCTGCCTTTTTTTGCAAAATGGCCCGCAAAAATCGTCCAAATAAAAGAACTAGGTATACTCAAATATATCCAATGAATGCTCGTTTAATACGTATTTTTAACAACGAAAAGAATAAGACCAACCCCATTACACAAGGACTAGCCGTTCTCGAGATATTTTAGTTTTTCGTATTTTTTCTACGCCACCTTTGAAAATAAGTCCGGTTACCGAATGAGAACGAAAATTGAATTAAAAGTGAAATAAATTCAATTAAAATAAAGGGAACGTGAATATAAGTCTGCAGGGAAAGTCATGTGCTGCCCACATCAGATTTTTATTTTCCCTGCAATGCATGGTATTGTATAGGGAAATTAATGGAATCATGTCGAAAATCGCAACTCGAGTTTTCGACGGATCTACCCGTTTTGAGACCTCTAAAATACGAAAAAACTATTTTTAGCGTGACGTCTGTGTGTGTGTCTCTGTGTGTCTGTCTGTGCAGATTTTGTATCCACTCTAACTAAAAAACTAATTGACCGAATTTCATAAAATTTGGTAGGTAAGTCACTTGTGCACGAATCTGGTGCTGATTAGTTTTGGGTATGACTCGGGTTAAAAGAACCCGCCTTTTTTTGCAAAATGGCCCGCAAAAGCTTCTATCCACTCTAACTGAAAAACTAATGGACCGAATTTCACAAAATTTTGTAGATAAGTCGCTTGTAGATTGTCCCTGGTGCTGATTAGATTTTGGTATAATTCGAAAAAAAAATAACCTGCCTTTTTTTGCAAAATTATCAAAATCTAAACTTAAGAACTACGTATGCTCAAATATAGCCATTAAATGCTTGTTTAATACGTAATTCTTAGCGAAGAAAAGAATAAGACCAACCCCATTACACTAGGACTAGCCGTTCTCGAGATATTTTAGTTTTTCGTATTTTTCCTACACCATTTTTGTAAATAAGTCCAGTTTTCAAATGAGAACGAAAATTGAAATAAAAATTAATTAAATTTAATTTAAATAAATAGAACGGGAATATAAGTCTGCAGGGAAAGTCATGTGCTGCCCACATCAGATTCTTTAAAGTTACTCCTCTGGAAAGCAAACAATTCTTCTTCACATCAAGTCACGGAGTATTTTTTCTCTTCTGGAAAAATTCTAGTTCGATCTCTGCTAAAAAGTGAGATAACAGAGTGGTAGTGTTCCCTCGATGAGCTGCTACATTCGTACTCATATTTTGGTGTGAATAACAACTTATGGTCGGAGTATCCGGATAATTTCAGAGCGTTACGAAAAATGGAAACGCTTTGTATGCTTGTATCTCAGATCTAATAGATAGAAATGTAAACAATGTACACA
Organism: Amaurobius ferox; assembly: GCA_951213105.1. Classification (NCBI taxonomy): domain Eukaryota; kingdom Metazoa; phylum Arthropoda; class Arachnida; order Araneae; family Amaurobiidae; genus Amaurobius; species Amaurobius ferox. Next base: position 29,528,561 of record OX578138.1, on the reverse strand, counting down.
TATTATATAGTACCATTAAAATATATACCAAAATAATTTCAATGTTTTTACGTTTTGCTCTTTGGTGTTCGAAAAAGAAAATCTGTACGATCTAGTTTTTCTTTCCCTTTGTTTATTTTCACTCTAAACAACTTCTAAAAATATATATAAACTGTGAGCAACAATATTGTTCAGTAGGATATTCAGTTTCTAGATGAATATATATATATTTTTACAAAGTATTTTATATTATAGGAGCAATCGTATTGTCAAGTCGAAGACAATTACGATTTTTTACATTTTTAAAGTTTGTAATGTTTCTATTTCGATAACTAAAGAAATCTGTTGTGGGCAGCACATGACTTTCCCCGCAAACTCTTTCATTTTTTTCTTTATTTCTTTAAGTACTCATTAAATTCAGTTTAATTGCACAAAATGACACTAAATTTGCATTTTTAATGCAATTTCTGCTTTTATTTGGTAATTGGACATTTTTCCAAAGACGGCATAAAAAATGCATAAAATCTCAAATATCTCGAGAGCGGTTAGTCCTAGAGTAATAGAGTTGTTCTTATTCTTTTCCTGGTCAAAAATTACGTATAAAACAAACATTTAATTGATATATTTGAACATACGTTGTCTTTTTTAGATATTGGCGATTTTTGCGGGCCAAGTCGTAAAAAAAGGCAGATTGTTCTTTTCCGAATCGTACGAAAATCTATTCAGCACTAGAGTATCCCACATGTGATTTATCTACCAAATTTTGTGAAATTTGGTTAATTTGTGCTTTAGCTAGAGTGAATACATGAGATTTTTGAGGGCCATTTTGCAAAAAAAGGCGGGTTTTCTTTTTCCGAATTATACCAAAAACTAATCAGCACCAGGGTCATACCCGAGGGTCTTATCTACCAAATTTTCTGAAATTCGGTCTATTAGTTTCTCAGTTACAGTGGATACATACATTGCACAGACACACAGACGCACACACATACGTCACACTAAAAATAGTTTTTTCATATTCTCGAGGTCTCGAAACGTGTAGATCCGTCGATAACTCGAGTTGCGATTTTCGACATGATTTTCGACATATATTGCAGGGAAAGTAAAAATGCTAGATCCGAGCAGTGAGACAGTAATTTATAGTGCTTTAAACGTCCTACAATGATATATAATTGAATATCAGATAAAATTCTTGATTTACGAAATAGTGTGGTTTTAATTCCGACATTTTAACATTTTGAACTATTTCAAAAATGTCGTTATAATTAAGTTATTTTAATATTTTGAACTATTCTGAAAGGGTGTGTCCAATTTCGATATTTTCATATTTTCAACTGCTTTGGAAAAGTCCAAGAAGAACAAACCACAACAAAGATTGCTCGCAGAACGGCGAAATATGTAAAAATTCAATGAAGACAGTTCGACATATCGATGCATCACATTAGTTAATCCGAAAACTAGAAGATGAAAATTCTGCTCTGTTTCCATATGCCATCCCCAGAGTTGCGTTCCCGGACCTTGTTTTTCTCAAAATGTGTTTTTTAACTGTTCGTGTTCCCTTTCTTCAGCAACTGAGCACAATACTTTGAAATTTTTATGTGTATAATCTAACTATGTGTGGGCATGTTATTTTATCACAATATTATGAAGGTAAGTTATTTACTTTTTTTGACACAAATAAATGTTATACTATTCTAAATTAAAACTGTGATCTTGGGGAACAATCATATTTTTTTTTAATTTCTGAAAGCAAAAAATCTGATGCGAGCAGCACATGAATTTCCCTGCTGAAACAATTTCATTTTCTCTTTATTTCATTAATTCATTAAATTGAGTTTAATTGCACAAAATAACACTGAATTTGCACTTTTAATTCCATTTTTGTTTTTATTACTTTCACTGCCATACATGTAATGTATAGGGAAAGTAGACTTGTGTAATGTATATGGAAGTACACAGTATAGGGAATTTACACTTTTTATTCAGCTTTCGCTGTCATTTGGTAACTGGACTTATTCTCAAAACCGGTGTAGCCAAAATGCGACAAAAGTAAAATATCTGAAAAACGGTTAGTCTTGGAGTAATGCGACTGGTCTTATTCTTTCCATTGTCAAACATTACATATAAAACAACATTTGATTAATACATTTGAGCATACATAATAATTTATTTTAGATTTTTGATGATTTTTGTGAGCCATTTCGTAAAAAAAAAGCAGGTTCTTATTTTCTGAATCGTATCAATGTCTAATAAACACACAGGTATCCTACAAGTAATTTATCTATCAAATTTTTGTGCCATTTGATCAATTAGTTTTTTAGCTAGAGTGGATACATGAGATTTTTAAGGGCCATTTCCCCCCAAAAAAAAGGTTCTTTTATCTCGAACCGTAACAAAATCTAATCAGCACCAAGGTCACAAGTGACTTATAAAATTTTATAAAATTTGATCCATTGGTTTTTGAGTTAGAGTGAATACGTACATTACACAGACTGACAGACACACACACACACACACACACGCGCGCGCAGATGTCACGCTAAAAATAGTTTTTTCATGTTCTAGAGGTTCCAAAACTTGTAGATCCGTCGAAAATTCAAGTTGCGATTTTCGACCGATTTCAATACTTTCCCTATATATTACCATGTACTGCAGGGCAAGTAATAAAACATTAGCTGTAAAACCTGTAAATGTGTTACAACTTACAGATGTGAAAAGTTTGTACTTATCGTTTCTGACATAAAGGAACATTAATTTAGCAAATTTAACCCGGGCAATAGATACCTGTTCTATAGTCCCCGTTCATACATAATTCCTGAAAGGCAAATTTTAAATTGATTCGACACAGAAAGCTCTAAATAGTTCCAGTGAATATATTAATAATATAAACACCTTGATTTATCTGTCTGTTTATCTATCTATCTCAGGGAAAAGCTGCTACAAAATGTTGCCAAACGTGTTTCAATCAAGGATAAACATTTCAATTTAGATACTAACCCAGACCCAGAGAAGTTATGTGGCAACCATAGAGCTTTAAGTAGCATCAGATACTGAAAGTGAAACCTTGATGCTGTTTTATTTCTTAGCATTTTATAAACTTTTATTTGAGATACCATGCGACTAGAAGTGTCACTCTCATATTGCCAACAAGTCAAATTTTTCAAGCTTCTTTCAACAAAATATAGACTATAAGAATAAGAAATTTCTCCGTCCGTCAGTCTGCCCGTAATACTTGGCGAGAAATTTAGCGGGACGTTGTCAACTTGGCAACTTTTTTAAATGCTACCAAAAGGACAAAAATATCGCCAAATTGATAAAAAAAAAACGCCAAATGAAAAGTAATGTGCCGCAAATTCTGATTTCCGTAATATGACGGGCATACATTCTAGTTTCAAATAAACTTTTTAATTGGAACAAGGATATATGGTGAATAGCATTTTAGATTTTTGAAATTTTAGAAGTAATAATGAGGAACGCTTTGAAATAGAAAAAAGTATTCCAAATAATAGAAGATGAAAAAGTTTGCACGAAAAGAAAAAATTGTATTCCTGAACCTTTCAGGATGGTGAATTTAATTTTCTCTATCGTGTTTCTTAGCGTAAAACACAGCTGCGCACACCATTGAAAGATATATTCAGAGTCAAATCAACTTTTTATTTGCAAGTATATGGGTACTGGAACAAAAAATGTATATATTTTTAATTTTTCTGATTAGATCTCTAATTATTCTGTTCTATGCTGTTTTAGAGCATTATGTTCTGTAAAGAAACAGGATAATAGCCAGAACAATAGAGGTTACAATATGGATCAAAATACGCTCAAAATTTCTGTAAAATTTAATTTTATAGAGACACTTCATATAATTTCAGCATATAGTAAAAAATCTGATGAGGGTAGCACATAATTTTCTTTATATAATGCAATGAATTTACTTCTTTCACAGTAAAAAATGATGTATGAGTTCCACAGCACAATATTTTTAACATTGAATTGTACATTTGACACTTTCTTGGATGGTAACATAAACTCTTTCGAAGTACCTAATTCAGTTATATTTTACGCAACTCTTAATTGGCAATTATCAATACTGATAACATCCTCAATAAGTAATATTATCTATATATATAATTTTAAATAACTAATTTACCAATTTGGCGCCATTTTCATTCATTTGGCGTCATATTTACATTTTGGACGATGTTTTCGTCAATCGGGTGAAATATTGCCAAGTTGGCGATATATTGCAAGATTATTTGACAAGTTCGCCAAATGTATCACCAAATATTACAGACAAACGGAGAGAAGAACATTTTTATATACTAGAAGATATATGCTGTTTTTTGAAAAAGATTTACAAAAAGATGTATAAAAATAAGATGCCCGTTTATTGCCGGAATTCAAAATTTGCAAAACATTACCTTCCATTGACGTCATTTTTATCAATTTGGCGACATTTTTATCAGTTTTGAGACATTTTCGTCAATTTGACATCAATAAAAATGCCGCCAAGTTGGCGACATCCCGCCAAATTCGTCGCCAACATTTTCGCCAATCTTTGCTGACGGATGGATGGAGAAATGCATTATTCTTATAGTGGATTCTTATATTCTTTACAAGATATTGAATTTTCTTAATTAGACGTAATCTTCATTGATTAACGTTGTTTTTATCAATTTGGCAAAATTTTTGTCATTTTCACAACTTTTAAAACTCGCAAAGTCAAACTTTGTTGCCAAACTTTCGCCAAGCCTTACGAACGGAGAACTAGACTAATTGAAGATTCTTATATTCTATATTATTAATTGCCAAATTAAATTTTCATCAATTAGTCGTCATTTTCATTTATTTGGCGTCATTTTCATCAAGGAAGGAGAGAAGAAATAGGGTATTCTTATAGTAGAAAATGACTATTAACAAATTGCAAAGCGTCAAGATACAAAACTATTACCTAAAGAATGGAATGACTTAGATCCAACGGACTGATGTTAATGAATCTGTCGCATAATATTACACATGAAAAGTGATTCCCAGAAAAGTATTTCACAGCAGTTAATAATTTTTTTTTAATTTTATGTGATTATTTGATAAATTTATTTGAAAAATGCGCAATATCTCGAAAACGGCTAGAGCTAGCGGTTTTAAGTATGTGTCAATCGTTTTCTAATAAAATATTGCGTAAGAAATTATTATTGAAGGTTATGATTTTTTATGATTTTTTCACAATTTCATTCAAACATTTTTGGAACTTTAGAATTGCATTTAAAAATTTCGATTGCATTTAATGATTACATAATTTCAATTGCATTTAAAAACAATAGGTTTCCAATATTTACTGATTGCAATTTATGTACCTAATGTCGTTTAAATCGCTCCATTCGTTCGTGTTATATATCTACAGACTCACGGACACACACATACATACATACATATAGATATCCCCTCAAAAACGTTCAATTCGTGTTTAAAGATCTTTGAAACATGCTCACCCGTCAAAAACTCGAATTCGAATTTTCGACCCCTTCACAATACATTCCTTATACATTATACTATGCATATAAGGAAAGTAAAAATATGGGTGTTAACCGGTTTCGATAACGAGTAAACAATGTTTGCCTTCGAAGTCTATTGACACCCATATTTTTACTGTATTCAGGAGTAACACAGATTTTTCTATAAAATTGCAAGAAAGATATATGGAAGTTAATTAGTCAAATACATTTAATTAATCACGGCACGAAACTGTTGCTAATATAAGAAACAAAATTTCTACAGAATAAAAAAGTAGAAGAAAAATAAAAAAAAAACACGCGGATGGCTGTTTAAATGATGTAAAAAAATTTTTTAGTCAAATACATTTAATTGATTTACGCCACAAAACTATTGCTAATATAGGAAACATAATTTTTAAAGAATAATAAATAGAAGAAAAATAAAAAAAATACTCGTTAATGGAAGTTATAATGTATAATTATTTTAGTCGAATACATTTAATTAGCTTACGTCACGAAACTGTTATCAACACGAGAAAAAGAATTTCTAACGAATAAAAAAAGAAGAAAAATATAATAAATATCTCGTGGATGGATGTTTATTAATTAGAAATTATTTTTTATTGTAGAACTATATATAATATATATATAGAAAATGAATGTATGAGAAAGTCGAGTGTAGTCCCCCACTCCATATATTTTCAAAAGCATTTCACTTATTTTGTCAAGTACTTTTATAGAAACAATTTAACTCCAAAATTTACATACGAAATGAATACACACTGAAATTTTCATCAATTTTGCCCCAAGTACGTTGAGCTTTCTGCAAATGTCACAATCTTGTCAAATATTTCCCCTGAAACATTATTAATATCTTAAATCTTTATATATTCCAGCACAATGATAATGATTTCATTATTTTCTATGTCAGTTTTCATAATTTCCAGTTCCTTAATAAAATTAAAAATAAATCTTATTTTCGAAGGCAATTTACAAAACAGTTGCTTCCACTTACTAAATGTACTCAAACACTAAAGGCAAGGAAGAAAAGTACATGCAGTTTCTACAAACTTGGTAATTTTATAGAAAAATATAGTCATTCCATTGACAAATCACTAAATAAAAATGTACTTTGTCAGAATATAACATTCTAACACTTCCTTGAAAAAGCAGGCATAAGATAATTAGTTGACTACAATTGTTTCGAGGTTGTTTTGAGCCCTCTTCCCCAGGTCAAAATAATGTGTTCTCTTAACAACTAATTGCGACTTGATAGGCAAAGTTTTTGAATTCGAACAAAGCAACAGCACTCAATGCAACATTTTGGAAGCATGTGATATGAGCCATTAAAAACGAAATCAAACAATAAGCATATCATTATCAACACAGGCTGATGACGAGTCAGCCGCTCCCGCAAGTAATGGAAGACCTTTTGCTCCCACCTGGGAGCGGTTGATTGCTCTGTCTATTTCAATTGGCTGCTGCCTGATGTTGTGGCAGATTATTCAGAATCGGTCGAGCAATGTGCCTTTTAGAGGAGTGCCTAGCCAGTTGGCTTTAACCTCCGATGTGTAAACAATATGTGAGAACATGACATAATCTGAGCAGAAGAGGTTTGTATACAAAACAAAAAAAACATCAGAAAAGGACAAAAACATGGGACGAATGTCCCGCCTTCCAAGTTGGAAGGAAAGCAGCGCAGGTGCTGCCATCTGTTATTAACAGAAGATATGAAGAGGGGAGAAACATCCGAAGATGTGAGATGAAGATTATTCAGAATAAGCGAAATCATTTTTTATTTATGACATACTTTTAAAAAATTACCGATGGATGTTGGCTGTATTCAAAATTATTTATTTTTCAATTTTTCGCAATCTCATTCTCCATGTGGAGATAGTTAAGCCCACATCCGATAGCACTATTCTACAGATGGTGCAAATGGCTGCCGTCAATAGCATCTACCAATTACCTAGAGGATATAAATGGAATACAATGAGATTTAAATTTGAAATGGCAGAATTAGTGCCAATATGAAATCAATACTCAAAGGTTATTTCAATGTTAGCATATTTCTTGTCTATTTTAGTACTTACGGGAATATTGCTTTGAAATCAAGCTATCGACCAAAAAATCAGCTGTGACTACAGTCTGGTGGAGCCTAAATGATTTTCTTGAATAATATTTTGAATAACGAAACTCCAGTAAAGGTCCATAAGTTTACTGGGATTCAACAAGGTACGATGTTTTTAAACTCATTTATTTCGTTTACTGGCTTTTAAAGGACTACAAGTTACTCGCTAACTGCTGGAAAGCCCTTTTAGTTTTCGTCCCGAATTCATCTGGATACTCTGACCATAAATAAAACTTCAAAATATCAAATTATTTTACAAACTTGATTGTCGGTATATAATTTTAAATTATGCAATATATCTGACGATATTTTGCTTTCAAGTTAATCTATAAACTTGCCTGGAAGCACAAAAATGCGTACTTGTATAAGTATAGTTTTCTATTCTGTTCAAACTGCAACAATCAGTAAACATTAGAATATCCAAGTTCATTAATTCTCTTAATTTAATAAAATAAAATAAAATATCTCGTGCTTATGCACCAATATATCATCAAGTAGTAAATAAACAGATTGAGCAGTTACAATCGTGATATTTTAAGTATTACTACAGCATTTCCACCCATTGGAAAACCCAGGTGAAAATAATAAAACATCGAAATTATAGCCACTATGTTTCAAAAACTAAAATCTCGATCCAAAATCCAATCATATACACTTATAGGGCTATCAAATAGCTATAATTTTTTTCTTATTGTCCTTAGCTGTTGAGATATAAGCATCACAATTTTTTCAACCTTTTACAATTTGACTATAACTCGAAAACTACAAGAGCTCTTTTAAAAATAAAGATAGATTTAAAAACTAAATTTCCTAATGCATATTTATGTCCTTTACTATTCATATCTATCGTTTATAGTTTCGGAGATATTTCGAGTGAAAGTAAGAAAAATGAAACAAAAAACTCGCTTGGACAGACACTTTTTTAAGATTTTTCGAAAAAAAAAACGTTCAAAGTGTTAAATAATTGAAATTATATTTATATACTCATAATCTGGACCCTATTTCCGAAAAAAGCCAGAAAAATTATTTACATTTTATTCTTAAAATTATTTACATTTTATTCTTAAAATTATTTACATTTTATTCTTAAAATTATTTACATTCTATTCTTAAAATTATTTACATTGTTTTATTATACATTAGGTTCTATTATTTTCTATTAGGGTATAAGTTTTTAAAGTGTTTGCATTTTTCGCAATGCTCCGATTTCTACCACAGAAATCTCAAGCATAGATGCTATTCACATTCAAAACGTACCTCCCTCTTTCATATTTGCGGCAAATAAGCCTTATTTCAATGCCAAAACAATACCGCAAATGCTGAAAATGGGAATTGACAAATGTGATCATGGCATTAAACGCAAGTAATACATGTCACGCCTATTCAGAATTGAATCTTGCGGATATTTTCTAAATATTTTTTTTGTTTTCTATAATTAAACATATTTGTCGGGATTTTCAAATTCAGTTCAATTTTGGAGTTAGACCACTCGATTTTCGACACCTTCTTCGATATCTGCGTATTATTCTCGATTCATTATACTCATTACTATGAAATATAGTTAGTCAATATAATTAGTTAAAAAGTTAGTTAAAAAATAAAGAAACACTATTTTCTAGCGCCAATGACTTTATTAACAATGTTTTTCCAGTAATGAAAATCCTCTACCCATTCCAAGAAAGAGAATTCGCCTTTTGGATGATGGCAGTGATGAAGAATAACTAAAGAAACATTATGTAAATGGGTAGATAGCTGATAAAAATTATGTTTTCCTTAAAAATCGTTTTTTTTTCTTTTAAAATAAATATTTGGAACCGAATTTCCATTTGTGTATGTTTAATGTGTTTGTTATTTGTGTATGTTGTGTATGTTTCTTTTAAAATAAATATTTGGAACCGAATTTCCATTTGTGTATGTAACTGGACTATTTTTAGGACACGAAACACAATCATCACATGTGTATGAATTTGAAATCTCGTATAACACGGTTTGGAATAACACTGAACCAATTAAACGTGTTATCTAAGGGTTACCTGTATATGTTTATACACTACATAAATTCAATGTATTGCGTTAATACTTTATTAATTAACCATTTTAATTAGAAAATGGAACGCTTTTTATGTTGGGTCCAGTATACTTAGGCAAAAATGTCGATATTTAAATGGTAGCAAAAAATAATATTGTTCTATTTTTATCTCTTTGCAGCAATCAGGAAGACATATTCATAAAAACTATAATTTGAAAAGTATTTGCAAAATTAAACACATTACTGTAGAAACCGAATGCATCAATAAATACCATACAGGCCTTAACTAAAATAACACAATCCAAATAACAGAAACAGATCGCTTATTAAAATATATCTATCGATTTTTAACACTTTACAACAAAGTTGAAAAGTGTTTATGACTTTGTTCATTCTGTCTGTCTGTCTGTCTGTCTGTCTGTCTGTCTGTCTGTCTGTCTGTCCGTTAGCACGATAACTGCCGTAAAAATGAGTTTATCAAAATGAAATTTTAGTATGTTGTTCAGACGGTCTGTAGGACCTATGGGAATATAAATAAATAATATCACCCAATTAGTTTTTTATTGAACCCGGGTTGAAAAAATGAAATACATTGAACCCTATGGGACCTAATTTTTCAAACATTTTTTAAGTAAATTTAAAATTCACGAATTGCTTCGAAATTTTTAGGAAATATTCACATTATCCCATAGAATATATAAAAAAAAATTCAGTAAAATATGTTAAGTAGTTTTTTAATTAAAAAAATTATTTAATATAGGGAAAAAAACAAATTCAATTAAATTCTGGCTTTGGGATACCTTCCAGAAAGAAAAGAGAGAGATATTATATAATAAATATCTCTCCATTTGTTAAAACGTTTTGCATATGGAAGTGGCTTCATATTTTAAAATAATTTGGTAGATAACAATTTTTCATTTTTAACACTTTACAACAAAGTTGAAAAGTGTTTATGACTTTGTTCATTCTGTCTGTCTGTCTGTCTGTCTGTCTGTCTGTCCGTTAGCACGATAACTGCCGTAAAAATGAGTTTATCAAAATGAAATTTTAGTATGTTGTTCAGACGGTCTGTAGGACCTATGGGAATATAAATAAATAATATCAACCAATTAGTTTTTTATTGAACCCGGGTTGAAAAAATGAAATACATTGAACCCTATGGGACCTAATTTTTCAAACATTTTTTAAGTAAATTTAAAATTCACGAATTGCTTCGAAATTTTTAGGAAATATTCACATTATCCCATAGAATATATAAAAAAAAATTCAGTAAAATATATTAAGTAGTTTTTTAATTAAAAAAATTATTTAATATAGGGAAAAAAACAAATTCAATTAAATTCTGACTTTGGGATATCTTCCAGAAAGAAAAGAGAGAGATATTATATAATAAATATATCTCCATTTGTTTAAACGTTTTGCATATGGGAGTGGCTTCATATTTTAAAATAAATTTGGTAGATAACAATTTTTCATTTTTTTTAAATTTTATATAACTCTTCATGATAAATTTAATTGATGGCATTTTAAATGCACTTTCCTACGTCCTAGAGAGTTAAAATTTGGTACACAGCTTAAATTTGTTGAACATTTTATTCGACAAAAATTTGATGGATCTTTAAATATAGATCATACATTTTTTTCAAAATGGCCTGAAAATAATCCCCGTTCACTTCTATAAATCATTGGTGTAATATTGTTAAAAATTCTGATGTGGACAGCACATGTCTTTCCCTGCAGACTCATATTCGTTCTCTTTATTTATTCAATGATAATTTGAGTTTATCTGCACAACATAAGTATTTTAAATGACATTGAATTTACACGTTAAACTTAAATTTGGTTCTCATTTGATAGCTGGACTTATTGTCAAAGGTGGCGTAGCGAAAACGCGAAAAAACTAGAATATCTCAAGAACGGCTAGTCCTAGAGTAATGGGGTTAGTCTTATTCTTTTTGTTGTCAAAAATCACATATAAAATAGGAATTTAATTGATATAATTGAGCACACGTAGTCTTTTATTTTTATATATAACGATTTTTGCTGGCCATTTCGCAAAAATAGCCCGTTCCTTTTTCCCGAATCGTAGTAGAATAACCTACAAATGATTTATATACAAAATTTTGTTAAATTTGGTATATAAATCACTTGTAGGTTATTGAAATATTATACTCCAAATTTTGTTAAATTTGGTTCATTAGTTTTTAGCTAGAGTGGATAAAGGCAATTTCTGCGGCCATTTCGCAAAGAAGGCAGATTCTTTTATTACGAATCGTACTATAATCTAATGAACATCAGGATTTCCCACAAAAAATATACCTACCAAATTGTATGAAATTCGGTCCATTAGTTTTTCAATTAGAGTGGATGTAATATCCACACAGACACACAGAAACATACACAGATACACCCTTACACACACAGACGTCTTCCTAAAAGTAGTTTTTTCGTGTTCTAGAAGTCCCGAAACGTGTAGATACTTTGAAATTTCGAGTTCCGATCTTCGGCACGATTCCAATACTTTGAGTACATACACATACACATATATATTATCTGTGTATTATCTGTGTATCTAAATTCCGTGCCTATGCAATTACAATAGTTGTGATTTTAAATGATCCCTAAACTTTTATTATTTCTTCAAGGAAGCCTAATTTTAATATATGCAGAATGCAAATATCTCAAGCGATTGTAAGATGAATTACATAAGAATTGCTGAATTTTTTTCACACAAAATTATTTAGCTCTGAAGTCTGGAATACAAGTTATATGAATGAAATATTCATTGATTTTGCATAAAGAATCAGATGATTTATATTTCGATACAGTTTTAAATATTTAAGTATAATAAATTACTGTAGTACTGTGATAATGTAAAAGATATTACCACTGAATGAATCACATTTTAGAAATTTTTAAATGAAATTACATTTCAGTTGGAAAGTGTTTCATAATCAATGCTTATGCATGATTGATCTTTCTTGTTTTATTATTTATATGAACTAAATTAAAATCGTCTGCGTTATATCATCATATTTGAATAATAAACATTTCTTTTTGCAAAATGTAAACAATTTAATAACGTTGCTAAGCGAGATTACACAATTTTTTGAAATAAAATTTCAGGAAAAAGTCATCTATGTAATGTTATTTGGATAGAAGTTTAAATTGTAATTTTTATTATTATCTAGAATATTGGGCCCAGGAACTCGGTTAACCACAATATAAACTCGGTTAGCCACAGTGACGTAAGTATAAATCATGCCAAATTAAAAAAAAATAGTCAAAAGCTATGACTTCATATAAACAAACATAGTTATAAATCAAGTAATATGTTTTCCTCAAACTCTTTATAGCAAGTTGAAAAAAATTTTAAATTAAATATATGATTAAATTATTTTAGAAGTTGGGTAATTATAAAATATTTACAGCGAAAAGATACTGATATAAGAAATGTAATCGGATTTTGCAAATTTATTTTATTTTGGTATCAGAAATATAATTTTTACATTTGCTAATTCAATATTTTCTGTAAAATTTAATGCTGCTGAAGACATTGGTAAAATTATCTTCAAATTACTTAGTTTGTTCATCTTTCCCTTAGATACGAAATCTCTGAAACTAAACTTTAATTTTGTTGCAGTATCTCTCTCATATTTTTCATTTTCGATTCATAATATTAAAAAAAATATATTTAATCGTATTTAATGAAACATTTCTGGGTGATTTGATTCGTAAGAATATTCGTTGCAAACATTTCTACTGAGATAGCTCCGATCTTTTTTATCAGAGATACGATTGAATTCCGGTAATTGACTCTGTTAAAATTGAAAATTGTTTCCTTCGAAGAAGAAATAAACGTTTGCTTTAAGATAGTAAAATGATTTATAATTTCTGAAAAATCTTATTTCCCGTTTCCCATTTCCGATTCAAATGATAAAAATATCATCAGAATAAACGTTATTATGGTTTCAGTCTTCTTCTAAAGAGAAAGATTACTTTTAAATTTTTTTATTATTATTCTGTCCTTATTTATATTCCTCCTCCAATATTTAAAAAATAATCACATTTAGCTTACATTTACACTGAAATGTAATGCATTATAACATTTATATTAGTTATAATAAGATTTGTATAAGTTGCTAGTTGGGCCTTCAAAGGAACATAGACAGTGGATCCAATCCAATGGAGACGAAATAGTTTTGTATGCATATCAAATGTAATCAAATTCAATCCACAAATTAGTTAATGGAAGGATCTGTTATGTCGTACTAATATTCAATATCGAATCTGGCAACCGTTACTTTTCTCTGTGTTGTTTGGTGGACATAAGTGTTGACGGCGTCAGAATGTTGAAATTATTTTCCATGTACAGAAATTGAAATATAAATTGATTAATTGAATAAATGTAAAACACTAGTTTCATCTTTGTTTCCGAGGATCAAGGAATTCAGTTTATTGGAGCTCCTGGGATGGGAAAAATTCCAACTTTTACCTCATGCGGAAATTAAACGGGAATAGGAAAATAGATTTTTGAAAGTAGAGGAAAAATGGTGCTCTCCATCGCTGCATTAGAAAAATCTAATACTGCGCCTGTATCTATTTAAAAATGTTGAACAGTGTAGTGATTTCTAAAAGGATTTATACAATATATTACTATGATTTATCAATACAATAGTATTTTCGAAAATTTTCTCGAATATAATACATTACAATATAATAGTATGTATTATCAATACAATAGTATATTAAAATGTTTTCTCGAATATAATGCATCATAATATAATTGTATGTATTATCGATACAATAGTATATTCAAAATTTTCTCAATTATAATACATTACAATATAATAGTATGTATTGTCAATACAATAGTATATTAAAAATTTTTGTCGAATATAATACATCACAATATAATTGTATGTATTATCAATACAATAGTACATATATTCAAAAAATTTCTCGAATATAATACATTACAGTTTAATATTATCTATGCAATAGAATACTCGAAATTGTTGTCGAATATAATGCATTGCAATATAATAGTGTGTATTATCAATATAACAGTATGTATCATCGATACAATAGTATATTAACAAATGTTCTGGAATATAACGCATTATAATATAATAGTATTTTTATGAAATGCATACCCCTTGTTAATTAATTATTTTTAAATTTCATTTTCGGAAACGCCTTTTTACAAATCCATTTTATTCTTTCGTATTCCGCAAATTTTAATTTGCGCCATTTTCGATTCTGAATTGTTGTTCTTAAAAATAAATTGTATTCCAACTGATAAATAGCCAAAGCTGTCACCTCGCCTTTTTAAAGTCTCTCGGTCTACGTTAGCAACCATTCGCGCTTTAATACATGATGACGTTCCATTATTTTCACGCGATGTATATTTTTATATGAAAATATATTGGAATTATTTTCTGTGTCTTCACGAGTGTGCATTAATATTAAAAACGTTAAGTAAAAATAAAGTATTTAGTTTTTCAGTTGGCGATCAACTCGTGGAGAAGTCGGACGTATGTTTGCCCTTGCGGCAAAATGGCTAAATTCTTATCATAAATTTGGTTAAGTTATTAAAAATTATGAAATATTACGTTATTGTTATCGCGTTAATATCGCGTTATTGTTAACTTAAAAAGAACTAGTTATTTTCAACGTAGGTGAGATGTTAATGATCGTTTTTTGCCAAAAGAATATTCCATCTCCTTGAATGTTCCGTAGCATTATTTGGCATTATTCTAGCATGTTAATCTATTTAAAAAAGAAATGAATTATATTTGTGGAATGCAATATCTGAATGATGATAACATGCTAATAAAGTCAAGTTATATTTTATGAAGATTCTTTTATTTCACCAAGATGACTTATCCTCTTATTCGAACATCGCCATTTCACCTTTTATCTGCCGTCTTGCAGTAGAATTCTAATTGGCTCAAATCGCCAAGAATTCATGGATAAATCTTATTCATTACAGAAGACTCGTATCCAATTCATCCATGATTTGATCTGCCGTCAACCGCCCGCCTGCAGAACCAGAGCTTCATATACTTTAGGACACCCGAATACAATCACTGCCAGTTGTGCGGAGCACACAAGAGTATGCATTGTCAATACAATAGTATACTCGAAAATGTTCTCGAATAATGTAACATCTATAAGATAGCATCAAAAATAAAACTGCACTAAAGAAAAAAAATAATATTACCTCCCAAAGCTAAATTAAAAAGAAACATTAGTCCGAAGAAGAAAAGTGCTCCCACTACACTGACTACTCTAACTTTAACATACGGAGTGAGCATTTTCACTTATAGAATGGATTCCTTATTGACCCACTGTCCCATTTTACGGTTATTGTGTGATTTTACTTCTATATCCAATGCCGTATGTGTGCTATGTAATTGATTATTCCAAATATTTAACTTGGGTCTAGACTAGAATAATATTTGCTGTCATGGAATTGATTAAATCGAATTGAACTCAATTGAATTCTGGTAACCTCATTTGCACAGTAATTTATTTATGACCACCTGTAGAACTGAAATTGAGCAAACTATACTATCTATTATCACAATAGAGCAACTAATGTAAATATATCTGATTGTTTCACTATTTCGGAGTCTTAACGGCCTAGTCCTGTAGATACTTATGGACTGAAATTTCTGTTTATCCATCTTTATGAGTTAATATGCCAGTTGAAGTTAAAAAACTATTATTTTCTCAATTTTAACATAGAAATATATTCTTTTTTTCTGCAAAAAGTTCGTGAATTAGTAGAGTTGTTTATTATTGCTGAGAATATAGTGAAAGCTCATAAGGCAATAATAAATGCCTTGAGCTGAAGACGCCTTTAGCTCAATGCTGTAACACTGGCCTACCACGTTTTATCCCAGGGATCAAACTCCGGCACTGTCAGGTTGGTGATTTTGCCTTCTCGACGCATTAGTAACTTTGGACAAGCCCCAAGTTTCCCTTTAGTCTATTACTTCCAATTATTCAGCTTTCTGATAATCATATATGCATTGTAAAAATGCACTTTCTGTACTCTCCGTGAGATGCCGCCAAGAGGCAGTTGAACCTAGGAGAAATGAATACATGTTTTATCCTCCCAAAGTTGAACGAAGATTTCAAAGTCTGTAGCATTTTCGTCCTAGCCATAAAACTGGCAATTTAATTCAAAGCAAAACACGCGTCATCACGGTCACACGACCGCTCCTTTCCTTCAACTTATGGCGCACGCACCTAATCTGCAGTCCAACAACAATTTCGATTGGTAATCAACAACTCATTGGAAATGGGAGTACTGTAGCGATAACTCATACAATATTAAACGCTTTGAATTGGAGATATCTTTACCTCAACGCTACTATACCGGCCTACCACGCTTGGGCCAAGCATCAAACTCGGCACTGCTAAGTTGGTGATTTCGTCCTCTTGCTACAAAAATGACTTTAAAATAAAAGGGAGTATCACACATAACTCGAAATGCGAGAATATTTCATTGTACTTCAAAGCTCCACCCTGTAGTTGCGTTAACCATCATTTTCTATATGTGCGCGGCAAAATGTCAGAACCAGTTAAGTACCTGCTTGAAATGCAATTGGTGCTATTCTTCTGGTATCATAAATAAATCACACTCTCTTGATAAAGGCCGACATAAAAATATAATTGGTGACTGCCGTTGTTTCAATGGCATTTGAGCTCTCCTTAATCTGACTATAAAACAGTGTGTACATAAGATTAAATGCAATTGCGCAGGTAAGTGACAAAGAACAAACAAAGAGAAGTACGATCCTCAGCTTCTGAAATCGAAAACAACGTATATGGATATTGAATCTGTCTTGGAAAGGAAGCCGTAGGGATATTTAAGCCGCTTCCGTTCTACACTTATAATTAATGGAAAATAAATCAGAAATTCTAAAGTTTCGAGTGAAAATAAAATTAAAAGAAGAATTACCATGAGTCATAAATCATTAAAATAATGAGAAAAAAAGTTAGAAAGGGAAATATTACAGATCCTTGTAAAGAGGGAAAGTAGCCAAATTTGTAAAATAGAATTTAACAAAATTAGAATAGAAGTAATATATAAATAGAGGTACCAGTATAGACACACCTGCTAATTCTAATACAAAAATGTGGGTATGCGTTATACAAATCAAGTGACTTTCCTCACTTTTGAAGTCAATACGGACAATACTTTTGTTTTAAAATGTGCAATTTACACATCACTAATCCCTCAGTATGTTTAATTTGGAGTGAATCGGATGAAAAAAGTGGAAATAAATTAGAGATAAACATGATTTTGAAAATAAAATGCACCCCCACAAAAGACTTTGAAAAATGATTTGGCTCACTTGGGCAAAAGCATTAAATAAATAATATTGTGATGGACACAAACTTGTTCCACGTATATGATTTTGCAAAGAAATCTTCCTTCTCCAGACTGCAACGAAACACCTTTACGAGTCTAAATGAGAAAGAATGTTATAAAATGCTAAAAGTACACAAAACACATGGACTTGATCCCGACTCTGGCTCAATCTTGAAGATTTTTCTAATATAAGACAAGCTCGCTCTAATGTCGACCTGTTCCGAGAAAATATGTGTCTGAATGTGTCAAAAACATTATATTGTACTACTTTAAGAGATCAAAATTGAGATAAACATTCGTTTGTTCTAACATAGTTGAAGCCAACATTCCATACTCTGTTTTAAATAGCATTTATAACATTTTTAAACATTTAATACGTAAATTCAGCCAAATCTCTAACCAGCACGACATATAAGTCAGGTTGGACTTGATGTCGACTCTGGCTCAATCTTGAAGATTTTTCTTATGTAAAATATGAGACAAGATCGCTCAAATGTCGCCCTGTTCCGAGAAAATATGTGTCGGAATGTGTAAAAAACTTTATATTGTGTTACTTTATGAGATCAAAATTGAGGTAAACATTGCTTTATTCTAACATAGTTGAAGTCAACCATACTCTGTTTTAAAGTGCATTTATAGCATTTTTAACCATTTTATACGTAAATTCAGCACAATCTCTAGCCAGCACGACTTGTAGGTCAGGCTGGACTTGATCCTGTAGGTCCGGTCCAGTCCAGTCCAAACCCATGCAAGTCTTTAACTAATGCATCATGGAATTTGGACTGAACTTTCGGTATACACCAAAAACAGAAAGGCGCTAGAAGGATTGCTTTGAAGTTCAAAATAAATTTATCATTAATTATTTTTTAGTTCTTTTACTATTATTTAGTTCATACTTTTTTATACCGATCTTATTAGGATGTTTATTATTCGCTGTATGATTTTCATCGAAATAGAAGGGTCGAAATATTTTTTATATAAGCTTGAAAATAGTTTAGTGTAGCTTTCGATCAATTTCCGATGGATGTGGTATTAGTTGCTCCTTTGAAAGACTTGCAAAATCATTGGTGGGAGAAATTTTTCTGTACTATAGTTTTTACCAAAAGTGTTTGGAACCAATTATTTTTCGGGATTTTTTTATAGACAGAGATGACTGATATGAATTCAGTATCAAATTTTTGAGGGGTTGGGGGTACATTATTTATTTTTCCTGCTTCTATTCATTTTTCTATTTCCGGTTCCATTTTCCTTCATCTAATTTTCAAGTCTAGTCGTAGAGCTTAGAAGTTAACTGATATGGTTAACTGATACTTCATATTCTAGGAGACGTTGGGTGGTTTACTAAGAATTCCAGCTTCCTGTGCTGTAGACGTAACTTCCGGTTGTCCGAAAATATGTATGGTGCAACGAATATAAAAATGCTTAATACGAGTAGTTCCGTAGTTCCGTTGAAAATTAAATGTACACACTACTTACTACTATATGAAGACTCTTCATATATTTCTTGTTATACATGTTATTTTATACCTGTGAAGTTAACAAATATTTTGTACTGATGAAATCTACCATAAGCTATCTTAACAACAAATGATTTTGTCGTACTGGAAGCGTAATTCCTAACTTTGTATCATCCCATATCGGCAAATTTCCATACAAAATTTGTGATTATTTATTAAAGACATGTATAAAATATTATCACAGATTTTTATCCTATCACCATCGGAAAGAACAAGAAAGTGTTTTTCAAACAAACTTTGAACGGAATCCATACAATTAATAGACACATTTCTTGCGAATTTATGAAATATATATATATTAACTGGCGTTTTTAACTTCACTGATTTTTATATTACAATATAAAAAAATTGACGTGCAATACAACGTTTATAATTTAACAATAGCTACTAAATATATTACAGACTACTGCAAAAAAAATTTTCCCCAATACCGATAGCTGGTTAATTATAAATTTGAAGTCAATCTCTGCGTCAATTAAATTCAAAAGAGAAGTTAAATTAAATCACTTACATTATTTCAGAATTGTATTGCTACATTGATAATGTGTTCATCTAAACTTCAAATACAGTCGTCGAATGTTTTCTTACCTGAAAAAAAATATAGAAAAGCTTGTTACGCTTATCCATTTTAGTACACAAGATAGCCTTTTAAAAATATATGGAGTGCGAAAACACACTAGGCTTTCTCAAATATAAATATTTTATTCAGGCTGTATTTGGCATTATCTCACAATATTATTTCACATATAATTTAGCTTCTCTAATAAGTATGAGGTTGACATTTTTTTTCTATGAGCTGCCACTTATAAACTATTATTTTAAGAACTAAAATTCCGACTTCCTCCTCCTTAACTCGCTCATTAACCCCTCCCTCAGTTAATTAGCCTCCCAAAATAGACGGAATGCACATGGCTGGAATTAGAGGTTAGTTCAGAAATGAACTCTTCGTCGGGATAGTCATTCATTCTAAATTAACCTGAAATTATTCCTTGTTTATTAATATGACAATTGTAAGTTACTATAAACAGGTTGAATGAAAAATACTGAATGGAAAAATACAATTAGTTATTATAAAAAAAGTGGTTAATTAACATGCTGTGCAAGTAAAATCATGAGTGCAGGGATAGAACTTGTATGTTTCAATTAGTTGTTGTTGTTGAGACCCAGACCCTCCGACCTACTAGAAAGGTGTAAGGTAACTTTGGATAGCCGGGAAGAGCCACCCAATTTAGTTCGGAATCCAGTTGGGGAGACATCCGCAGGGACCGTACCCACCTTCCCCTACCATCATCCTCTTGGAAAGACTTACGGACCCACACGTTTAACGTGATCATACTCCGCGTGAACACGGCGGCAGTTTTGACAGCGGAGGAATTCAAACTCGGGCCTACCGAATGCAATCCATGCGCGCTAACCACTGGGCTACCGCGCCCGATGTTTCAGTTAGTGGAGGAGTACACCGGAATGAACTTAAAAGTGACTGGAAAGATTCGCGTTTAAATCAGTAGAATACAAATAATAGATTAAGAAGTGTTATAAAATAAGGAATCTAGAAAATAAATAGTAGATATAGCATAAAAATGTCCATTGGAAATAAAATATAATCTAACAAATTACATTATGTTTAATTGCAATATGATAATTAAATTACGAAAAATACATGAAATTATTAATAGCTAGAAAATGTACCTGTCGTTGCCTGGGAGTTAAACCTGGGTAGTTATATAAAATAACAAAATGAACCAATTTGATTTGTATAAATAACAGGAAAATTTGCATGCAATCTGTGTACATCGGTACAACGGGCGTGATACGCACCTCTCCAAGACACTACTTTCTACTCTGAGGGACACAATTTATGTCTTAAACAATCTCGGGACAATTAGATAAATTTATATATTGGCCACATATTCCACAAACAACTTAGTTTTCACATTTCAAAAGTACATAAATAACAATATAGTGTCCGCTATAGATAGAGATAAAACCATACTCAATTTCCAAACTGCCTGTTTTGAACTAAAAGCTTTCTTACGCTACAACTAAAATCTCCAAATCTTGATCACACACTAGGTTGTACACATTCTTTATGGGCATGCGAAAAGGGGCAACACAGTTCCCCCGTGCGTAGGCGTAGCCTCGCTGGGTTAAAGAATTTATAATTAACCAGCTATCGGTATTGGGGGAAATAATGTTTGGAGTAGTCTGTAATATATTTAGTAACTATTGTTAAATTATATACGTTGTATTGCACGTCAATTTTTTTATATTGTAATATAAAAATCAGTGAAGTTAAAAACGTCAGTTAATATATATATTTCTTAAATTCGCAAGAAATGTGTCTATTAATTGTACGGATTCCGTTCAAAGTTTGTATCAGAAAACCATTAAAGGGCCGTGGATGTTTCTAACATTTAAAGAGTGATTTAACCAAGCAGCAAATACCAAATCATTCATCTTAAATTAAGCCTGGTTATCACTCAGAAAAAATAATATGATCTAGTGGTAAATTTTAATATTAAACTCCTCATTCTCCAAATTGCTGAAATAAAAACGTTAAATTAAAAATTCCAAAATATTATAGGCAACAAAGAAGAGATTTAAATTGGCCAAAAAATTCATTTATTAATATATATAGATATGTGATTAAAAAAACAAACAAAACATAGTAGCCAAATGTTAGGCTAATTAATTATTTGAATCATACCAAGGTAATCAAATATTAATATACTGTTGCAAACACTATTTTAACAATATTATGTTCTTTCTCTATTTATGGAGGATTAAGTCTAAATTATTTTTTTATGATATAAGCACTAATACAGCTCATTAAGATCTTAATTTTAAAGTTCAATTATTAGCAATGTCTTGATGTAGAACAATTGCTGGAGTTCATCCTTAATGAATAATTAAAGTTCATCTTTATCAAATTCTACGCCTTCATTAGCAGTTGCAGATGTCATAAAATAAGAAGAGTTTGACTTACATATGTATTCGAAGCGGTGGCAGGAATCATCCCCTTTTTGGTGGTCCGATGGCTGGATGTCCATAAAAATAATCATGCTGCTTTATGTTGACATGTCTGAATGTCATTGTGAACCAACTGATGCAAGGCTGGTACTCATCACTGGAGAAAACAAAGACTTGGAACGTTTTCGAAACAAGATCATTAAGTTAAAAATCTTTCAAGTGTCGGAATTCATCTTCGTTGGGCATATCAGGAAACAGTCGACCGAAGACGAGGCTTAATGATTCGTCATCATAACTCTTAATTCAAGGAGCAAACTTTGTGTTTTTGTATAAAAAGTATTGGACGCATGGTCCTAAAGTGCAATCGCAGCGTGTGTCTATAGGTCTCCATGGACTAAAAAAAGAAACAACCTTCTTGGTTGATGAGCAGGGCCAGAGTGCTAAGAAAATTTTTGCTCAAAAAAGGATAGAGGACCTCAACGGTCCGACCCGCAGGCCGGCCGCGTCCAAGCGAGAATTCTCATCTTTTTTTTTTATTTCTACACTTGCCGTAATTTTCTCAGTGGCGCTGTACTGTACTCACGTATGATTGGTCACTCCTGTACATACAATTCGTTCTTATTGGATGGTAGCCTTGTCCATGCTAAAAGCTGGGGTGCAATGTTGCTTACCCCTTTCCGGAGAATGTTTTGCCCATCTGTGAAATTTTGCTGTAGTCTTAATTTTAGAGGGTGTAACTTTTGTCAGTAAATTCTTATTGTTGACAGGAATTATAGCTTCTTTCCAAAACTGCTCATGTTTATCCTGACGGGGCGTACATACAAGTTTAAGATTACCAGTGGGAAAAGGTTCTCTGCAAGAAAGGAATCTTTGACCGTTGTGGTCCTGCTATGTACAATCTGCACGTGTTCTCTAAAAAAAAAGGGGGGGGGCAAGTATGCTTTCTGGAACCAAACTCCTAAGTTGCAGCTGTGAGATTCTTTTTCTGCAGATGTGCAAAGTGCGTGAGAAAGTAATTCTTTGAAAATGGCTATTTTTGCCTAGCAACTGCCTTTATCTGTATTCAAAAGGTTTAAAAGCTAAAGAAAATTTTAGGTAAATAAAAAGTTATAATTTCCCATTTTAATTAAAAAAAAAAAGCATGTTTTAAAATTAGCGTGTGTAAGTCACATATATTAAAAATGTCATGTTTCTCATGACAGTTTGTTTGAAAAACACTTTCTTAGTCTTTCCGATGGTGTCGGGATATAAATCTGTGATAATATTTTAGGTCACTAACGGGATAGATTTTTATAAATACCATCCTAAATCGTTGCAAATTGGGCTAAAACATAAAATAACTAAATATCTTATTAGAAATTTCAAAAAATAACGCCGACGACCATTTATTTGTGTCCTGAAGTACTTGTCTAACAAATGGGGTGGACGTACGACGGTAAACTTTCCGCTACGTACACACACATACACACACACACAGAGACACAGACAGACAGAAGGCACGGCACGCACTCACACGCATACACACACAGACAGACGACACACACCCACACACATACACACGACACACACTCACATATATGCAGACACTCACACACATACATACACTCACACACATACACACACTAATCGTATGGTCTGGGTCTTCTACACATACATAAACAGACAGACGACACGTACACACAGACAGACGACACATACACACAGACAGACGACAGACACTCACACATACACACACAGACACTCACACATACACACACAGACAGACGACACATACACACACAGACAGACGACACACACTAACTCACACACACACAGACAGATGACACACACTCACACACATACACACACAGCCCTTTCTTACATATCCATCCACAAGATCTGCTCATATCTGCAAGAACTCCCATTAATTTTCGCAATGATAATTAATTTAAGAACCATAATTATGTACATGTAAAAATAATAATACTCCTCAACCCACAAGCGCACACAAATATATAAATTCAAAGTATAATTACATAAAATTTAAGACTGAACAAATGAACAAATATATGTGGTAAAATACCTTTAAATTTTATTTTCTTTGTTTTATCTCAAACAAAGGAGCTAAATCTAAATCAGCAGGAAAACAACATTTGAATAATTAATCTCCTTGGTAACCAACTGAAAGGTCAAAGTTTGTAGTAATTGCGTTATTTGCGTTTAACCAAATGCAGACTGCATTTTAATTCATTTATAGTTAAATTTTCTCGAGATAAATGGGCTCTAGTGTAATTTTTAGTATGCATTGTTCTTAATGATGATTCAACGAACAAACTTACGAGAAAAGAACGATTTGGAAGACAGAAATGAGTTAGCTAATATCTGTTTCAGAAAATACGTTTAAATATTATAAGATTGCAAGATAGTATGCATGTTTAAGAAATTGGAATGGATTCTAAATAAATATTTTCTGAGAAAGTTTTATCCAGCTATACAAGGAGTTTTAAGAAGGGTATCCGTAAGAAATATAAAATGATCGGTTGGTTAGAGAAGTGAAGTGAAATATGAAGAAGAAGGATCTATCATGCATAAACTAATCAACAGGTCGCCTTCTTGAGTCAATCTATAAAACATGCACTGGATCACCGGCACCCAGTCCTTGCCGTATTTGTAGACTTTGAGGCTGCCTTCGACAGGTTCTGGAGAACTGCGGACCATTAAAAAACATCAAACCATTTGTGTTGGTGGCAAGATGCTCTTGTGAATCAGGGATTTTCTGTACCAGCGTTTTTGCACTACTCGCTTTGGTGATCGCACTTCGAAATTTAAACAAAACGAAACTGGTTTACCACATGGTACAGCAATTAGCCCCATCCTGTTTAATATTTTTATTAACGATCTCTCTGACCTAATGTCCTCAGATGGATTGACAAATCCGGGCTTGTTCGCAGATAATCTAGTGCTCTGGTGCAGCTCTGCGAAAAAAGATCAAGCCAAACTCAATACAACTTTAAACATATCCTTGGAGCGACTTGAACATTGGTGCATGGATAATAATATGTCAGTAAACATATATAAAACCACCAGTCAACTTTTTACTCTCAACCAACAGCCTTTTGTTTCTGAACTTGTTTATCAGGGCGAACATATTCAACTTAATGATTCATCAACATTCTTGGGCTGAGTCTTCGATAATAATCTAACCTGGAACAAGCATGCTGAGCATGTTATTTCAAAAGCAGAAAAAAGGCTCCCTATTCTTAAAAGACTAGCTGGAATTAAATGGGGATGCAACAGGGAAACTCTCGACATAACTTATAAAATGTTTATCTAACAGGTCCCAGATTACTGTAATAAGTTGTTGATCTCAGCCTCTGATAAATTGATAAAACACCTCGAGACTTTCCAAAACCAAGTTTTAAGAATTGTCACTGGAGGAGTCAAGACTCCCTCTGTGTTGGCGAAGCCCTGACAAATAACCAATCAATGACCAGTGTGATTAAGAAAAATGCAACTGTTCTTTTCAATAAATTAACTAGGCTCCAAAACAATTCTTTTTGGCGAGGCTAAAATCACAATCAAGTACGTATTCTGAAATCCCAAAGGGGTCTCTTCCAATGTGTCCAAGATATTGACTGCTATCAATTAATTAATAATACCCCTATTGAATTATTCTCTTTTGCTAACCCCTTGGACTACATGGACCTTGATGTAATACTGGAATTAAATCAGAAAATTAAAAAGTCAGACTTTTGCCCTGAGGCACTTCGTGCGATCGCTCTTGACACTATCCATAATCGCTATCTTCTTTGTGAATGGCTGCATATCTACACGGATGACTCCCTTTTGGATTTTTCTCAAGGAGCCGGTATTGGCATTTTCTGTGAACTTTTTTGCTTCTTTCTGCCAGTTGGAAACTTCTCAACCCATTTTAATGGAGAACTGGAATCAATATTTGTTGCACTTCAACAGCTTTCCATTCGGCAGAATTCTTTTGAGAGGGCTGTGATCCTCTCCGATTCAGCATCTGGCCTTCAGGCTCTATCATCTAATCAAGAGAGGAAAAGCCCTCGCGTCCATCAATGTAGATAAGTTCTCGGAAAAATACAACGCAAGGTGTCTTTCCAGTGGGTACCCTCCCACTGTGGTGTCGAGGGTAATGAGAAAGCAGACATTTGGGAAAAGAAGGGGTGCAATATAATCCAGATATCGAACAGAAATGTGCCCTTTCATTCATCAAAACTTGAAATAAATAGAGTCTTTAGACATTCCTTCCTTACTGCGGCTGTTTGCTCTTCTCGTGCTAAACTCTGGAATATTCTCAGCACCAGTCCTTATTGTGTTTCTGATGCTCCTCGTGCAGCTGCGACTGCTACTTTTAGACTTTTGACTGGGCATGATTGTCTTCGTGTCCATCTCTTTCGTTTTAATATTGTCAATTCAACCGTGTGTGTTTTTGTACAACTGGACAAGACATGACCGCTGTGCACATTGACGAATGCCCTGCATTACCTCATTGTAATTGTATTGTGGAAAAATATTGGAGAGCACGAAGTCTTATGACTTTATTATCAAAAGGTTGGCATTTGTAAATAAAAATCATGCATAAAGCATTGATTAAGAAACACTTTACAGCTAAAATGCAGTTTTATTTAAATATCTCAAAAATGTGATACATTCAGCGTTGATATTTTTTAAATTATCACAGTACTAATGTAATTTATTATACTTGAAAACTTCATCGAAAAAACCAATGCTAGTTACTCAAAATAAACTTTATTTAAAGGACGTCATCGAAATATAAATCGTCTGTGTCTCTGTAAAACCAATGAAAATTTCATTCATAACACTTGTATTTCAGACTATAGAGCTAATTAATTTTGCGTGAAAGAAATCAGCAATTCTTATACAACTCATTTTACAATCGCTTGATTTGTTAACATTCTGCATACATTAAAATTAGGCTTCGTTGTAGAAATAATTAAAGTTTGATGATCATTTAAACTCAAAGATATTGTAATGACGTTGGCACAGAATTTATATACACAGATAATATGCAAAACTAAAAACGTTTTATAACGAATGCAACACTAAATCTAAATTTAAACGACCACATCACGATCTTTGCACAGCGGAAAAAAATACATGTATATTTTATTTTGCAACGAGTCACGTGATCTCGACATATATCATGGGTGTGATTATTATATCAACTACACAACATATTTTGCTGATATGCGATTATGTGTATATTTTCTAAAATTTTTGAAGCAATTTGTGAATTTTAACTCGGCTTAAAAAATATTTGAAAAATTAGGTCCCATAGGGTTCAATGCATTTAATTTTTACAATCAGGGTTCAATCCGGAACTAATTGGGTGATATTATTCATTTACATTCCCATAGGTCCCACAGACCGTCTGAACAACATACTAAAATTTCACTTTCATAAAACCATTTTTACGGCCGTTATCGTGAGAACGGACAAACGGACAGAATGAACATAGTCAAACACTTTTCAACTATGTTGGAAAGTGTTAAAAATACTCTACAAATGGAACATAATTTGTCCATGATAGTTGCACATCCCCCGGAACTAACTGATAATTCCGTAATGATGCAAAATTTAAGTTTATACGGTCTCGCTAATTCTTAATTTGAGCGAAGGAAATTTACCCAGTACCTTTTGATGAAAAATTCTCTGAGATATCGATAATTAAAAATCTTGACTTATTCCATTTTACCTAAAGTGCTGTGAATGGTTTGCTTCCTAGAGACATCAACAAATATTTTTAAAACAGAAAACCACCAATGGAAATCACCCATTGCCACCATTTAGCATTGAATAATTTATTTGTTTGCCCCCCCCCCGAAAACTCGAACGAAAACATTGAATTTTATACGAAATTTTATATATTTTTAACATAGCAGCATAAGACAAAATTGGACGTAATTATGCATAACAGGATTTATTTATGATTACGGAACTCGATAGTTTCAATCACTGTTGTAAAATTATGCAATCATTATGTGCGATATTTTTTATTTATGACTTCATTATCCTCCCCTCCCCCCTTTGGTGACCAAGTTACCTTTGGAGGGTACATTGTCTAGCATGGTATCAATCGAAAAATTTTGTCAAACCCAATGTTGAAAGGTAACACACTATATTTGTAATCATTTGGACCGACGATATTGATTTTTCAAATATATTCTTGTAAAATTTGAAAAAAAAAAATATGGTATGAAAATGTTGAGTTGGTTTAATTTCTCCATTGGCCTACAGTTAATTTTTAATTCGATGCTGTTCCTTTATACAGCTTTTGATTTTGTTTCGGGGATGTGTTCAAATTTGAACTGCGACTCGCAATACGGCAGATTTTAGTGTGGTGGCTTTGGTCTTTATATATAAAGACATATGCTGTTACACATGCATTTGAAATATTGATGCATACACCGAAATGAGGGGTTGGTTAGCATAGGGAACAGAATAAAAGCAAAGAAAAGAAAATTCCGTTATGTGCAAAAAATGATATGCTGCTTGCTTGAGAGATATGGTTACATTCTCATACGTAGTATTAAGTAAATATTGTTTTCACGAAAATTTTCGATTTCAAGATTTCGATGCCAATATATGTTTTAAGACCTCCTGAACACGTTTTGATTATTTTGGAGTGATATCCAACTACCTGCCTATGTTATGTCTGTGGTCGATTTATTGTGTAAACAATAACAGTCACAAATTTTAATGCATTTCCACGAAACTATCTATATCTGGCTTTGTTATCAAAAAATCTAGAACTAGATAGATTTTGTTTTTTACATTCGAGCGAAAATTTTGAAATGTATTTTAAATTTTATATTTTTTTAACATGGCAGCATAGGAAAAAATTTGTTATAGTCACGTATAAAAGAGTATATTTATGACTCGAAGCTGTTAAACTTCGTAATCATTAAGAATTGTTGTGAAAAACAGCCGTGAAATAATTTTTTTGTTCGTGACGTTCTTAGCCCCAGTGAAGGGCAAGTTCCTCCCCCCCCCCCCTCTGAGGGGAACATTGACCAGTATAGTATCAACCGGAAGATTTTTTCAAACCCTTTAAATCGAAGGATAATACGCTATATTTGTAATAACTTGGACCCACGAAATCGATTTTTCAAAATTTTCCCTGTAAAATGTAAATAAAAAAAAATAATTATGAGAAAGTCGAGTTGATCGACACTCAATGTAATTTTCTCTTTACAATGCACAATATTTTACTGGCGGCGGAAACATGCGCCAATAACAGAACAAAGAAGAGATCTTGCCATGTACTGAACATATCCGTGAAAAGAGGTGAACAGGGATGCGCGAGACTTATTGATTGTTCGGAGAAACTTTTCAACCCGTACACTTGCACCTGTGTCCCGGATAGGAAACAAACATCATTTTATGCTCGAAGGCTTGTTCCTAAACAATAGTAGGATAGTAGGATAGCACTCGCTGCGGTTTTGAAGAATGGGGAACTCTAGAAACGTAATTGGAACGGAGCACAGTAAATTATTTTAGATTTGACATCAAACATTTTGTATGCATCTGGTGGAAATTTCGTAAACATTTTAAAGGCTAATAAATGTAATAGAAAAAATAGTCACTACATGTTAAAAATTTATTTATATAATAGTGCAGTTAATTATTTATTTACTTATTTGTAACATAATGTCATTTCCGTTACATA
Organism: Amaurobius ferox; assembly: GCA_951213105.1. Taxonomy (NCBI): domain Eukaryota; kingdom Metazoa; phylum Arthropoda; class Arachnida; order Araneae; family Amaurobiidae; genus Amaurobius; species Amaurobius ferox. Next base: position 29,498,361 of record OX578138.1, on the reverse strand, counting down.
CTTTGCAAATAACCTTGCTGTCCCAACCGGGAATCGAACCCTGGGTATTCGAACTGGACAGCCCATGCTCTACCGTTTAGCTACTGGGAAGGAATTGCAATTGTATCCTGCGTGGTCGTTGAACTCCCGATTTGAAATCGGCGCTCCATATACCAGAGTCCACTGAATACGTGCTAGACGTACTAGCATGTTAGACCTCCGACATCCTTGCATTAACCTACAGGGTTAATTCGTTAGGGTCCCATTGTTGTTGTTGAGACCCAGACCGTCCGACCTACCAGAAAGGTTTAAGGTAACTGTTTGGACGGCCGGGAAGTGCCACCCAATTTAGACCGGAACCCAGTGGGGGAGGCATCCACAGGGACCGTACCCTCCTTCCCCTACCACCAACCTCTCGGAAGAACTTACGGACCCACATGTTTAACGTGATCGTACTCCGCATGAACACGGCGGTAGTTGTGGCAGCGTGCAAATCCAGCACGCAAACCACCTGGCTACTGCGCCCGAAATGTGCCAACAGCACGCGGTGTTCCCAGGTGGTCTCCCACCCAAGTACTAACCGCACCCAATGCTGCTTGACTTCGGTGATCTAACGAGAACAGGTGTTATCAGCACGGTGGGGCCGTTGGCTTAGGGATCCATTGCAAAGAAGGGGTACATTGCAAAGAACTTTGCTGTCCCACCCGGGAATCGAGCCCTGGATATTCGAACTGGTCAGCCGACGATCTACTATTGAGCTATTGGCATTGAATTGCAAACTCTAATTGCCGAAGGGGCCTCTACAACTACCGTTTTATCCAGGTCACATTTCATGATTTAGTCCATACCCCACGTTCTGAGATGCTTCACATCAAAAACCAAATATACATGCAAGAGGATGACAGCAAAAATTTATTCTTCCTACAAATAAGTTTCTGTATATGTTAAAACATATTTCCCTCTTTAGTTTTTATTTAGTTTAATTTTGTGAAACAGTTTAAAATTGTGGATTTGTATTTCCTTTTAAACACAATATTTTATGGATAAAATAAAATATACCTCCAAGGAACATGTCAATATCACAACCAAAGGATATCTCGACTGGCGAACTAGTCCGTTAAGAAGCGTATAGGACTGCGCAGACGAAAGTTATTGATTGATCAGAAACTTTTCAATCTCCAACGATGCACCTGTGTCCCAGATAGAGAACATTCTTTATGTGTTTCCAAACAATGGCTGGGGGATAATAATTAACATAGAGTTAAATTGCTGCAGTTCTGAAGACTTAATTACAGCGCAGTGAATTCATCCTAGATTTGAATTCACGCATTTCATATTCTTTCACTGGAAATTAGATCCTTTGTGTTAGGATATAAAAATGAAACAAAGTTTTGTATAGCGTGTTAAATATAATTTGATGTTAAAACGTTTTATCACTTTCGTGTCATTTTGAAACGCCTAAATGTGTGTACTTATTTATAAAAGCATATTAAAACTGTGCATTTAAAAATACTATATTTTAATTAACTGAAGTGTGGCTCAACTGAAATTTCTTATACCAGAATTCACGTTTAGCAGCTTTTTTCATTAAATTTTACAAGAAGAATTTGGAAAAATTGGTATTATGGGTCAAAATGATTACTATTATAGAGTGTTACCCTTCACTTTAAAATGTTTGAAAAAATATTTAGATTGATATCATACTATACAGTGTGCCCCCCTGATGTCGGGTAACTTGTCTCCCCCCTAGGGGACTTATGACGTCACGCACAAAAAATTATATCGCGGCTATTTTTCACAACAATGGTTGAAACTATAAATTCTCAGAATCATTGAGCCATAAATAAACCCTTTTATGCATGATTTTGTCCAATGTTGTCCTATGTTGCCATGTTAAGAAATTATAAAATTTCAAATAAATTTCGAAATTTTAATTCCAATTTAAGTAACTTCTCTCTAGTTCAAGAATTTTTATAGCAAAGACGGATATAAAGTTTCGTGAAAATCCGTTAATATTTGTGGCCGCTATTCTGCACACAAGAAATCGACCACGGACATTCAGACAGACGTACATCACTTCAAAAGTAGTCAAACGTTTTCAGGAGGTCTTAAAACATATATTGACATCAAAATATCGACATCGAAAATTCTCGTGAAAATAGTGCTTTTTCAATACTATGTATCAGACAGTAAAAATGGCAGACAGTTTATGAAAAATCCTGCTGAATACGAACCAACAAACTTATTAAATCAGAACAGAATAGCAGGACATAAGATGGCTTCTACAGAAAATTCACATCCGCAAATAATAAACTGTTATTAAAATATGATTAAATGGCTGTGAATTTTCATGACAATTCCAAAGAAAATAATCTGTAAGAATAAGAGAAATAGTGGAGAGAAAAATAGGAGACGAGTTTTCGGGAAATGATAACCATATCCGGCTGCCATGCTTTCAAAATAGATTCCAAATGGTAATACGGTTATAACCTTGTATTTCAATGGTAGAAATACGGGGTCGCAGGTTTACAAATTGGAAACGTCTGTCTCACCGATGGATGGGATGAGTATGCCTAATTTCTGTCAATACATAGATGTTATTTTATTTATGTTTTCGGTATAGATATATTTTCCGTAGTCTAATCAGTGAAACAAAAAGTAGTTCCATTGTCATACGATCAAAATTACCCAATATATCATTAGTTAAAGTTGTCGATGGGCCATAGGAATCTGCACATTCATTTCCAAAAGTTAAGCATAGTTTCTGTTTATGTGAAAATTTCAGGAAATCTACATCGGAATGGAAGGAAATGCAGTGTGCGGGGGTAATAGGGTTATAGAAAAAGAAACCAATGCAAAACAAAAATAATAACGACTTTTATTATCCAAAGACAAGGGTTAAAAGAAAAAGGGTCACAATACGAGTGTCAACCTCGGTGAAACAGAATGATTAAAACAATGTGATGCTGCAGTTTAATACGGTGTGTGATAACCCTGACTAGCCACGCATGCTACACAACGATTTACCATACTTTCGATGAAGGTTTGGATGAGTTGTGTGCTTAAAGAGGTTTCAATCTCGGAACGGAGCTAGGTGGGTAGAAGATTGCAAGATGTCTCCCGAGCATATCCCCCACATGCTCTACTGGATTCAGATAAGGAGAATTGGCAGACCACTGCCATGTACTGGATATCTTCAGTTTGAAGGAAGTCGTCGACCAAGGCCGCACGATCAGGAGGCGAGTTATCATCCATGAATATGAAATCAGGATCAACAGAACCTCGAAACAATGGAACGATATGTTTAAGGATTTCGTCTCTGTATGTTTGACCGGTAGCCAACCCCGTGTCAAAGATGTGGAGGTCTGTGCGGCCGTCCATCATGATGCTTGCCCAGACCATGACGCTCCAAAATGGAAAATGATGTCTTTCCGTGATGTTTACCGGGTGAAAACATGTTCCATGTTCTCTTCAGAACGTGGTACGACGAGAATCAGTTTGCAGCAGGCTAAACCTGGACTCGTCACTGAACATGGCATTGCCCCACTGTTGTCCTCTAAACTGCCGATGTTCCAAACTCCAATGTAAACGCGCGCGTTTTATTTTCAAACGTCAGAGAGATACAAACTGCTGGTTGTATGGCATAGACACCAACGTGTCTGAGTCTCCTGTAAACAATTAGTCTCGAAAAAGTGACTCCTGTGGCGGCTGCCAAGGCTGAACCCAGTTGTCTGGCTGAACGGTCCCTCTGACGTCGCGCAGTTATCACCAAATATCGGACTTGCCGAGCGGTTGTTACCCTTGGTCGACCTGGTACTGGTCGTTGAGTAACATCTCCAGAGGTTTGGACCCTCTGCCACAGCCTGGAGTTCACATACTGAAGGACATTCAGAATTCGAGTTCGAAACGCTTCGGTTTGGGATCGACCGGATTCCTGCATTCCAATAATTCGTCCCTTTAAAAACATGTCCAGTTGGCATCTTTGTGACATCTTTCGTCCATTTTGGTTGTTAACAATGCTCCGTACCACAGCAATTGTGAAATTGTGTTTCAACTGGCAATGCCGTTCGATGCCGTTTTATAATCTTTACCACGTGCTCCGGTGCTTTAAGCATGTCGACGTCGACTGAACTTTTTTGCATATGCACAATGATTTACCTCGGTCCCACGATACTCCACAACTGATTGTTAACCATTGTATCCATATTAACTCAAATTTTTCGCATTTTAGGAATTGTGCTTAACTTTTGGACATGGGTGGATAAAACTTGTAAAGATAGGTACGCGAGAATACTACTGATTATTTCGAGGTGTTTCTCTAAACTTCGAAATGTCGCCAAATGTTGCTATATTAGCAATAAATTGCCAAATCTTGTAGCCCTCCTTCGAACTTCGGCACATAAAAACCTATATTCACGTCATTGGTAAGATTGTACGGGTGTTTCCTCAGTCTGCTCTTCGAAAGAGACGAAAGTGAGGTAGAAAAGAGACTCCAAAGTTACATGTTTGTATCAATAGGAACTATGTATTTGTAACATTCACGATATATTTAGTCGTGAATTATTTTGAAATGCCCTATACATATGATTTGCAACATATACTCTTAGACAAACCTAACCTATATGTTGTTAAACTAGAGGAGTATTTTTTTTTTCAGTTTGATTCAAGGATTATTTTTAAAGATTTTTACATCGTTTTACGAACTTAGTCGTTTTACGCCCACTTTTGGGTTTTAATGAGATTCAAACCGCTGACATTTCTTTTTACAATTTTTATGAACCTTGTATTTTGTTGAACTTAAAAATATATTTATTTTCGCGTATTTTATATTGAACTTATATAACTAGCATCTCCAGTTATAAGAATTGTAAAATTGCATTTCATACTGACATTTCTTAACTTTTCTCCTAAAACTGATAAAATCCGCGCCACCATTAACTGTTTCCCACATCATCATTAATCTCGTCTTATACCATCATTAATCTTATTCCACATCAGTGATGATTTCAATGCACATTTTCGATTTAAAAGATTGAAGAGTAAAGGATTAAACGAAGGGAAATTACGCAGTTAAGAACAAACACCCTTGAACTTTAAAACGGTTGCCACGGGGAATTTCTAATTTATCTTTCGGATGATTTAAAAAAATTGTTAAGAATTTAAACGAGAGAAATTCAAATTTTCTTGATAATTACTTATACTTTTTGGAAAATTTACATACGATAGTATTTTAACTGAATAGAAATAGTAAAGAAATGGTAGCAGGAGAGATAAATCTATCAGCCAAGGTCAAAATCGCAAAAAGCGATCGTTTTTGGTAGAATGTTTTTGTACTTACTATACCAAATGGTATGATTAATTTCCATAATTTACGAATGCTAGCCATCATCTCTCGATTGGACTTTCGGACCTACAGATTCATCGTGCCCATATTAGTTCAGTTCTGAGGGATAGTTTTCAGTGATTGATTGACTGTGATTTTAATATTAATTTTGATTATAAAAATATACCAAAAAAAGAATGGGATATGAATGCATGAGATGTGTCTATTGACGTGCAAAATAATATTAAAGATATGAAGGGTTTGCAGGCTTCATAATTTTTCCACGGTTAGTCACTTAGAGTTAAGCCAAAAAAATTTTGAAATCCAAAGAGTGAATATTCGGATAAATAAAAATTAAAATGCGTTTGTCGTACGAACCAGAAATATTTTAAATGTTGATAAATTTTAAAATACGAGTTCGTTTAGTCGTCGTAAACATTCAATATATTTGAATTCCAAAAAGCTGTTTTAAATACGAATGCAACAACTTGTAAAGATTTAGAATGATATTCTGCAATGTATGCTTGAGGGCAATGTAACCTGATGGAGTAATAATCTTAGTGAGGACGATAACATTAAAGAAATGATAAACCCGACACACCATTAACATTATCTTATGTTCATCCCCCAGCTGAAGCAAGTTCTTAACCATTTTAACACTTAACCTACTGGCTGAAATTTCATTGCCTATACATGGAAAAGACCGGTTAATTTGAGTGCAGATTCTCACCTAATACTGGCTCGATTTTGTTTATAGTGTGAGATATTGCAACGGTAATCACGAATAATAGTTTGTATACCCTATAATATCACTATCGGCGCTGTAATCGCTGCTATCATTGCTCAAAGAATAATTAGAATACTCTGACAAAGAATCCAGAGAAATTTTTTTGCTTCCGTAATCAGGATTAATTTTATCTGGGTTTTGGATTAAGAAAGCTAAAAATCATTAAAATCCACAAGGACACGTGACCAACACTCCCGTCGTTTTGAATCAACTTATGAAACTGCACATCTACTCTTTAAAAGTTGCTGTGTTTAATTCAATATTTCCTTTACAATAAAAGCTCAGGTACTCCCATTGAAAATGATTCATTTTCTATTAATTTATATATTATTGTAATCATTTTGACTCTAGACGTAGAATAAGATATAAAGTATTTTATGTTTAAGTGGCACACAAATAATAAGATAAGAACTTACATTATGATTAACATTATTTATAATTACGTTGAGCGTTGTGTTTGCAATAACCCTCCAATTATTTTATCATTACCATATCTATCTTTATCTCTTAACATGGCCGTAAATTCATACATAGTGGATTTATTAATTAAATTGTACATTGCTTTATTTTGCCGCAATAAACCTTACAATTATTTACTTTGCGTGAGTCCTGTAAAGGAATATTTATTATAGTACTCATTGACCGCACCATTTAAACTTTAACAATAAAACATTTATTAACAACATCAGCACTTATTAATTCATTACACAATTAATTATTAGTTTTAGCGGGGGAACACGTGAGACCACTTAATTTGCCTAAACGTTTCTAGACCTAAAGTTATTTGAGGAACACATACCTTCAAGGCTGTCTTTGACTATGATCATATATCAAAAGGCTGCCATCAGGATTTCGTACTCGCCATAACTCTCGGTGTGTGGCTCCTTCTCGTACTCTGATTGCACTCACACATCAATAGATTTCCATTATTTTGGAATCTCTACGGACACTCTACAAGTCTGTATTTTAATTCAAGTCATCGTCTCCAAGTTTTCTTATCTTCTTCTCAGGTCACAGGCTGTGGCTCTCCTCTTTCTCGGGGGCGTTATTTTCCCCCTTGGTTTCATTTGAAGCATTGCATGTGACGTAACAAGTACTTTCTCCATTGGTTAATCCTTTAACCAATGGAACCATTCCACATCCTCGTACGAGCCAGCTCGGCCCCCATGTCTCGGCGCTCCTAAATTTATGGTTTGCTGTAAACCTCGGCGCCACTCAGACTGGCAGTATTGTCCGAAGTTTCGAATCAATAAATAACTGGCATAAACCTGTCTCACCAAAACACATGTGAAATCTATTTCTGGTCTCACAGTTTATAAAGTTATTTTTGCAAATGTGGTTTGCAACAGCAGACATTAAACTTTAAAAACCTTTAACAGCGAACGCTGTTTTAACAGTATGCTGGGAATGCAGTAGCACAGATTCTGCATTTTGCCATTTCAGCAAAGTTAAATAAAAAATAATCAAACTGAAGTGAAGCTTCGCATAAATGTATCTGTAACAGTGTATCTTTAAGTTCAGAAAATCTCACCCTATATATAAATATGTACAGGGTTAGCAAGAAATAAGTTTCCCACTTCAGAGGGCTTTAGAATGTGTTCTACTGGTCCAAATGAGATAAAATTTGAAATACAGATAATTCAAATGATGCGCTTGACATTTATTAAATCAAAAATTCTAGTACCACCATTCACCTATGATGGCGCTATAACACAAATGGTATTTATTTGCATATTTTGAAAATGTGAAACATTATTTGCGTTACAGCGCATGCATAGTAGCATCATTCTTTGGCTAAAAAGAAGGCGGATTCTGCACGAGCATTAGTTACTTCTCAGCACATCATGCCAACATTGCAAGAACAAGCGCTACTTGTGAAATTGTTCTATCAGAACTAGCAGAATCCGTTGCAGATGTGAAAGAATTTCGTTGTATGAAGCAGATACTACGAAGAGGTCCAATGTCTCCATGTGTCCTACGCAAGATGATAAAGAAATTCGAAACAACTGAACAACTTGCCATTTTTCCAGGTAGAGGACGAAAGCCAATCCAGTCTTTTAGCGTCGAAAATGTGGCTACAGCGGTCGTTGAAGCCAGCAGCCATTCGCCGCATGGTAGTGCGAGTGTGCCAGTTGTTTCCCTTGTATTGGATATGCCGTATTCCACTGTACGAAAAATCTTACAGAGGATTTTGAATTTTTATCCCTACAAAATCAAGCCTGTGCACCTATTGCAGGACGGAGACTCAGAGGTTCGTAAAACTTTTGCACTTCAGTTCCTTGCTCGAATGATGGTTGGCGTCAGTTGGCCATGGAACATCCTGTGGACTGACGAAGTCCACTTTCGCCTCAATGGGTAAGTTAATACCCACAATTGTCGAATTTGGGCAGCGGAAAACCCTCACGCTATCCAGGAACAACCCTTGCATCCTGAAAAAGTGACAGTATGGTGTGGTTTTACGGCTATCTTTATCATTGGACGTATTTTTTGAAGAGGTAACTGCAACTGGAATTAAAACCTATTCCGTCACAGGACTACGGTACCGTGATATGCTGACGGATTTTGTAATCCCACAACTTCAACAGCGTGAATGCCTTCAGGACATCATTTTCATGCATGATGGTGCACCTCCTCACATTGAGCGTAGTGTAAAGCAATTGGTAACACATCATTTCACAGCTGAATGGGTGATCAGCCGGCATTTTTCAACAGCATGGCCTCCTCGTTCGCCGGATATCACGTCCTGCGACTTTTGGTTGTGGGGTTTCCTCAAGGACAAGATTTACCGTAAAAGGCCAGCATCTGTGCCAGATCTGAAGGACAGCATTCGGCGTCATGTTCTTGATATTCCGGCAGACTCACTCCAGTTAGCTGTGGAAAATACGGTTCTGCGATAACAGCATATTGTTGAACATGAAGGGGGACATATTGAGAAGTTTTAATGCTACTTTTTTAATATCATTTAACATTTATAAAGCCTATTAAATGTTGTTATGTGTATTACAGCGCCACCTATCGCCGAATTTTTGTACTAAAATTTTTGATTTTATAAATGTCAGGCGCATCATTTGAATTATCTGTATTTCAAATTTTATCTCATTTGGACCAATAGAACTCATTCTACAGCCCTCTGAAGTGGAAAACTTATTTTTTGCTCAGCCGGTATTTAAAGAAAAAAAATATTGATTGTTTTATTCAAATTTAGATGGTGGTAATGAAGTTCGTATTTATATAACTTTTCTTGTTTTATAAGATCGGTATTCAATTAAATTTATAGTAATAAAACATTTACAAGTAACAAAACCATATCCATCAAACTTGTAAAATGTTATCCCTCATATCGCCGAATATACAATTGAAATATCACTTGATATCTTTGATGTAAAACTAATGCAAGATAACTATATCTTATTAGGGATAACTATACTCAAATAAGAACGGAAATCGTTTAATTATTTGTTATAAAAGTTCGGTATTAACCCTTAACGCACGAAAGGCTCATCTGCGGAGACGTGTATTACTGCTATAGAAATCGGAAGGCTCCGCTATGGAGACATTTCTGTTATCTCTTATATATATATAGAAAAATGAATCATTTTTATAATATAAAATTGGTACGTACGTAAGTTTACGGCCCCAGTGATAAAACGCCAATGACAAATAGGAAAGGTTTGCCCATATAAATAAAAAAAAAAAAAATTACCACAACTAAACAAACAATTTTTTGCCTTAAAAATATCATTTTGCTATCTACCTGGAAAGAAAGCGAATTGTAAAATTACTCAGTACTAAATATACAACAGGGATGCAAAATGTCAGCAGAATAATTCGCGGTGGCGATACTCAACATGTTGATAAGCCCAGCGTGGTTTTAGACTACACTACATATATGGGCGTCGTCGATTATTAATAACCACACCCCCTTCGATCTGTTGGTATATATTATAATAATAAATCTCGACAGTTAAGGGTCAATATACTAACAACATACAACCAATGCACTATATACGTATACATTGCATATGTATGGTCGACCCTAGCTTTTTATAATTACATATAGCCTTACATATTACCTTTTTAAATTACATATAGATTAGATAAGTTTAAATATTTATTTTGTCTTCTATTAAATAAGCTGCTGATAAGCAATATAAGCAATGCATTGTGTAATATTGAAATAAAGTCTACTTTTTTTTTAGTAATGAAAATAAATATTTTCGAAATTTAAAGTCAAATTTTGCCTGAACTTTCAAATCTATTCATAAAATAACAGCCAAATCAAATTGATCTTAACTTAGAGGGCTTTGAACTAAATATAGCAACCCGTTTTTATAGCAATCAGTTTTTCAGCATGTTCTACGCAAGCGTAATCCCAAACCCCCTCGCCCCCTTCGTTTGTTCGTCCTTCATCCACCGCTTCTTGCACGTAAAAGTCGTAAAACGACAAAACTGGGTTCAAATGTAGAGTAAATAGCTCGAGTGGGTCCATTGCAGAGTTCAACATACAACAAGAAAATTGCATCAAAATCGAATTAAGCATCCCTTAACAAATAACTCTTTAAAGAAGAAGATTTAAAAAATTCCGCCATGGTTTTGGCCCACTATTAATGCTCTTTTCCTGATAACAGGTCACCAATGTTCCTCTCTTCGTCACGTGACTTTATGACTAACTGCATTCCCACCATCCATTCCCGCAGAAATTGCTCCGTAGGTGCAACTCTTTCTCTCACAGAGATTTTACGGATGAAAATTATTGAATCTTGAATTTAATTGTAAAAAATCAATAAATAAAATGACAACAAAAATAATTGAAGTTTTGTAGGACTAAGACATGACACTTTCAAGGTGACAAAATTGAAGACCGCACCTGGAACAGTGTTTTGTTGACGGACAGATAAATAATCATGGTGCTGGTAGTCTGGGGTTTTACGCTCATTGTTTCACAAAGGCACGTTTTTCTTTTTTTTTTCTTTGACAGAATTTCAATTTCATTGCATCACTTAAAACTGAAAGTTACCGAATCTTCAATTTAATTGTAAAGAAAATTAGCACATAAAATTGAACCAAAAAAGTGGAAGTTTTCTAGAACTAACACTTGAGATTTTACGATGACAAATGACAAAACCGTTCACTATGACAAGACCATACATGGAATACAGGGTATTTGTTTTCAGGAAATACTTATAATACTGTTACAATCTTATATTTAAAAATTCAAATCTCTATCAGAAAAACTTCCATATGTCATTTTCATTAACGTTGCCACTGATAATGGACGTTATGATGTCTGAAAGCACTGTGGCACTCTTGTAAATTTTCGTGTACGTCATTAATGGTGCTTTTTAATAAAAGACATTTTACTCAATTTGTAGTCTTTGTTAATACTGCTATTTCAGTATTATTACAATAGTTTTATATTTAACTTTCTCACCATTGCCCAGAAACTGATAGAAATTCAAACAATTATTCTCATTCCACAAAGATTATTAGACAGTTCATTTTGTGTTCAATAAAATTAACTATTAAGTCTCAGAAGAACCTTGAAGGTTCCAGGAAATAATGCAATTTTTGAGCTTTAAGGCGGTTGCCATGGCAAAATCAAATACAATCTCTAAGGTGATTTTAAGTTGAAAATTTGAATAAATAAGTTTAAACTGCTTTGATGATTAGCTTCGCAATTCGGTAGATTTTTAAAGCTATGGAAAGGGAATATTTTGTTTAATTACTCAGACGAACGAAAATTGCAGTCTGTGCCTAAAGAAAAAGTCAACAAATATCAGTAATTAAAGTCTGTTATAGGTATACATTTTACGTTAAAATGAAACAATTTAAGGTAAATCAATCCAATTTAGGGAAACAATTTAAAGACAATTAATCCAATTGTTCGGTTGCAAAATTAACATTGGAATGGATTGTGTCATATAATAACGATGAAGAAAGGTGGAAAATTTATGTAGAACATTCATTCAAATTTTAAGGCGGTTACCATGGTGAATTCAAATTCATCTTCCTGATGATTCAACTATTGAAGACTTTAAATGAAAGGCATTGAAATTTCTTTTATAAATATATCAGCTACTCTGAGGATTCAAATTATCTGGCATTTTTATTATCATTATTTGAACATAGAAATAAAATGTTTTTTTTTGTTGTTGTTGTTGAATATAATTGCGGATGTATTAAAAATTGAAATATTTTAGGGAATGTAACTCATAAATAAAAAAGCAATAGAATGTCGCTCCCGTTGCAGATAGCATACACTGATCGGTTTCGTGTTTTTTATGAGTTTGTCAGCATGGTATCTCTAAGGACGGCAAAAAAACTTGCTTGCCTCCAAATTTTCTAACCTTTACGGAATTGGCAAATTCTATCTTATCACGCAGCCAGTATCAAATTCTATAAAGACTGAGCTCAAGTTGCAAAAGGGCGATAATTCATGGTGGAGAGTGCAAATGTAAGTGCCCATGAATGATGTTATTTGTAATAGAAGCGCCATCCTAGCATTGGAAATTCCCACTTTAAGCGGGTTCTATTAGTATGAATTATAAAGGGTCAAACCATTCGTAGTTTTGCTTTTGGGCCCTACTCCAAGCTTGTTAAGCGTAGTTCCGCGCCGATCAATAGAAGACGTGTTTATATCAGAGCGACAAACACTTTTGAAAATATTAACGTTTGTATCTCATATATAGGAATGGTTCTGCTGTCAAAAGCAGAATTACAAACGACAAAGCTGAGTATAGGGCCCCTGGTCATAAGAAAGGGTGCTCGTATTTACTAATTATTAATGTATTAGTATGTAGCGTGAATATAGAACATTTTTCTTTTACAATCCCATCCATGAATAAATATCCACTTTTATTTATAACACCACATACTCGATATTAAACTTTCTTCAGAATCACGCTTCCATTGAAGATCACTTTCCATGAATCATCCATGGAAATAATTTTAGCTTGGATTCATACTCTTGAAGCAGAAAATATTGTTTAACTACACTGCAAGCAAGAAACATTCTTGTCAGCGAAGTTAAAGTAATTTTCTGCGGTAAAATCTGTAGAACATGACCTTTACTGCTTTTAAGATGCCTTGAGCTGGCTATAGATTTAGTTCAATCTCCTATTTCTTAATAACTCACTTTGTTAAGCACAAAGTTAAGCAAGCCTGAATTGGTGATAGCAAGCTCTCAGTATGCAAGCAAAACACTAATTAATAACAGTCACAGTTCATACTTTAAGCGCGAAATATGTCCATGGATGCTGTTATTTGCAATGCAAGCGCGATACTAACTTTGGGAATGCTATCTACAGCCGATTCTATAAGGATAAACTTTGACATTGCAGCCTAAGTTCCGTCATATTCCATATTATGTAGACAGCGTGAAATTTTACGTTGGCTGCGGGAAATTTTATGTCAACTGCGTGGAATTTCCTGTCGAGTGTGTTGTTGTTGCTGAGACCCAGACCGTCCGACCTACCAGAAAGGTGTAAGGTAACCGTTTGGACGGCTGGGAAGTGCCACCTAATTTAGACCGGAACCCAGTTGGGGAGGCATCCACAGCGCCCGTACCCTCCTTCTTCTACCACCAACCTCTCGGAAGGACTTACCGGGGCCGGCGGGATTAGTTCTGCCCTTTATCGGGCCTATGCCTGCGGCGCTGATGTAGCTCGTGACGTCATAAAGTACATCCCACAATTTGCAACTTACATCATGTGTTTGAAAGTATGATCGTGTAAATATTGACGAAGATACAGATATCACTGAAAGGGGTTTTCTTTTAAGTGTATTTTTAAAATCTAGAACATGATTAGAAGTGATTTAGAACTAGATTCATGGATGTCAAGATTTTAGGTAGCGTATTTTTTTTCAAATCCAACGTCAAATTCGTCCGTTGAACGAGTATTTTTGCTACGTAAGAAGCTTCTGGAAATCGGGTATAAATAAACATACCTTAATAGAATAAGTAGAATGCAAATACATGTTTTTTTATTTATGCATTAGCATAATGAAATTTTTCTTAGTAAGGTTTGTTGTTGTCAATATAAACAATTGTTCGATTTATATATGTAAAGTGTAGAGTTAGAAATTTTTGCGGATTGTTGTTGCACCCCCCCTAAAATTTTTGGTCCCTCCCCCCCCCAAAAAAAAAAATTCATGGATTATACACCCTCAAATTTTTTGGTGTAAGTAATTAAAAAAGTAAATGTGCAGAAAATTTCTTGTAAATACAATTTTTACGTTATCTTGTTCTTTTTGTGTACGTGTTTTGATTTTTTATTAGTGAGTCAAAAAGGAATCATTGATCTGCAATTTGTAAATGGTCTATGGGCAATTGTCATATTGTCGTAGCAAAAGGCAAGATTAAAATTGAGAATTTGCTACAGTACTTTCAATTAATGAATAATGTAACTTTATTCTTTCAATCATCTGACCTCCAAAGAGACTGGAAACCGATGGTTTTATTTATTTTATGCACATGTGTATTAAATATAAAAATGTGAAATACACAAATCATTGGTGTTTTTTTTACATGCATTTTTGCATTTACAAAAAAAAAAAAAAAAAATCTGAATTTCATAATTTTTTTTGGGAAAAACTGAAATTCATATTGGCTACGAAAACTTTTCGTGGATTATTTAGCTTATTATTGTTTCATTAAAATGCAGATGACAACACTCAGCAACCTTAAAGTGTTAAAAGTAGAATTTTCAAAACTTCACATCACGGGTGAAAATTGTCTGTCAATAAGTAACGTCTAAAATTATTTTCGTTGAAAAAAAAACAGGTAAGATTTAAGCTATTAAAATAAGTTTAGTAAAATAGTTTGTCATTGTATTACAGTATTACATTTGATATTTAACCGATTTATTCAATTTATTAAATTATTTCTGTTGTAAAAAAGCGTATCACCCGAAAGCGATTTTTTAGTTTTTTAAAAATTATTACTATTTGAGACTACTGCCTTTTCCTGTCATTCACGCTAATCTCTACATTTCATTTTACTAAACCAGGGATTTCCATTTAAACTGAAAGTGCAAAATAACAAAAAATAAATATGTTTATATCACAACCCTGCTATCAATTACAAATGTAACTTCCGAAATAGTCGCTCATAATGTGCGTGATCACTTATTGACGCTTAAAATATAAATCTAATGTCTGTATTATTATGTATGTATATTATTATTAAGTATGTATGCATATTATTATTATGTATGCATATTATTAAGTATATATATATTATTAAGTATGTATTATTATTAAGTATATATATATATTATTAAGTATGTATGTATATTACTATTAAATAAGTATTCATATTATATTAATTAATAGTATTAAATAATTATTAATAGTATATTAATTATTAAATATTATTATTAAGTATGTATGTATATTAGGATATATGTTATGTAAATCTGACAGTTAAAACTTTTGAAAGACCTTATTACAAAAATGTTTTAGGAGAACTATGTAATTAAAAATTTAATTAACTCTGCCCAAAAGCATTATTATATATATATAAGAGGTCATAATGTGTTTCTGTGCATTAGGTTATTTAAGAACAAAAGCCAGATTTCCCAAGTAAATGAAATTTATGAAAAAATAAAATTCAAAAGGTTGAAACCTGGCATTGAATCTTTTAGAAGAAAAGAAAAATAAAACCTCGTAACTACGGAAATATTCAGTATTTTTTTACTTTACAATCTTATTTATATTCCTTCTTTATATATATAATTTGTTTTCGTTATATTTATTCAATTAAAACATTTTTACTTCAACCAACTTCTATCACTCTAAAATATCGACTCCATAATTGACGCTGATTAAGAACTAGAGCAAAGTGTAAACGCCGTGGATGGGATGTAAGTTGTGACGTCACGAAACCTGCATCTAGGCCCGATAAGAAGAAATCCCGCCGGCCCCGGACTTACGGACCCACATGTTTAACGTGATCATACTCCGCATGAACACGGCAGCAGTTGTGGCAGCGTGCAAATCCAGCGCGCAAACCACCGCGCCCGAAATGTGCCAACAGCACGCGGTGTTCCCAGGTGGTCACCCACCCAAGTATTAACCGCGCCCGATGCTGCTTGACTTCGGTGATCTAACGAGAACTGGTGTTTTCAGCACGGTAGGACCGTTGGCATATATGTGGAAAAGATGAATTTCTTGGGCTCCAGAGGATTTAAAATGTTTTGACTCTTAGCTAGTTTTCGTGTTGCCGTTGTAGGTATCTAGTATTCCACACTGACAAGCGCATAAAAAGCATGAAACTGGTCAACGAATACTATCATATGCCATGAGAGTGCGATTATAAACAATTATTCAATTTTGCTTGTTTAATTGATTTCTCCTTTCGGAGAATGTTTTCAAGCAACGGGTTATGGAGCTATGATTTTTAATCCTTTTTAATATAATATTTTCATAACTGATTCTTTCTCCTTCTTCATGAAGCTTATGCAATGCAAAACCATAATCAATCTTCTTTCACAAGCAGGATTGTTATAAAGTTCATTTTACATTTGAGAAAATTGGAAACGAATGATTTAACTCATTGAAGAAACGTCGAAGGTTTAAAATAATAATATAGTTAATAGCACATTTGAAATGTAAGCGTTGACCATGGCGAATATTTATTTATCTTTGTGATGATTTGAAGAATAGTGGATTATTTGAATAAATTCAAACTCCTTTAATGGTTACTCACGCAATTATGCCAATTTAAATGTTATGGGGCAATGCAGATTTGTTTAATTACAGAGACCAAGCAGAATAATCAGTCTGCATTTAAAGAAAATAATAGTAAATATTAGTTATTCAAGTATGTTATGGCTTGTTGTTGAGACCCAGACTGTCCGACCTACCAGAAAGGTGTAAGGTAACCATTTGGACGGCCGGGAAGTGCCACCCAATTTAGACCGGAACACAGTGAGTGAGGCATCCACAGGGATCGTATCCTCCTTCCCCTACCACCAACCTCTCGGAAGGACTTACTGACCCACATGGTTAACGTGATAGTACTCCGCATGAACACGGCGGCAGTTGTAGCAGCGTGCAAATCCAGCGCGCAAACCACCTTGCTACCGCGCCCGAAATGTGCCAACAACACGCGGTGTTCCCAGGTGGTCACCCACCCAAATACTAACCGCGCCCGATGCTGCTTGACTTGGATTTGGGACTTCATCCATTATGGGTATTTTTTATCATTACTTGGTGATCTAACGAGAACCGGAAGTAAGTTATGGGTATAACTTTTACTTAAAAATGAAATAATCGTAATTCATATATTTTCACAAGTAGTATTATTACACTGTCAATTTTGCGAAAATTAAAAATGAATGCTTTAAGTGAATGAAGAACACCAAAGGTTTAGGAAAATAATGCAGTTAATAGGACCTTTGAACTTTAAGCTTTAACCATGGTGAATTAAAATTTATCGTTGCTGCAATTTAAAAAATATGGATTATTTTAATAAAAACTCCAAACTTCTTGGATGCTTACTTATGCAACTCGATGGATCTAAATGTTATAGGGCAATAAACTTTTGTTGAATTTCCGATGCAAACAGAATAAGTAGTCTGCGTTTAAAGAAAATAATAGTAAGTATTAGTAATTAAAGTATGTTATCAGTATAACTCTTAATTTAAAATGAAGCAATTTAGAAAGATTAAATCCATTTATGCGCTTGAAAGAATTTACAGGAAGCAGATTAAGCCACGGTATTACGCTCAATAAAAGTCTGAAGATTTACACAACGTAGAAATCTTTAGAATTTTAAGATGGTTACCATGGTGAATTCAAATTTATCTTTCTGTTGATTTAAATATTGGAGAATTCAAATGAAAGAAGTTCGACTTCCATTGATAATTGCCTCGGCTTTTGAAGAATTTAAATTATGGGTATTTTTTATCATTACTTGAACATGGAAGCTAAAATAGTTCATTTTCGTTGAAATAAATAGAAAGTATTACGGATTTTAATGTAATATAACTCATACATAAAAAAATAGTTTAGAGGATATAGTCTTTGTCGAATACATCTGGGCTGCTGCATTTGCCTCCAATAAGACTTTGGAAACAAACAGAATGCTTATATTAGATCGTCATGGTATTTAACACTTCCCAACATTGTTGAAAAGTATTTATAACTTCATCCATCATGTCTGCCTGTCTGTGCATTCGCACGATAACTGCCGTAAAAATAACTTTATCAAAGTGAAATTTTAGTAGGTTTTTGAGACGGTCTGTGGTACATACGGGAATGTAAATGAATAAAATTACCCAATTAGTCTTGGATTGAACAATGGAATAAATATGAAATAATGAAATATACTGAACACTATGGTACCTAATTTTTCAAACATTTTTTAAGCAAAGTTAAAATTCACAAACTGCTTCGAAAATTTTAGGAAATATTCAAATCATCCTATAAAATATATAAAAAAATGTCAGCAAAATACGTTCGTTAGTTTTTTAAATAAAAATTAAAATAATAATTACACTTTCATATGAGGAGATCACGTTGCTCACTTCAAAATAAAATATGGCATCCATAGTTTTTTACCAGTGTAAAAATCATCGTGATGTTTCTTCTTCTTCTTCGACCCAGATCGTCCGACCTACCAGGAAGGTATAAGGTATCTGTTTGGACGGCCGTAAAGAGTCACCCAATTGAGACTGAAACCCAGTGGGGGAGACATCCACAGGGACCGTTCCCTCCTTCCCCAACATCAACTTCTCAGAAGAACTTACGGAGCAACATGTTTAAAGTGACCGTACTCCCCGTGAACACGGTGGAAGTTTCGGCAGTGGTGGGAATCGAACCCGGGCCGATCAAGTGCAATTCCTGAGCACTAAAGACTGGGCTGTCGCGCCCTAAATCGTGATGTTTAAAGTTCTTTTAAATATATATTTAGTGTTGTATCCGTCTTTAAAGAGCTTTATTTTTATGTCTTTTCTGTGCATCTATATTCTGTGCCAACGCAATTACAATATTTTTGAATTTAAATGATTTATCAAACTTTGAATATTTCTACAACATAGCCTAATTTTAATGGATGCAGCATTTAAACAAGTGATTGTAAGATGAGTTGTATAAGAATTTCTGAATTTTATTCACGCAAAACTATTTAGCTCTGGAGCCTGAAATAAAAGTAATATTAATGAAATATTCATTGCTTTCACATAGAGAGCCATATGATTTGCATTTCGATGACGTGATTTGAATAAAGTTCATTTTCTTCGATGAAGGTTTATATTTTCAAATATAATAAATTACTGTAGTACTGTGATAATTTAAAAAATACCACCGCTGAATGTATCGCATTTTAAAGATGTTTAAATAAAATTGCTTTTCAGTTGGAAAGCGTTTCATAATCAATGCTTTATGCATGATTGATCTTTATTGTCTTAACATAAATGGAAAAGAAGAAGCGCTTTATGACCAGAAAAGAGAAACACTGATTCTAGCCAAAGGGCTGCGTATGTGGATTATTATATGAGGCATATCGGGAAGTGCCCATCTATTTCCAGAATAGGACGAAATAAAATGGAATAAGAAGCACAAATGCAGGCAACCGATTTAACGATTCACGAGTCTTGAGAAACTGGCGTAAACTAAAGATCTAATGATCGACAAAGATAAGTTCTACCTATGGTCGAAGGGCGGAGTCATGTAGTCTCTTGCAACTCCGAAAGCGTATAAATTGGAAAAAAAATATCTCTTCAAAAAACTCTCTATATTGCAAATCAAAAATATTATAGAAGAGAAATAAAAAATGATTTTCAATGTGAGCTAATAACGCCATGGAAATTATAAATGATATTTTAAGGATAGTACTAAGTGTACTAATACTGTTACGGCGTGTCCTTTGGAATCGAGGGTTTATCAGGATACAAGAATGAGTCCTAATTTATGGATAACTAAAAGCGTTTATTCAGAAGCACAAAGTAAACAGGAACAATGAACAATCAAACAGCACTTAGATGCTCCACGAATCGCACAAAATAAGCGATATTATTCTCAAAATACTAAAAAATAATTGCAGAAAACAGCAGCTACTGTTGCAAAAGTCACAATTCAGTGTTGCTCGCATCTTGTTAACTCGTCAACAACTCCAATAGAGGGATGAGTCATTTTTATAGTCTCTCTACAGAAACTTCTGAAAATCTCTCAATATCTCATAGGACCTAGACTTATTAGTTATTTTGTGGAGTTTCCGATACATTCCGGAAGTCACCAAATTAACGATAAATCGCCAAATCTAGAAAACCTTCTTCGAACTGGGGAAATTATGTCAACCCTTGGCACCCGTCATGTTTACGTCATTACCACGTCATGGACTGTGTATTCACTCTCTGGTCTTCGAGACACGACGAAAGAAAAGGCGAGAGAATATTACCAGAGAATATTACGAGACAATATTACAGTGCGAGAATACGACGCATTCGTAACAATACTATGACCTATGTGGCTAAAGTGTGACGAAAAACCTCTCGTATCGCAGATGACATAATGTGCATGTATTTGAATTGCTGCTTCACATTAATGTTAATGAGGATTTTGTTGAAACAATTTTTAAAAGATATATTAGGAGACTAATTTTTCAAATTGTCTGTGGTCATCTTTTATAAATAGCCATAATAGTCCTTCACAGAATTTAAAATGTTATGTAAACTCTTTTCTTAATATGACAACATTAGAATAGTTACCAGAAAATTTCTAGTAATTTTAAATGAATAAATGGTAATCTTCTGAAACGAAATGTTTAAAAGATACCTTCTTCTCTTTAAAGAGTAAACTGGTAACATTTCCTTTTCAGAATTTTCTATTAAAATAGCAAAGATCCTGTATCGTGCAGAACAATTAGGCTTGTTCAGTTCTAACTCTAACAAATTTTACATTTATTAACTATAATTATTTATGATTTTACACATTTGATAACAGTTTAAGGTACCATATAAATTCTCATACATTAAAATACGGTAATTCCATGTGGGTTAGGGTCCCATTAAGTTGCCCCATGGGACAAAACGAATGTGTGAAAAATTTTATGTTCCTGATGTCAAAATTTCATGCGCCTCATTCACTATTCACTATTTCAGGCAAAAAAAATATTTTTATTCGGATACGAATTTTTTTTTTTCGATTTCGAAATCGACCAAGGTCGGAAAGGTTAGGTCAATGAATCAAACAAATATATGTAAAATTTCAAGTCCCTGATGTTACATCTTAATGCATACATCTTACATATGTTAAGTGTGACGATTTTAACCAAAAAATGTCGATTTTTTGACGTACGTATCCTGTAAAGTCATAGAGGCAGAATAGGGCGTCTAAAATTTTTAGTGAATGTATCTTAAATATAATTAGGCTTTTAAATAAATATTTTTCGATTTGTTATTGCAGTAAAGCCGATAGAAGTAGAATAGAAAAAAGTTATTTAAACTTTACTTTTTTTTATTTCCCTGAACTACATTTTGGAACTAACAGTAAGGCGTTTTGCTTGTAATAACATGTAATTTTATCGTGACATAAGATGTACTGTAGTTGTTGTTCACAAAATAAAATATGGGAAAAGATATGGAAAACACTGAATGGAAAACAAATATGCATAAATTTCCACATAAATGTTAAAGAAAATTAAGCAGAAAATTCTGATTTCGTATTAAAAGTATTCATAAGTTTTCTTGACTGAATTATCGTTAGGATAAAGCCGTATCGTTGCTCATCTCCACAGACTTTTCTTGCTGCCTCTGCTACAATTTGAACGTATCTCTCTGTTGACCGAGTATGACACGAGAATTTTGGAATATTAATTTCTAGCCTACATTCCTTTTCTGATATTGCAAGATAATAATTCAGGATCTGGAATACTCTTAGTTAGTAAGAGATGGTTCATATCTTTCGAATGTTCGCCAGTCGATAAGTTCAGTGGAACCATTTGCACTGAAATTAATTTCCGGAGCACTAAAATTTCTCATTTCTTTTAAAACATTCATAGATTTTCTTGCTGCCGTAATTCTTCTGACAGCTAGTTGCCTTACGTGTTCTCTGTCATCTATAAGCATTGACCAGAGAATATTTTCTTGGTGCGAGAAAAAAATATTTCTTTGTATTACTGAATTAATAACATCTTTTTAATCCGCTTTCAAGTATCCAGAAAGATGGATCATATTCCAAATGTACCGCGGACCCTCCAAGCAGAGTGGTTTTTAACACTTTACAACAAAGTTGAAAAGTGTTTATCACTTTGTTCATTCTGTCTGTCCGTTAGCACGATAACTGCCGTAAAAATGATTTAATCAAAATGAAATGTTAGTATGTTGTTCAGACGGTCTGTAGAACCTATGGGGATATAAATGAATAATATTACCCAATTAGTTTTGGATTGAACCCGGGTCGAAAATATGAAATACATTGAGCCCTATGGGACCTAATTTTTCAAACACTTTTTAAGCGGATTTAAAATTCACAAATTGCTTCGAAAATTTTAGGTAATATTTAAATTGTTCCATAAAATACATAAAAAAAATTCAGCGAAATATATTCAGTAGTTTTTTAAATAAAAATTAAAATAATAATTACACCTCTTATATGAAACGATTACGTGACCATGATATGAAACGATCACATGACCCATTTCAAAATGATATATGGCATCCATCTTGTTTCAAAATCGTGATTTTTTTTAAGTTCTGTTTAATTCATATTGAGTGTTGTATCCGTCCTAAAACTACTTTGTTTTTGCTTAAATTCTGTGCATCTACATACTGAAACAACGCAATGACAATATATTTGAGTTTAAATGCTCATCTAAATTTGATTATTTCTACAACTAAGCCTATTTTTCACCTATGTAACATGTAAACAGCAAAATATATAGAATGAGTTGTATTAGAATTCCTGTATTTTTTTAACACAAAAAATTTAGTCCATGGAGTCTGCATGGCTGATATGAATGAAATATTAATTGATTTCATAAAGAGAAGGACGATTTTTTTCGATGAAGTTTCAAGCATAGAGTTTAATTTTTTATAGCTCCATGGTCTTAAACAAAATGTTTAAATAAAATAAATTATTATAGTATTGTGATGAATGAAATGAATGGGAGAAAGTTATGAATGATATCCTGTTTTTATAGAGAGATCCAGGCGTGTTATTTTTTCTATGACGTCATTTGAATTAATTTCAGTTGTTTTCGATGAAGTTTTCAAATATAATAAATTATCGTAGTATTATGATAATTCTAAAACTATTACCGAGGAATGTATAACATTTCAGATATGTTTAAACCAGGCAATTTATATTTCAATGCCGTCATTTGCATGAAGTTCATTGTTTTCGATGAAGTTTTAAGTTTTCAAATATAATAAATTAATGCAGTATTGTGATAAGTTTCAAAATATTACCGAGGAATGTATTGCATTTTAGACTTGTTTAAATAAAATTGCATTGAAGTTGGAAAGTGTTCATAATCAATGCCTTAAGCATGATTGATCTTTCTTGTATCTTTATGCTGAACCCCATAGTTGCATAAACTTTCATCAGAAATGTTGCAATTGTAATGAGGCTTTCAGATGGACTTTCAGCTCCAACATATAATCTTAAAATTCTACAAGCTGTTGTAAACCACCTAGAGTGTGTAACTGGTCCTGGTTTCATAAATGCAAGACCATCGGGGAAGACACCGGTGGAAACTGCTTTGCATGCATCATACAAATACTTTTGATCAGAGCTCAGCTTCAAATCTGTTACTTTGAAAAATTGTCTGCTCTAATTGGAGAATATGCTTTCACTACAAGATTTTTACAATTTTAGATTGCAATTCCGATAGGTCCAGAGAATATATTGGGACCTTAGGTCTCTCCATCGAGCTTTTTTAGAATATGTTGCAAAGGTAAATCATTTGCTTGTAACAGACAAATGCACCAATGCAATGGACGATTTAATGCCACTCCCAATATACGTATAACTCCCCCCTTCACGCCAGTATTCACATTTATCCCATCACAGCCTACAACGATCAAACTATCAAGATAAATTTGTTGATTTTTAAAGTAAATTTCGCCACAAATAACTTTAACTTCACCAGATGAAACGGCAATGTGTCCAATATAGACAGAGTTTGGTTGTTGTACCAAGGTGTAATGTTCTTCTTGGACTATGCGTCTATAATACTTCGATGCCTTTTTTACTTGAAGTACGGTTGTATCCTTTCTTCCACCGAAATACAAACTGAGGAGTGAGAAGCCCCGGTTTATATTAAATGGTTTATATACTCTGATGAGAGAAGCCCTCCACCATGGCCATACAGAAACTACGTGAGCGCTTGCAAAATCGAAAACCTAAAGAAAAGGTTTCTAAGGATTACAAAGTTTCTGGAATCTATATAAAGAGAGTCATATGTCGCAAAGTTATGGGTCAATAATTATTTCTTATAGTCTAATAACGCATATTAAGGGCATTTCATAACTGTGCGTTTTTAGATTAAAATGGTCTCTTTTTTTAGCTGAAATAGTTACATTTTAACCTCTGTGCGGCGCATGAAGACGCATGACTTCAGGGACTTGAAATTTTACGCATGTTTGTTTCATTACACGGACTAACTTTTTTGACCATGGCCGACTTCGAAATAAAAAAAAAAAATATTTTTCCATGTCCGGACAAAAACAGGATTTTTTGGCCTGTAACAGTGCATTTTGACCTCCATGCGGGGGCATGAAATTTTGACATTAGGGACATAAGATTTTTCACACTTTCGTTTTGTCCCACGGAACAACATACTTTACCCTGGTCGATTTCGAATTAAAGAAAAATTGCCCCTATATTTTTCATTCCACCCTAATGTGGGTACCATATATTCTGTCCAGCTTTTAGCCATTATGGGCAAATTTATCATGCCTATTGCTTACACAGGATTCTTCAACTAAATCAATACATATGGACTAGCCATACGCATCCAATATTGGTCCCATTTGATTTTGTCTCACATGTTGCACAAGGTTGAGCCTTATTGCCCACATAACGCTCGAATAACATATTAACTGCTTACATAGAATTGTATACTTACAAACAATATTTATCTCATATTCATTAATCGCTTATAGCTGATCTTTGCTACATGCAATTTAAAGCCAGTATTAGATTATAACTAGCCGAATACCCGTTGAAAATCAACGGTTTCGAAAT
Organism: Amaurobius ferox; assembly: GCA_951213105.1. Classification (NCBI taxonomy): domain Eukaryota; kingdom Metazoa; phylum Arthropoda; class Arachnida; order Araneae; family Amaurobiidae; genus Amaurobius; species Amaurobius ferox. The sequence goes on along the minus strand of OX578138.1, from coordinate 29,473,081 downwards.
AAGTCCCCCCCCCCCCCCCCGAATAATGTAAATTTTTGAATAATTCGAGTTTCACATTTAATCGGCAAATCGAATATTTTGATGTGCAGAAACTTTTAAAGAAGAAAATATTGGTAAACTTAAATTGCACATTTCTTCCTCTCGAACTATCTACCCATACATAAAATTAAAGTCTCTATCTTATTCCGAAGCATGCTATTTTATCATTTGCCCATTCGACAGTCTTTCCGTGGAGCACAGTCTTAAATGGACATTTAGGGAAAACTCTATTCGCCTTGGGTTCTTTATCAGATGATTAGCCCATATACCAAATATCAAGCCTCTACAACATTTAAAAGGAAGCGTGTATAACTTATTCGAAAAATCGAACATTTTGGTGTGCAGCACCTCCTAAAGTAGAGAATATTGAGAAACTGATATTCTACATTTTCTCCCTTCCAAATTATCTACCAGTACACCGAATTTGAAATCCCTATCTCATCCCAAAGCATGTTTTTTATCATTTCATATTTCGAAAGTTTTTCTCTGGAGCATTCCCTTAATCGAACATTTCTGAGAAACTCTATTCGTCTTGGGTGTTTTCATTAAATGATTAGCCCATATACCAAATTTCAAGCCTCTATCGAACTCTAAAGGAAGAATTTCTTATTTATTCGGTTTGTACCAAATTGCAAGTCTCTATCTATTCGGGAAGTGCCTAAAAAGAACGTGACAGGCAGACAGACAGACGGACACTTGGCAATTAGTATATATAGATATTTAGACCACAGCCCATATGATTCAATCTAATAGTTTTGAAAATTAGAGTGTGTACATGTATGGAAATATATAGTATATAGAGTGATATAAAGTGTATAGCGTATGTATACATTGTCGGAAATTTTACTGAAATTTTCTAATATTCAGATAAAATACCATATTCATTTTCTTTAAGTTATAATAAACTGTGACTCAAGAACTATATATTTTTTTATATAATAGTCAGCGAAAAAAAACGTTAATGATTACTTTTTTATACACACTTTATTACATTTAATTTTAATCTTCACTTATGTTTTAAAGCAATTTTAGAAAAGGCAAGTTTAACCTTTAACCCCTAATTAATCATTTCCAAATAGGATATTTTTTCTGAAAGTGAATAAGTCTGTGAAATGTTTTAAGTTAAAAATTAAGCACTTAAAGTAACTCTCACTGGTACGTGATTTTCTCCGAATTGCATTTTTTTTTCATCAATGTTTTTTTCTTTTTCTTTAAAGTTACTTTACCCAAGCTGAATATAGCTCCAACGTAATTATGACTTACTGCTTCTTTCTAAGAGATTTTTATTTAATCATATAATTTATTACTTAAAGAGACTTGTACGGTTTTAAAAAATCCAGCAGACATTAAGAAAATATTCTAAGATTAACAGATAGGTAGAATGATGGTAGTAATAAAATAAAAAAGAATATTCATTATATTTTTTATATTTAAACATAATATGAAACTGAAATTTCAGTTTGCTGCAGTATAGAGAAAGTACTTTCCTTTCTAATCATTTTAAACTTTCGGTTTATGTGTTTGTGACCTGGAGGCAAAATAAATGAGTTAATATTTCCTCTTTGGAAAATGCCAAAATCGTTTGAGACAATAATTCAGGTGGTGCTTGGTTAATAACAGTCTCACGGCGTTGCATGTATTTCTATCGCAAAAGGCTAGTATTGTATATACAGAGTACTGATTTAAACTATTCATTTTTCAGAAAAAAATTATCGGTGCAATGTAGATTAGAAAACAAACAAAAAAAAATATCCCTGCGTATTCAAATTAATTTTATCTTTCAATTTTTGTCTCCCTATATTTCGCACCCAGTCCTACAACTGGGAAATAATACTTATTATCTCTTCTCATAATGAGGGACATTTAATTAAAAAATAATCAAAAATATATATTCTACTTTTATCTTGTGTCAAATGAGAACAGATGGGACTTTACAAATACTACCAAAACCTAGATAAAATTTTCAAAGCATTATAGCATTTTCAAGATTTCTATCTATAAAAGTTTTATCTCTTTCTTTCTAACTCCATGGTGTGTGACTTGTATATCATTAACACATAGCGTTTTAACAATATCGCAAATGAGTTTTAAAAGAACCCAGTGAATTATTTAATAAGGAATTTGAATTTAAAATGTCATTGCTTTAATGACATACCCTTGAACGTACTTGAAATAAATTATTGACGTCGTTCAAGCAGCTGACATTGTCATATAGACACTTCTTAACTGTCATCTGCACATAGCTTGAAATAAAATACATGCGTGTATATGCATGCACTTTACGAGTTATGTTTTCCCTTTTGTGGTATTATTTTATATACACCCTGTGGCTTGATATTTTCTGGACATTTTAGGAGCAAGGACATTCCGTGGACTTCAGATCCATAGGATCTGTGATTGAATTTCTTAGATAGCCTACGTTGAGTACATATGTATATATTCATAGTGGTGTAAAATCCACATTAAATTGTAGTTCTTAAAGTATCCCTCGTGCGCATTAAAAAAAGATCAATAGATCACAATATCAATAGGAAATGTCTCTTCCCTGCGCAAAAATAATAATAATAATAATTATGATGAATGGTTTTATTTTTGCGGTCCAAAACTAACATTTTAGCCCTCAAAATTTTTGTTTCGGAAAAACTTTTTCTTTGTGTGTGTGCGGGGGGGGGGGAGAGAGGACTTTTATATATTTTTCTTAAGGGACTAAAATTCGTAGTTATGCCACTGGCAGAAAGTTACAGTAACTATCTACTTTAGCATGACCTAGAGAATGCGTAGAGATTATTTACAACTATGACGTGCTTCTGGGAGACTTAGGTAAATATTCTTTGCACAGGCAAATCGATATTTTCTCTATAATCGGCCAATAGATGTGTGATACTCTGGAGAGAACAAGGAATACGCATCCAGTCCAGTAACATTGTATAATATCATGCTTTTAGTAGTGATAGTATGGCCTGGCTTTTCTTTGGGAAGAGGTACCGACCTTTATGTTTTCTCAGGAGGGGCTGTAATGACACGAAGTTATCACGACGAAGCCCTTGATCTCAAAATCAGACTTCATGCAGCTGCAATCTGTGCGAATTTTTATTTGGACGAGAAAGAGTCTTAGAGTCACATAGAGAAAAAGTAGTAGAGTCACATAGAGAAAACGTCGTTGAGTCACATACAGAAAACATCATACAGTCACAAAGGGAAAACGCCATAGAGTCACAAAGAAAACGTCGTAGCGTCACATAGAGAATACGTCGCAGAGTCACATAGAGAAAACGTCGCTGAGTCACATTGAGAAAGCGTCGTAGAGTCACATAGAGAAACGTCTTAGAGAACTGATTCAGAACGACTGAATTAATCGTATGGAATGGAAACCGTATTCGCAGATCAAAATCTCGAAAATGTTTGGGATACACGCTGTGGAACTGTCTTTATCCCGTAGCGCCAATTACCGGAACTACACACAGATCTTATGCAGGAATGGCGATAATTGCTGTCTGTTGCCCTGTATCACTTGATTGAGTGGATGATTCACCGGTGCCAAGCCCGTATTAGTGTCGGAGGGGGACATATTTCACTAAACCGCTCTATGCATTATCTTGCTGTAGCAATTTTGGGGTAAATAATATCTCCACATGTACAGGTGTTGCTTCATAATAGTTTATATCAAAAAATAGATCATCATATATTCTTATGAAATTTAGAGTCGATCGTTGCCGAATTCCATTAATTACGCTCAATTTCCTATTCAGTGCATTACTTTTAGAGGATAATGTAACAATACAACGTTCTGAATCTAACAGGGCGGACAAAATCTGCTATTCTACCGTTCAGTTAGATTTTAATTGTATATAATCCGCACGCGCACGTAGATATTTTCTTAAAATAAATTCAAGTTTACGAGATAAATTAGTTTTTTAGTGCATCGTATAGAAACTATTCCTTATTCTAATGTCACAAAGTCTAATTGTGCATGCAAGTTAAGCAACTACCAAACAAAGCTACATATGCTTATGAATCAAATCAATACATAAAGATAGTTATGCTGATAACAATCTCCAGAGCAAAGTTTTTGGTATTTTGGTATATACTTCATTCTTTCGATCATTAGTGGCAATGGGTTATTTTTGTCTTTCTGCCATTACTTTCTATTCCACCATGGACAAAAATTAATTCGAAAAGAGGGCTTTACAAAATATGCCCCGTCTGAGCAGTCCTTCTCATTTTATGAGATATATTATCAAATCAACAATACGTTTCTGTTTTGGTTTTTGTTGTTTATTCAATTTGTTTTAATATCTAAATATTGTTAAGTGATCTTAAATAATTAGGGGTTTTAACGGTAGTTTGCTACAAACAATGACCCTCTCGAGCCAACGGCCCTACCGTGCTGAAAACACCGGTTCTCGTTAGATCACAGAAGTCAAGCAGCATCAGACGCGGGTAGTACTTGGGTGGGTGACCACCTGGGAACACCACGTGCTGTTGGCACATTTCGGGTGCGGTAGCCCGGTGGCTTGCGCTCTGGATTTACACGCTGCCGCAACTGCCGCCGTGTTCATGCGGAGTACGATCACGTTAAACATGTGAGTCCGTAAATCCTTCCGAGAGGTTGGTGGTAGGGGAAGGAGGGTACGGTCCCTGTGGATGCCTCCCCCACTGGGTTTCGGTCTAAATTGGGTGGCACTTCCCGGCCGTCCAAACGGTTACCTTACACCTTTGTGGTAGGTTGGACGGTCTGGGTCTCAACAATAACAACACAATGACCCTCGTTTCCTACATTTACAAATCAATAATTCAAAGTAATTAAACGTATTCAGTTGAAATACAATTCTAGTTGATCGACTGGTAATAATTAAAATGCAAATTTAAAAACCTATATCCAGAAAAAAGTGCGTCTCGCATCATATTTTTAGACAATTTCTGTTTAACATTTTAAATTCAATTCAATGAAAGCAGTTAAGAGGCATGATACGTCTTCATTTACATTTAATTGTCAAAACGTTAATTAAACATTCACTGAGGTTATGCAATTGAAATAAATAATTCAATTTTCCTGATTGCACTAATTCAATTTTTATTAATTTATACATTTTTACTTATATATATTTTTAACTAATTTAAATTATAAAATTCATCTGAGTTTACTTCTAAATGAAATAATTTTAAAAACATATTAAACACATTTTAAAATATAAATATTTAATAAAATATTTTATGGTTAATACAAACTTTCCATGGTTTTCGCTTTATAAGGGGAGAAATTATTTTTCCATTTTGAAAACTACATATAATTTGCTGTAATTTTGATTCCGAATAAATTAACGAGTTTTTCCTATTTTAAATGGCAATTTTTATATTTCAACATTTGCATGTTGTTCTGAAAACACTACTATTAATACATATTTTGACTGTTTTATCAACATATGATTTCAAAGATATATTATACTAAAAAAATAAATAAAAAAATCAGTTTACAGTCCACCAGAATGCTTTTTAACTAAAGTCATCAGAAACATTATTTGTTATTAAACTGAAGCTATTTAATACGTTTATGCATTAACATCTAAAACATTTAAAAATATTTTACATAAAGGGCTTTTTTTGAAAAATTATAAATGCTAATTTTCATATTTTATCTTTTAAATTAGACAAAAATAGTTTATATTATAATTTTTTTAATTAAAAATTTTGTGTTTAGTTCATGCATACTCATTACTCCAACATGTATATTAAATTCGAAGCACATGGGATAATAATATTTTTTGTAATTACGCAGACAGACATAAAAATTTGAAGCTGGGAAAAAAGTATTTGAAGAAAAGACAAACTGAAAGAAATTCTAATGCATGCAACAGTATTTTTTATCGCTGTATACTTAATTTGCATTCAATTTTGATGAGGCGTGAATAAAATTATTAAATTGCATTTATAACTGCTAAAAATATTATATATTTTTAAAATTCAAATGTGAAAAATCGACTTTTGATGGGGGGGGGGGGAAAAATGACTATCTCCCTTTTAAAGTAGCCACCATTTTAGAACGATTATTTTCCGGCTGGTTCGAAACTATATGGTTGCCAGAAAGCATTATTGATCGAACAGCAATGTAAGCCGCAGCCTTACAGTAAATGGTAGAATTTCGGATGTAAATCTGTTGAAATAATACCGGAAACTCTGCCCTCTGTATAATCTTCTTTAAATGAACTTGATAGTATTCTGTACACTTCTCTTTTGTTTACTTGTTAATAAAATAAATTGCGGCGACTTCAATAATGTAACCCTCCAAGAGACGTGTATTACACTTGATAAATAAACATAGTAACTATAATTAATTGGAATGTGGCTCAACTCAGGATTTTCATACTAGAATCCATTATCAAGTATCTTGGCATATTTTATTTTAATTTTGCAAATTTTGCAAGAACAAATTTGAAAATTCTGGACCACTGGTCCACATGTTTGCTATTATAACACAATACCATTCATTTTAAAGGTCTTGAAAAAATCTTTCGATTTAAACCAAGTTTGAAAAGGTACCGTCTTCAGAGGGGACTCCCTTCCCCCTGGCGTTGGGGTTAAAATGTTATTAACACACAAGTTGTATCAAGGCTATTTCTCACTGCAATGCTTAAGTTTTAGGATAATTGAGAAATAAATAACTCATTTTATGTATAATAATGTTAAATTTTGTCCTATGCTACATTGTTAAGAAAATGTAGCAGTTAGAGTAAATGTCGTCGTTCTCGCTGGTATTTTTAGATATTTTGTTATTGAAGTCGGATAAACATTTCGTGACATTTCATTAATAATTATGGTTGCTATCGCATACACAAGAAATGACCACAAACAGACGTCATACGACAGACAGACGAACAGATATCACTTTAAAAATAGTCAAAACGTGCTGAGGAGTCCTCAAACATGCATCGATATCAAAATCTCGAGATCAAAAATTTTCACGAAAATATTAGTTTCTCTATCCTACATTCTAAAGTATGCGAAAGTATAAAATTGCCTTCGAGAGGTGATGGATAAATCTCATCTTCGTCTATGTCCTTCAGATAGAGCTACGGGATGATCAAGATATCTGGAGACTAGAGACCGAATGGCTTTATAGTCATTTTGTACTGAGCCCACTTTCATTCCTTCTTGTTCTGTGGTCTCCTTTTCTTTCTCTACAATTCGCCTGCCATTGTTTAAAAATTAAAATTTTAGAAGGCTGGCTCAATTGGTATTTTAGAATAAATAAAACATTTCAAAGTTTAAATTATTTACAGGAAAATAAAAACATTTTAAGCTTAAACCATTGAAAACTTAATATTACTTTAAATTTAAATAATTAATTAAATAATTATATAAGTTATTCGACAAATCAATTGTATAATCGGTTGCATGCACGTTGTACATAAAATGTAAAAGTAATGTTCAAAAGTATATATTTTTCCATTAGGGTATAAAATATTTATAACACCGCATTGCAAACATTTAAATAGAAATAGATATTTCACGCACTACACGTACATCGTTCGTTCTCTTAAATTTAAACAACTCGCATCTTTTTAATTTTTCTCTGTCATGAAGCTCAGTTGTTAGAAAATTGTGTAACATACCAAATACTTCTACACATAATTATGAACTGCTCTAGAATCAATGAATGATTCGATTCGTACCAGCAACAAACCCCAGAAGAAAGTTTTTATATTTTCTTCTATTCGATCATTAGTGGTAAAGGATCCTTCTCTTTATTTTTTTATTTAGTTTCCCCAAGCAATTTCTGAAGAATAGATATGGATGAATTAGGAAAGCTCAATGAAAAGAAACCGCATATACGAAAAGAAAATTAATGAATTAATGGAAACTTTATCAACTATTTGTGAATTTAGTTTCGTTAATATTTTAGCTACTAACTAGTAAATCCCTAGCTGTTAACATCTCATTTGGCGATTTCCTCACCACCTGCTTCCTTGCATGATAAAAATAAACAAATACATTTGTCCACAAGACACAGGCTAATTTAAATATCAACTGGCTATTATCACGTTATTTTTGCAGTACTTAATTGCAGCTATATAAAAATCTGATGTGGGCAGCACATGACTTTCCTTATATAATGCGATGAATGTGCTTCTTTTACATTTAAAAAATGCTGAAAAGATCCACGGCGCAGCGTTTGTAACACTGAATTGTACATTGGGAAATGTTCCAAATGACAACATGTAAAGCTATTTCGTACCCAATTAACTTATAATTCACGCAACTCAAATTTAACAATAATCAATATCCATAGCATCCTCAATAGGCTTTCCTCAGTTTTGGCGGCGGAGGGAATCAAACCCGGGACTACAGTGTTCAATTCCCGCGCGCTAACCACTAGGCTACCGCGCCCCCAAAACTAATTGACTGATATTAATCATTTATATTCCCATAGATCCCACAGACCGTCTGAACAACATATTAAAATTCCATTTTGATAAAGTCATTTTTACGGCAGTTATCGTGCGAACGGACAAACAGACAGACAGAATGAACAAAGTCATAAATACTTTTCAACTATGTTCTAAAGTGTTGAAAAATCACAAACAACAATATCTATTTTTGCAGTCTTTAAAATCATAAGTATGCTTGTATAATAATTTAGAAAAAAAAATTAGGAGTTTTCATTGGCTCCATAACTTTAATAGGGCTTTAATGTTCATTGAATAATTCGAATCAAATGATGACAAATTTTCGCATATTTTTCAAGAAATATCATGCACATTGACTGATAGATAAACTACGCGGACATTGAAAACATTTTTAATGTGTATCCAGGACATATTTGTAAACATGTCATCCGTCAAAATATGACTGACGCATTTTTTCCATCACAATGCTTTCTTTTTACGTATACTATGATGAAGGAGCATTATAAACATTTATTAATTACTCTTCCAAGCTGCATAGTATAATGTATAGGCAAATTATTGTGGCGAAAATTCGATTGCGAGTTTTCAGCGTAAGATCACGTTTTAAGCATGTCTGAACTCGAATCGAAAGTTTTCAGGTGATGTCCTGAGGTGTATATATATATATATATATATATATATATATATATATATATATATATATATATATTAACTATTGATCTCAGACATATATAATAAATTACTAAGTTGCGTAAAATAAGGTACAGAATTTTATGAAATCGATTAAAATTTTCAAGGGAATTAAATTTTAAGAAATACAAAATTTAAATGTTTATACGGCCCCCGTACAAAAACATATCCAATGAGTAAAATGTGCTCCATACACTAATAAAGTGATGTACAAAATTTCAGCATTTTATCATAAAAAGTCCCAGAGATATGAAAAGACAAAAATGACTTAAGCCACTATTCGATGCATCGACATAAGTTCTCAGAGGGGAAAAATTATGTCGGCAGGTCGCATTTAAGGGGTCATACACAAATTACGAAAGACAACAATGATTACATAATTAAGATGATTACATAAATAAGATCATGTTTCAGGGGTCATACACAAATTACGAAGGAAAACAATGATTACATAAATAAATAGTAATTTGCTATTTATTGGTACAAAAGTATCTACACTGTGTAGAAATAATAACTTTACACAAAGACTACAAAGCTTGTTCAAAATATTTTCCATCCATGCCAAAGATCCATTAAAGATAAAAGGTAGATATTATTTGCCTATGATTCATTTCTGCGTTGCGTCATTTGTACTCTTGCTGTAAACATTTACATTTTTATTTGTGTCAAGTGCCTGGCCATTTGATAAATAAAAAAAAAACTTTTAATTTGTGATTAATCCCTCACCAACTCTGTTTAAGCATATCTCTGGGACTTTTTATGATAAAATGCTGAAATTTTGCACATCACCTTATTAGTGTATGGGGCACATTTTACTCATTGGAAATGTTTTTGTACGGGGCCGTATAAAAATTTGAATTTGTATTTCCTCAAATTTAAACCCCTGAAAATTTTTATGGATTTCATAAAATTCTGTACCTTTTTTTACACAACTTTGTAATTTATTATATTTGTATGTCTAAGATCTATATTTAAGGAATAAAAGCCGAGATCACTGTTTTGGGGACACCCTGTGTATATATATCAGTGAATACGGGAATCGATCAGTGAATATCGATGAATATCGATTTTCACTGATCGATTCCCGTATCAGTGAATATCGATTTTCAACGCGATCAAATAAATGTTCGAATAACCCCAGATATTTTATAGAATTTTTTGAAAAAATCAATCAAAATAAGGACCTTTGATAATGTTTAAAAATATATAAATTTCTTATGTAATTTATCATTAGTAAACGAATGGCACCCACTTTAGAACGCTAGCAAAAACCGTTCTCAAGATATGGCACATTTTCAGGTAAATTTATCGAAAAAGTTACACAAAATTAAATAGCAAACATCCTTAAATTGGTTGACCTTGCCGATAAAAGTGGTAATTATCGTCAATTTGGTGACTTTTGTAAATGCTGCCAAATTTGCGGAAATGCTCTAAGTTGGCGAAATTAATGAAAATGTAATCAAAATCGATGACAATATTTGATACTTTATCAAGATTAAAATAGTTCACAATACAGGACTACATTGCTTAGCGAATGCTAGCAGTTCTAATTACCAAGTTAAATTTGCGCAAAATATAAGTTAATTTGATACTTCAAAATAGTTTGATACATAACCATTCAGACTAGCGCCAAATGTTAATGTACATTTTAAACTTTAAAAACATTCTACCATGGATTTTGTACATCATTGCTGTGAAGTGAAATCATTGAATTATTTACGAAATCATTGCATTACATGTGCTGCACACATCAGATTATTTCTACTACTGTGAAAGCAATACAGGGATTTTGTATCACAGGACATATGTATCAAAATAAACATAGAAACATTGTCACATGATTCTATTCTGTAGCAAGGTGTCAGCTACCGGTAGTGTCGCCGCGACATTAAGCTGGCTTACCCGGGAACGGGAGGTCACAACCCACCTGGCCAATTTTTGGAATCTTACTTTCATGTTCATTATTCCTTTATGGTTAGATATATAAGTAAGGTAGGAAATAAGACTACGTTATTGAAATAGTCCTACCATTCATTCTCAAAAAGTTACACTTTTTAAATTTTTATACGACCCGCTTAGTCACATTTGGTCAAACAGAAATGTTTTATTTTTAATGCAGCAAGATCATTAAAAAAACCCGCATATCTGTATCTTTAAAATCAACTGAGTTATGATAAAAGAAAAACTCTGACTTATGCCACTTTTCCGTGCCATGTGAAAGGCTGCTTCATCAGTGAAAATAGGGATCCTAAACAAACTGACGATGGAAATTGTTTAGATCAAAAATACGGTAATACGTGTCAAAATTTTTATAACAAATACATCTAAACAAAGTATTATACAGACAGAGATCATATAAGTCAGTGGTACTCACTACTCGCTTGGGTATCCTATGCATTATCCACCAGTTTTACCTTTATTGTGATATGTCACATTTTTACCTTCCTAATTTGATATTTGGTCCCACCATTCACAATGTTCAATTTTCAATTCAATGTAACTCGCTCAGTTTTAAAGATACAGATATGCGATTTTTTTAATTTTGTTGCATTAAAAATAAAAATTTTCTGATTGACCAAAATTGCCTAAGGGGGTCATATAATAATTTAAAAAGTGTAACTTTCTGAAAATGAAAGGGAGGACTATTTCATTAACGTAGTCTTATTTCCGGCTAGTGATATCCACTTCTTTATATGATCTCTGTCTGTGTAATGCTTTATTCAGATGCATTTGTGATAAAAAATGTTGACACATATTAACGTATTTTTGATCTAAGCAGTTTCCATCGTCAATTTGTTTAGGATCCCTATTTTCACTGATGAAACAGCCTTTCACCTGGTACGGAAAATTTTCATAAGTCAGATTTTTTCCTTTATCATAATTCAGTTGATTTTAAAGATACAGATAAGCGTTTTTTTTAATGATCTTGTTGAATTAAAAATAAAAATTATCGGATTGACCAAATTTTTCTAAGGGGGACGTATAAAAATTTAAAAAGTGAAACTTTTTGAAAATTATTGTGAGCACTATTTCATTAACGCAGTCTTATTTCCTACTTTACTTTCAGCATTTTTGCAATTTACAATGCCCACTTATCTCCAACATGTAAAAAATTAAAGCGCACTTCAATCTTTTTGGGACACCCTGTATATACCACAATCCTCTGCATCACAAAATCATTAGCTAAAAGAATCGTGTTATGTAACATACAGGGTTTGGAATTGTACTCTTCTTAGCTACTCTAGAATCAATGACCAATGGCAGCGATATCGGTAACATGCCCTGGAGGAAACATTTAGGTATTTGCTTGTTTCGGATCATTAGTGGCAAGGGAGCCTTCTTTTTTATTCGAGAGTTTTCTTCCGGACAAGGATGGAAACAAAACGGAGTGGTTGTCGTTTTAGGAAGAAATAGCATCTGCAAGGAAATGTTTAGAACATCGTGGCGAAAACAAGTTTATCAATTATTTTGCATTGAGATTTTTAAGTGCACAGTTTGTAAAGGGCCTCGTGTGTTTGTAGAACTAATTAAAAAAAGTGACTGTGAGCATAATTAATAACAAACTGTATCACACCATATCTTGTAGCGCAAATAAAGATACGTAAGCATACGTTATGTTTAGGAAATCATTTAAGTCTTTCTTCAGTGCACCTTTTGACAAAAAAAAACTTTTAATGAAAAATTTGCTAAGATATTGATAATTAAGATTATTAATTTATTTTATTTTACCTGAACTGCAAGTTTAAATAGTCCACTTCTTCTGAATTTAAATGTGGAAGACATCCACAAATCTAATTGAAACAGGAAAACTGACAATTGAAATTTGCTGACATGTAATTTTGAACATGTTATTTGTTGCTGGCCCTTCGTAATCGAACAAAAATACCTAGCAGCAATAATTGGAATATCTCAGTGAATTTTTTATCGAAAGATAGCGAGAAAAATTACCAGTTCCGTGAAATGCAACCATCGTAGCCAAATACGTACGTCTCTGATGTCAAATAACTATTCATATTTTCCTTGACTTCTACGACAAAGTGTTAATTTCATATTCTCCTTTCGTAAAGACTTCGAAAAACACTCGGTATAAAGATTTTCCAGAAGCAAACTGAGATAACATAATAACTACACAGGACACATACAAACACGAGAGAATATTACTGCATTTGACACATTTATCTGTATTAAAATGCTGTCAAGATTCGAACCAATATATCTTGTAGCCAGTCGAAGCTTTATCCATTCATCAATTGCGATGATTGTTTCTTTTTTATATTCAAAGTAAACCGCCCAATCTCCTCCTTTACACTTCTTATTGAAGGGCAGATTCTGCTTAGCTGACCATTCATTTTTTCTACTATTTTATACAAGGTATCATTCTCTCTGTAAGTCTTCGTGAATTGAAACTGCTGCCACCGCAGGGCATTGGTAAAATTGCAATTTCTCAGTTATCCAAGTCTCAATCATTTACTACATCTAACCTGCAGAGTAAAGTTACTGAGACGACATTAAAAGTTCTCGTGTCATAGTGGGGATTTGTTACATGTCCCAGTGGGGATTCAACACATGACTCCGAAGTGAAACCTGTAAAATGATTCGCTATATTCGCGAATAATCTAAAGCTAAATTGTTAAATACAATATATGGTACAACATATGGTACAATATATGGTAATGTATAGGGAAAATTTTGGAGTCGTGCCAAAAATTGCAAATCGAGTTTTCGACGAATCTACATTTTCGAGAAATTGTAAACAGCCTTGCTGTCCCAACCGGGAATCGAACAATGGATCTCCGAATTATCCAGCCAACTCTCTATCGTTAAGCTATTGGGACGAAATTGCATACTTTTATGGTCGGGGTGGACTCTGCATTATCCCCCCTCTGTCAAATTGACGGACAACTGACCACCTCCTGCTGTTACTATTTTTACACAGGTTAGTATCCCGCATGGTCGTTATCCTTTTAATTTGAAATCGGCACTCAACCTTCCGGAATCCACGGAATCCGTACTAGTCGTAGTTGGGTCACTTTCAGGCCTCCGACACATTTGCACTAACCTAAAATGTTGATTTGTTTGGGAGCCATTGTAATGAACCTTGCTGTATCAACCGGGAATCGAACCCTGGATCTCCGAACTGGCAAGTCGACGCTCTACCATTCTTCTTCTTCTTCGACCCAGACCGTTCGACCTACCAGAAAAGTATAAGGTATCTACTCTACCGTTATTCTGTGACCCAGACCGTGCACCTTGACAACAAGGACACAAACACACCTTGACAAAGGGTTTTGCTGCACGGTAGGGAAAAAGTCTGATCCCCAGCACGAGTTCGGACAGCGGGCCATCCCGCCCCGCCAGACAGAGAATACCGCCGACTCCACTACACGAGCGCACCGCCCAGGATCTCAAGGAGACAGCATATCAACGCCTCGTCGAGCGAGGCCAACCGCCACCAGTCCCGAAAAGAACGCCGACGGAGACGATCGAACCCCTACCAGCAGACTAGGGACACGTCTGCAATGGAACCAACAAGGCAATCCGCGCCACCGACAGATCGGCGACGCCCATCACCCACAGAATATTTACCGTGACATCTCTACCGTTATTGAATATCAATTGAATATCATGTAAGTGGACACTGCACAAACTAGAACATCCCCGTCCCCCAATAGAAAACCATTTTTAGCGTGACGCCTATGTATATCTGTCTATCTGTTTGTGAAAATATATTTATCCACTCTAGCTGAAAATGACGAATTCCGATTAATCTACATTTCCTAGATGTCTAGCATACCCCCTCCTCTCATTAAAAACTATTTGTAGTGTGACGTGTGCATGCCTGTCTATCTGTACAATATATATACCATTCAAGCTGAAAATCTAATGAACCAAATTTTACAAAAATTTATAGAGTCACTTGTGGATTTCTTTTGTGCTAACTAGATTTCGGTACGACTCGGAAAAGATATCCTGTCATTTTTGTGAAATGACCCACAAAAATCTTCAAAATCTAAAATAAAAGACAATATAATTTCAAATGTATCATAATATAAGTAATTTTTAAAGACAAAAAGAATAAGACTAGCCTTTTAACAACTAACGGGTCTTGAAATATTTTATTTATTTATTTATTTTTGTACTTTTGCTACACGGCTTTTGAAAATACTTTCAATTGCTAAATGAAAACAGAAATTGAATTAAAACTGCAAATTTGATGTGAATAATCATCCGTGTCCTGTTTTGCAATTAAACTCAATTTATTGAATTATAAAAGAAAGAAAGTGGAAACGAATTAGAGACTGTACGTTGCTGTGAGCCTGCCCACGTCATATTTTTACATTTCCTACCTTTTAAATATATATAGAGAAGTCATGCAACACAGATGGAAACCCAAAAAATAGTTTTGTGTGAAATAACGCGTTTTCAACAATTAGGCACTGTTGAACGCTAGTAAAAAAAGAAAAGTAATATATATATATATATATATATATATATATATATATATATATATATATATATATATATATATATATATATATATATTAATATCAATTAGTAACTACTAAATGATAGTTACTAATTGAAGTAAAAATTTTATTTTTAATGCAACAAGATCATAAAAAAGAACCGCATATCTGTATCTTTAAAATCAACTGAATTATGATAAAGGAAAGAATCTGACTTATGCCACTTTTTCGTACCATGTGAAAGGCTATTTCATCAATGAAAATAGGGATCATAAGCAAATTGACGATGGAAATTGTTTAGATCAAAAATGCGTTAATATGTGTCAACATTTTTTATCACAAATGCATTTAAATAAAGCATTACGCAGACAGAGATCATATAAAGCAGTGGTACTCAAAACGCGGTTGGGTATCCTATGTATTATCATCGACTTTTATCTTTTTTGCGATATGCCACAAATTTACATTTCTAATATGATATATGGTCCCCATTCACAAGGCTCAATTTTCAATGAAATATAACTCGCTCAATTTTAAAGATACTGATATGATCGTGTTGCATTAAAAATAAAAATTTTCTGATTGACCAAATTTATGTAAGGGGGCCGTATAAAAACAGTGTAACTTTTTGAAAATTAATGGGAGGACTATTTCATTAACGTAGTCTTATTTCTTACCTTACTTTCAACATTTTTGCAATTTACATTGCTCACTTATCTCCAACAGGTAAGAAAATAAAGCGCTCTTCAATCTTTTTGGGACACCCTATATATATATATATATATATATATATATGTGTGTGTGTGTGTGTGTGTGTGTGTGTGTGTGTGTGTGTGTTAAGTAATTTGGAAGATCTGTAACATGGTTTGCTATATCCGCAAATGATTTAACTATAATTTTTTTTCCCTCTATCTTGCTTTGTTACCGATATTATTATTCTAACATTTTAAATTCTCTACTAGCAACGCTACAATCTAATTTATTCGATCAAACGTGGCCACTTTACTATAGATAGATATAACTTATACACTCACTGACATTTCCTTACAAAATTACTGAATGTTTATAGTTTCCAAGGAACCCTGTATTGTCTATTTTTCTTTCAGTGAACTTCATGGAGACAAATTTTTGACACCATGAAGTTCACTGAAAGAAATCCAGCAGTTTTTGTAATATTTCAAAAGCTTATGCAACCATATATTTGTTTTTACAAGATGGCAAAATAAGTATTACATTTTCATTGTCCAAGTTTAGCAATCAAAAATAAACTTCCTGCACTATATACATAATATGACAAAATATGCTTTTGCAGTATATCGAAGTTCGTGAAAGAAGAAATTCTGTTTGAGGAAAAAAAGCGTCGTGGAGAAATTTCTTCAGGGTTCATGTCTGCTAGATAATTACTGGGAAGAAAGGCATTTTCTTTTGCTTAGGATTTCTGTACTGGATAAAGGTTGATTAAAAACTTCTGCTTCGGGAAGATACAGCTTTAACAAAAAAATAATTCCTGACAGTATTTCGATAGACTGCAATTCGTTCACAAGGTATTTCGTTGATATTTTATAAATTGCCTTATCATTTACTTGAATTTTATAATTTATTCTTTAAATATAATTTATAATTAATTTTAAAATTGAAAAATTACATATGTGAACTTTTGCATAAGGTTGCATTAAACGTTTTGTAGCATGTTTTAAACAAATTATTTTACACTGGTGTATTATTAAAAGCCTTGTAAAGAACCTTGCGGCTCCAACTGGGAATCGAACCCTGCATCTCCACACTGGTTAGCCGGCGCACAGTGGTGCCAAATAAGAAATTTGCGGAAAAAACCTCACAACTTATGTATCTCTTAATATTTTTGAATACTTTTTGCGCATGTTGATAAGTTAAAAGTAAGATTTTATATGCATGGTTTACAGCGAAGGTTGCAAAAAGTTGCAGCTGATTTTCACAGAACAGTTGCATAATAGTATCTGCTTTCGAAATAACTCATCCAGAGCGTGTAGGAACGTGTAGCTTTTTTATAAGCTTAAAGAGATGAAGGAAAACAAACAATTTTATATATCTATATTTTACTCTTTATAGTATGATTTTGCCTATGTTTTTACGAAATGTATTTATGTCAGAAATAAGCTGAGGTTACATATATTGAAAATACGCGAGACATAATTATAAACATCCACAAAAATTTTGGAAAAAATATTGAAATTTTAGTTAGAAAAAACAAGATTTCAATTAGAATGTGGAAGTCTTGTTTAAGATTAGTTTTTCCTTCTAGTTATACTGAATGAAATACATTTATTTTCATGGCAAGATACTTCGGTTCGTTGCCTATCACATAATAATAGTTGGTATCGAAAAATATTATTTTCGGGTTTCGGGGTTTTTTCCGCCACGGCACCAGTGTACGACGCATTATCGTTGAGCTACTGAAACGGAATTGCAAACACTTATTGTCAAAGTGGACTCCACGTTCTCCACCCTCTAATATCAGATTGGTTTGCAACTTTCAATCTGACTAACCATCTGCTGCTATTTTTCCGCAGGTTAGGCCCCTGATACTACTATTTTTACTCATGTCAGTATAAGGCGGGGTCGTTGTATACCAGAGTCCACTGAATCTATGCTAGCCGTACTAGGATCGCGGATCAATTTCAGCCATCCGACATGTCTCCATATCTTAATTAATTCGTTCAGGGACCTCTGTAAAGTACCTTGCTGGCCCAACCGTGAATCTAATCCTGGATCTTCTACCGTTGAGTTACTAGGGTGGAATCGCAAGATTTTATTATTGAAGCGGACTCTGCATCCGTTTTACTTTCCTTATATACATAATGTATAAGGGAAGTATTGTGACGGGGTCGAAAATTCGAATTCGAGTTTTCGACGGGAGAGCACGTTTCAAGCATCCCTGATCACGAATCAAACATTTTTGAAGTGATGTGTGTGTGTGTGTGTGTGTGTGTGTGTGTGTGTGTGTGTGTGTGTGTGAAAGTAAGTGTGTGTGTGTGTGTGTGTGTGTGTGTGTGTGTGTGTGTGTCAGTGAGTCTGTGGAGACGATAACTGACGAACGAATGGACCGATTGGAAACCAAATTTGGTACAAAAATCACAATCCGTAAACACTGGAAGCCTATTGTTTTTATACGCAATCGAATGTTAAGAACACCCCTAAATTTTCGAATGAAATTTTTAAAAATTGGCAAAAAAATCAAAACCACTAATAAAGTTACGCAAATAGACATTTCTTATGTAATTTTTCATTAGAAAACGATTGACATAAGTTTTAAAACGCTAACATGAACCGTTCTCGAGATATTGCACATTTTTCAAAAAAATTATCAGAAAGTCTTAAAATAAAAAAAAAAATATTTCCTCTTGAGAGACATGTTCACTTTTCAGTAATACCATGCAATAAATTGGATGACATCATTCTCGTGGATCTAGCTCGTTCCATTCATGAAAAAAGATACTTTTTGTAATACTTTTGTATTTGAACGCCAATAGTCATTTATCTGCTGTAAGAATAACTTATTTCTTTGTCCATTATACCTGGCTAAATTTTGGCGACGAATTTGGCGTAATGTCGCCAACTTGGCGACTTTTTGAAATGCTGCCAAATTAACGAAAATCTCGCCAAATGGATAAAAATGACGCTAAATCAATTAAATGACGACTAATTGTCGAAAATTCAATATCTTGGAAAGAATATTAGTATCTACGAGTACTATAAGAAAAACCTATTTATTTTACTGTATAAAAGTGGTAAATTCATTACATTATATAAGGAAAGTCATGTGTTGCCCACATCAGATTTTTTTTTACTGTAAAAGTACATTCATTACATTATATAAGGAAAGTCATGTGTTGCCCACATCAGATTTTTACTATATATGACCTAATAATTAACCAGGTATTAATAACACATCGACCTATCTTTTAGTTTTGTGCAAACGCACTTTCAATGTGAACACTGCGAAACAGTTTAGCATGCCGTCAGTGACTTCCGGAATAAATTGTAAAAATAAAATCTGATGTGGGCAGCACATGACTTTCTTTATATAATGCAATGTATTTACTACTTTTACAGTGAAAACAAAATAGGTTATTCTTATAGTAGATACTTATATTTTTCCAAGATATTGAATTTTTGTCAAATAGTCGTTATTTTCATTTTAGCGTCATTTTTATCCCTTTGGCGAGATTTTCTTTTATTTGGTAACATTTAAAAAAGTCGCCAAGTTGGCGACATTCCACGAAATTCGTCGCCAAAATCTCACCAAGCGTTATGCACGGAGAAATAATTTATTCTTATAGCTGATAAATGACTATTGGCGTTCAGATATAAAATCATTATTCAAAGTACATTTTTTCATGAATGGAACGTGCTAGGATCCGCGAAAATGATGCCACCAAATTTATCGCATGATATTACATATGAAAAGGGAACATGTTTCTCAATAGGAAATATTTTTTTTATTTTATATAATTTGAGAATTTTTTTGGAAAATGTGCAATATCTCAAGAACGGTTCATGCTAGCGTTCTAAAATTTATGTTAATCGTTTTTAATGAAAAATTACATAAGAAATGTCTGTTTGCGTAACTTTATTAGAGGTTTTGATTTTTTGATGATTTTTTTCAATATTTCACTCGAAAATTTGGGGGGTTCTGAACATTCAATTGCGTATAAAAGCAATAGGCTTCCAGTATTCATGGATTGTAATTTTTGTACAAAATTTCGTTCGAATCGGTCCATTCGTTCCGTCAGTTATCGTCTCTACGGGCTCACTGACACACTCACACACACACACACACACACAGACATCACCCAAAAAATGTTCGATTCGTGATCAGGGATGCTTGAAACGTGCTCTCCCGTCGAAAACTCGAATTCGAATTTTTGACCCCGTCACAATACCTTCCTTATACATTATTGTATATAAGGAAAGTAATAAGAATAAGTAGGTTGAGGCATTAAAGATTTGGAGAAAATTTTCTATTTAATTAAATTTCCCACATCTAAATAACAATCCTTCCTCTAAATTTCAGAATGTTAACAGCTACTAATTGCTGAAATGTATAAGGTTATATTTGGTGTCCTCAATAAAGATAATTATTTTCCATAAAATAGTTATTTTCAAACCTCTTCAGAAACTATTACCTATTACTAAAGTTATATAATTCCAAAAATCATCAATTTCAGTACTTATTAACTTTTAAGAATTGGAAGTGCAGCATATGATGTTGATCATAAAGTTCATTACCCTGTTATCACTGTAAGTCTAACTTCTCTCCCCTCATCAGAATTAATAAAATATACATCACAAACACAGTACTTTTCATTTGGTGTAGGTTCGAAAAGTGGGTTGCTTGTTTGGTTTGGATAGGACTTATATCAGAAAAATATTGGTATGTTCTCTTTTATATATGACCACTGACGATTATTAATTCAGCCCAGTGTAGTTACCATCTCCTTCAGACGTTCAATACCTTCTGCTTAATATATTCTAGCATCCTTATCGATACGAGGAAGTTACTTTAAAAGCAGTTTTTTTCAAGTCTGACGACTCTTTTTGACACTTACAACTTGGAAAATTTGATTAGTTAGAGTAGATAGAAAGGATCACCTCTGGACGCCTCAGTTTCCCTGCCTTTTTTCATTGGATATGTAAAGATCTGTAGAAACTTCTGATATACTGTATTTGTATAGTTTTCTCATGACTATCTCGAATCCAGAAAGTATGGTCTTTTGTTCCAGCCGTTTTCATTTCTGTTAACTTTTTTAGACACTTGAATTTATCAGTTCCGTATTTAATACATTCTTCATATTTCCGGTCCCTTTGATGATACTAGTTTTTTCTCAATTACTTCGATCATCATCAAAATATCACTTCTGCGTTATAAAGGTAGCAGAAAGGCTAAATTTAATTTTAATTCGATTCAAAGGCAAAACTAACCCTACTCTGTGGGTTTTGTGCGCACTTATTTGATAGCGATAAAAGTACATGTATACGAAATCGAATTCTGCTCAAATGGATTGTATTTTCATTTTCATACTGAAAGGTATTTATGATAAATTTTTTCGGTTCTATAGCTTTTAACGAAGCTCATGGGAACAAACAATTTAATACATTATCTATATATATAAAGAAGATATATATATAAAGAAGAAAAGTGTGTATGTATGATCCACCATAACTGGAGAACGGTTGAACCGAATTTCATGAAATTTGTCTTGGTAGTCTTGCAATCGTCCCACAAAAAACATAAGCCATATTTCGAGTTTCTACGACCAGTGGTTCTCGAGATATTAGTGAAAAACGACACTTTTTCTTAAGAGTTCTAATCTCAAACTCCATGATTCACAACGAAAAGAGTTGGACATTGTTAGTTTAAAACGTGAAAGTCAGTTAAATCTCTCAGTTTTGTGGGAGTTTATTGAACATATTAGACACTTTTGAAAATCACAGGTTTGAGATATGAATTTAAATAAAAACTATCACCATGGTTTATTTTTCACAGGCTTACTCAACTTTGAGTTTTGTGGGAGTTTATTGAACGTATAAGACACTTTTGAAAATCACAGGTTTGAGATATGAATTTAAATGGAAACTATCACCATGGTTTAATCCTCACAGGCTTGCTCAACAATGAAAAGTATTAAGAAATTACAAGAAAGGTCAATCATGCATATAGCATTGATTCTAAAACACTTTCCAACTTTAATTATATTTAAACATCTCTAAATTGCGATACATTCAGAGGTAATATATCACAATCGGCCCTATATGTTCAGGTGTAATTTTTATCATAGTTTTGTATGGTAAATCCCGAGCAACGGCGGGTAATCGCTGCTAGTTAATTATATTTTCGATGTCATGAAGCTCTTCATATAGGTCAACATATCTATTATAATAAAATTGTAAAATAGATCATCTTCCCATTATGAATGGCCTAAAGTTCATAATTACAATACTCGTCTGTAAAGGGCTTTTCCAAAACTTGAAAGACACTCCCATTGGAACTACATTCATTTATGAACCAGATTTGCGCCTATATACGCTGTCAGCATGAAATAACCAATATATGCAATTACATCAAGATACTTGCTATAAGTCACAATTTTTACGAACTGCTATAGAAACTTTTCGATTTCAGTCCTTCCACGTAGTAAGCTCGAAACCAGTTCATGGATGCTGGTATCTGCAATGGGATACGTCTGCGATAAGTCCAACAACTTATAAGTTCATCAATAAAAAATAAAGTTCTTGCGTTCTTTCAGAATGCATGCATAATACACCCACAAATCCTTATGAACTGTAGTTAAGAGAGTGAAGATATTCTCATTGAAAGGGGGAAAACCAGAATATATTCTTGAGCATTTACTTCCGGTGGATCATTACTGAGTTAAAAGATATCTACTCCTCCTTAGAAATCTGTGCTCGAGAGACCAGATAAATGTTGATTGGAAGAATATGCCTAAGGGTGATACAAGTTTGACAAAGAAAACCATTGACTGCATAAGAAGAACGTCTAAAATACTTTTACGATGAAGTTTTCACCTGCGATCTCCAAATTACTTTCATATATTTTTAATTTCCCTGCAACATATGGTAATGTATAGGGAAAGTATTGGAATCATGCCGAAAATCGCAACTCGAGTTTTCCACGGATCTACACATTTAAAGACCTCTAGAATACGAAAAAACTATTTTTAGCCTGCCGTCTGCGTGTGTATCTGTATGTCTTCCTGTGCAATGTATGTATCCACTCTAACTCAAAATCTAATGGACCGATTTCATAAAATGTGGTAGGTAAGTCACTAGGCTGTGACCCTGGTGCTGATTAGTTTTTGATACAATTCGTAAAAGCAGCAACCGCCATTTTTTGCGACGTGGCCCATAAAAATTTCATGTATACACTCTAGCTAAAATAATATTTGATCGAATTTTACAAAATTTGGTAGATAAGTTACTTGTAGGATACTCTGGTGCTGATTAGATTTTGGTACGATTCGAAGAAGAACAACCTGCCTTTTTTTACGAAATGGTCCGCAAAAATCGCCAAAGTCTAAAAAAAAAAAAGATTACGTATGCTCAAATGTATCAATTAAATTCTTATTTTATACGCAATTATTGACAAGGAAAAGGATATAACACACTCCATTATACTTTAGGACTAACCGTTCTCAAGATATTTGAGATTTCTTGCAGTTTTATTACGCTGCTTTTGAAAAAATGTTCAATTATCAAATAAAAATAAAAAATTGAATTAAAAATGTAAATTTAGTATTATTTTGTGCAATTAAACTTAATCTAATGAATTATTATAGAAATAAAAAAAATGTGAATTTGAGTCTGCAGTGAAAGTCATCTGCTGCTCACATCAGATTTTTTAATAATGTAGATAGAAATTGGATAAATGGATAGTATTTGTTCCCAAATTTTTATATTCCCTTTCAGTTGGAATATAATGTTGCCTTTCAGTTAAAATATAATTGTCTTTCAGTTGAAATATAATTGTTTTCAGTTGAAATATCATTCTCTCTCTCATCTCTCAGTAGGGATATATTGCCTTTCAGTTGAAATATAAATGACTTTCAGTTGGAATATAATTTCTTTTCTCATTCAGAACAGTTTGTAAATATTATTATTTAATAAAGGTAAAATTTGTCGGCAAAGAACTCATAAATTTGGGTGCGACCACATCTCATCTTTTAAGTAACTCGGCCGGTAGAGTGCTAGATTCAATATAAAAAATTTGGGTGTCCGAGACCTCCTAGCACATTTTCTTGAGATTTATTTATTATGGACGAGCGAGGTGAAATTAACATTTACCTGAATTCTGTCGTCCCTTTTACTCCAAAACTACAATAATTAAGATGAAATTATTGCATACATACTTGAAATTGAACGATGTGCATAATCACTATTTCAATTATTAAATCGAACTGTAACAGGGCTACACGCCCATTTTTAAACTGCGCATGTTCACTATGCGTCCTATAAACAAATAGACAACAACTTTTAAGCAGCTAAACAAAGCGTGTGCATTTGCATGCATTGTGATGTAAACGTGCTCCTGTACATTAAATACGTTTTCGCGATTTAAATGTGTTACTTTAATTCCATTTTTTTCATGTACTCTAATTTATTTAATTTAATATTCAAATTCTAAACACTTATATGCTTATTTGTATTAGGATTCTTTTTTACTGAAATTAATTTTTTTATACATCGAATTTCGTAATTATTTGAATTTCGAATTATAAAAAGTAAAATAATTTGAAATTTTTCTTAGCTCACATACTTCATATGCAAAAGTCCATGCAAAGCCCGGTTTTTTGCTAGTTAATAAAGAGATATGTTCGAAAGAGTGAGTTTTATGATTTTTTTAGAAAGCACAATGACTTCCAAGCCAAGACAAATGACTCTTAATAAAATAATTCCTAGCAATTGGAAATAGACATTCTTCCCGTAGCAAACTGTACGAGTTGAACGGGTCACTTGTGACAAAACTAGTCTTTATATAGTCTACAATACTAGTCTTTAAACTAGTCTTTATATGCATGATTCCATTCGAAGACCGGCTTTTTGCTAGTTAATAAAGAAACGTTCGAGAGAGTCAGTTTTATAATATTTTTCAGGAAACACAATGACTTCCAAGCCAAGACAAATAACTCTTAATGAAATATATCCTAATAATTGGAAACCGTTCTTCCCATAGCAGACTGTGCGAGCTGAAAGGGTCACTTGTTGTTTTTGTTGAGACCCAGACCGTCCGACCTACCAGAAAGGTGTAAGGTAACTGTTTGGACGACCAGGAAGCGACACCCAATTTAGACCGAAACCCAGTGGGGAAGGCACCCACAAGGACCGTACCTTCTTTCCCCTACCACCAACCTCTCGGAAGGACTTACTGACCCACATGTTTAACGTGATCATACTCTGCGTGAACACGGTGGCAGTTTTGGCAGTGGCGGGAATCGAAGCCGGGCCTACCGAGTGTAATTCCTGCTGACCACTGGGCTACCGCGCCCCTTGAAAGGGTCACTTATGACAAAACGTTTTCTTCGCTAGTCTTTATAAGCATGATTCATTCCATTCAAAGACCGACGTTTTGCTAGTTAATAAAGAAACGTTCGAAAGAGTCAGTTTTATAATGTTTTTTCTATGAAACACGATGACTTCCAAGCCAAGCCAATTAACTCTTAATAAAATATTTCCTAAGAAGGGGGAACACTGTCATTTTTCCCATAGGGGAATGTTCGAGCTGGAAGGTTCACTTTTGATAAAACGGTTCCTTCTCTAGTCTTCATATCCATGCGTCAATAGGAGCAGGATTTTAAGTCCGGATACGGTTTAGAATTATATGTATAGATGCCGGTAATGGTTTTAAATCAACTTTAAACTTTAGGTTCTGTTCAAAGTAGTCAAATATGAATAAAAATAACAAATCCCAAATGTATGCAATCAAATCAAATCTGAGTACTATAAGCATCTAAAGAAAAATTGTTCTTGTTAAATTTTACAAAAAACAAGAAAATGTTTCTTGTAAAATATTTCTTGATTGCTGGCTTAAAATATTGCTGGCAGATGAATTTTTGATGACTCCCATTATTTTATAGTTCAGTCAATATGAAAATTGCGGTATGTGAAATAGTTTTTCATTTCCGATCACAGTATGCAACCATTTTTGTCAGCGTGTTCAGACAAATCAATTAATTATAGCATATAAATACTTTGATTCAAAGAACAAACAACAAACAAATTCAATATTTAAATTCGAGTACCATAGCTACCATACAATACAATCAAAAACTATAAATTCATTTATGAAATATTAAAAAAAAAACATTGTCTGCTGTAACTGTAAATTAAAATATCCCAAGAATAGGTTATTGTAAGTATACCAATGGAGCTAAGTAAGAACATTTATTAATTATTTTTTTCTGTGAGCGCATGATTGAATAAAAAGGAATTTTGTGTGTATGTCCTTTCGCGAGTAAAAGTTGAAACAAGATTAGATCAAAACGTGCCCGATTTATAAATTTTTGGAACAAATTTGGAATATTTTAGATTTCTCTCAATATTTAAAAATCAAGTTCCACGTGCATGCAAAGTTTGAAGTTTTTATCTTAAATAGTCTTTATTGTGTAATTCAGACCTAATCAACTCCGTCTAAATCGGTTACATGTATATGATAAAAGAAACTTGAATAATACATAGTGGAATGATAAATCTTAACTTTCACTTCAATCGAAAGTAGGAAGGAATATACAGGGTGATTGTAATTAAAGTTCCCGGTTTGAAAATGGTCTCAAATAAAAAGCACTAGTCAGAACGATTTGAAATTTTGTGTGAACACTCGTGGAGCAATGGAACTTTGTTTGGTGTAGAAAAAGACAGTAGTTCAAAAAGTCGCCGCTAGGAGAATAATTGGCGCTTTACTACACTAGAATACAATACAAAAGTAATAAACGTTGAGTTACTCATTGGCTAATGACGTAATAAATGTTCAATATGCTGTCCTTCGCGTTCTGAAACAAGCTGAAAGTTGAAAATAGCGTGTTCAACAACAGATTTGAGTGTTTCTGTAGAGATGTTGAGGATGTGATGCGTGATGCTAGCTTTAAGTTCCGCTAAATTGGTAATGTGTCCATTAAACACCACATTCTTCAGATGCCCCCAATGCCAAAAATCACATGGAATGAGGTCAGGCGAACGTGCTGGCCATCTTACAGGAAAATGGCGGTTGATGATTCTGTCATCTCCAAAATGACTGCAAAGTAGCCGCTTCACTGGTTTTACGATATGTGGTGGAGCTCAATCCTGCATGAAAATAGTGTTATTGATACACTGATGCTCGTGCAGTGTGGGTATAACGTGACTTTTCATAAGACGATCATATCGATGACCATTGGCAGAACAGATGACGGGGCTATGATGACCACTTCCTCAAAAAAGAAAGGCCCTATAATAAACGCTGCTGTAAATCTGCAGCACACAGTGACTTTGGGGGAATGAAGAGGTACCTGTCGTAGTTCCTGTGGATTTTCGGTTGCCCAGATTCTGTAATCTTGCGTATTAACAGTTCCGTGTAGATAGAAGTGTGCTTTGTCAGTCCACAAAATGTTCCAGGGCCATTCATCGTCCACTTGTATCCGAGCCAGAAATTGAAGTGCGAAAATTTCACGTGCAGCATTGTCCGCATGTAGCAACTGTTGAACATGGGTCAGTTGTGTAAGGATAACATTTCAAAATGTGTTTCAAAATTTTTTGCACCGTACTGGAGGGTACGTCTAATGATCGAGCAATTCCACGTGCACTCGTAGATGCATTAACGTTAACCTCTTCTTCTAACGCTGTAGCTACGTTTTCCACTATCTCTTCATCGACCGCTTTCCGGTCCCTGCCAGGTTTGATGTCCAAAGAGCCAGTCTCTTCCAATTTTAAAATCATTTTTCGCAATCTTTCGCCATACAGAGAGGACCAGATTTTAACGTTTTCAACGCTCTGTCCTTTTTAAGAGCTACTAAACAAGAGCTGTTATTCTCATAAAACAATTTGACAAGAAGAGCACGATCTTTTAATGACAGAGTCATTGCGACAGAACAATAGAGATTTTTCATTAAGTTATGATAAACAAGTTCCGCTCTTTCTTTTTTGTAAAAAACGTTTATTGCAACGTCACTGTCTTATGCAAATTTGCAGCAGCATTTTAAGATCAATTATGCAAAACAATTAAATCCACTTTTTGTGAAAAAAGATACGGCTTACGTTTGCTTAGAATTTAACATTGTTTCAATGGGTGAAATTATTTTTTTCATTACTTGCATGCATATGATGATGAAAGATCGAATTTTAATTCAGTATTCGAAGAACAGCATATTGAACATTTATTACGTCTTTAGCCAATGTGTAAGTCGACGTTTTTTACTTTCGTATTGCATTCTAGTGTAGTAAAGCGCCAATTATTCTCCTAGCGGCGACTTTTGAACTACCGTTTTTTTTCTTCACCAAACAAAATTCCATTGCACCACGAGTGTTCACGCAAAATTTCAAATCATTCTGACCAGTGCTGTTTGTTTGAGACCATTTTCAAACTGGGAACTTTAATTATAATCACCCTGTATTTGGCTCACTTCAAACATTGGAACTTTCTTTGTGCAAGTAACTCTACGGATAGCCTATTGTCTTAATAGTACGAATATATTTTTTCATACAATTCTAACGCTTTCATTCTGGCATATATTGGAATCAATTACGGCCGTCAGGTTTAAAGATTACGGGGATTATTGATATTTTCAATCTATTACGTCATCAGTTTTATTTTGGGAAATATTTTTGAAACTTATATATTGTAGTTCGGGAAATCTTCTACTAATGCAAAGGTACATTTTCTAATCTAAGAGAATATAAGTAGTACTGGTATATCTTCCGATACAATTTTAAGGATTTTATTCTAGCTTTCAATACTGGTGCAATTTCATATTTATTTGCAAATTTGTTTACAAACGAAACCAGAATGTTTTATTCTTAACTTTTTGCTTCCGGGTGGGACAGCTTCAATCCCAAACGAAGAACCACTCAAAAAGACATGTATTTGACATCCACTATCTCAAACAGTTCGATCCTCCTTTGCAGGCAATGGCATCCTTTTAATAAACTCTGATCTAGTTATACAAAATGATCTTCACAGGCAGATCATAACCTGTTGCTTACGGGTAGGACAGCGTCCATCCCAAACGAAGAACCTGTCATATAGACAGGTATTTGACATCCCGTATTCCAAACAGTTCGATACCCCTTTGCAGACATTGGCGCCCATGGACAGTTATAGAACTATATTTACGTTCATCAGAGGAATGGAACAGAAATAGTCGATTCCTACCAAAATGCATCTTGTCTTAGTTTTAAAAAACTGCATCTTGTCATCTAAATCTTGTCCTAGACAACTAATGGGTACTACATGCTTCCGATCATAGTTATACTAACACTAGTAACATGCACCAAGATCATGAACCTTCCAATTCCTTCGCACTCACACAGCGACTCGACTCGTAGCGACTTCCCTCCACTCCTAACTTTAGTTCGTCTAACTCTCCCAATCACGATCCGAAACTTATCCTGCCGAACTGCAGGACTGCAGAATGTTACTTGTCTCTGCGATTGGTCTGCATAACGGAACCAGTCAGAAGTTGTTATTATAAAGTGAACATAAATTATAACGTAACTGTGGAGGGAAATAATAGTCAAATGTAATGTAGACCTCACAATGTTACGCATGTAAAAGGTCTCAAGATTGCATCCATGTATTAAGAAAATTCAGTTGATTACATAAAATGTATAGATTTAACTTATTTGGTGCAGAATAAAAATGTTTTTTAAGAATTATTATTTTTTAAAGAACAAACAGTGATAAAAAAACTCATGGATAGATAAAGTTGTGCAATCTGATATTGACTGTGGCACAAACAAAGGCATGCATTCAGAATACAAATGTATGAGAAAGTCGAGTGGAAGCTCGCCAGAATTTTTTTACAAATTACCTTTTTTAAGAATTAATAAAAGCATGTTCATCAGTTACATTCAATCCCTTCTAAACGCTTTAGCAGAGTGCATAGAGATATCCTGTTTAGTCGCTGCTATTTTACACTGTGATCACTGTGATTTATTTTCAGACATCGCCATTTTAACCTTAGCAAATGGCTATAATTTTGCATCGACTTTATTTTGATGTAATGAAAATCATTACATTAAAATAAAAGATTTTTATAATAATTATAGGATGCATGATTGACTAAAATATATTTTTTTTTTTGAGGATCTCAAATGTTTTAGCCATAGACTTATTTTCAGTTTAAACAAACCAGTTAGAAACTGACAAATCAGTAAACACTATGTAAATTAGTAAGCCTTTTTCCAGTTATAAATTAGATAAACAGAAATAAATACGTTTCTGTATTCTTCTAGTTTTGCGTGTAAGTATAAAAGGACTATAACCTAAAAATATAGTAAATACTGAACTGAGTAACTGAATGAATAACGGAGTGATGCATAAAAATTATCAAGAATCTAGACTATAGCTAGAATTATGGTTTTTGTGCATTTCGATATTTCGATCCAACTCAGTTTCAAAACAAAGGAAAAACCTAAAATTTCAAAAATTCAAAATAGGGGGTGCCAATGCAAAGGGATAATTAAAAAAATAAATAAATAAATAAAAACCAACTTTTCAAAATTATTCAGTACTTCATTTAGAGCCGAACTCTCGGATTTAGTGTCATTCGGTTCCTCTTTGCATCCAGATCATCGATAAAATCAACGATTTTGAAAATTTGAATTAGGCGTGACGATACAAAGGGGAATTTCAGAAACTTGCACAACTCTCTCTTACACCACTCTTAAAAGTGTGCAGCATTACATTTTTAGGCTAAAATTTGAAACGGTTTTTGATAATCAGAACTTTCATTAAGTGTGTTTCAAAAATTCGAATTAAGGGTGCCGATGCAAAGGAAACATTAAAAAATACATCAACTTTTCAAGAATTTTATGGCCTTTCACTAGAGCCAGAATCTCAGTTTAGTCTTTTATTCGTGTAAGCTCCTAGATCAACGACAAAATTAAAGATATTCAGAATTTGAATTAGGGTTACCATACAAAGGGATTTTAAAAAACTTACACCACTTCGCCTCTCAAAAGTGTAAGCCGCATTCATGTATCATTTTTAAAACTTTACAACAAAGTTGAAAAGTGGTTATGACTTTGATTATTCTGTCTGTCTGTCTGTCTGCCTGTCCGTTAGCACGATAACTGCCGTAAAAATGACCTAATCGAAATGAAATTTTAGTATGTTGTTCCGACGGTCTGTAGGACTTATGGGAATATAAATGAATAATATCACCCAATTAGTTTTGGATTGAACCCGGGTTGAAGAAGTGAAATACATTGAACCCTATGGGACCTAGTTTTTCAAACATTTTTTAAGCGGATTTAAAATTTACAAATTGCTTCGAAAATTTTACGTATTATTCAAATTGTTCCATAAAATACATAAAAAAATTCAGCGAAATATATTTATTGGTTTTTTAAATAAAAATTTAAATAATAATTACACCTCTTATATGAAGCGCTCACGTGACCATGATATGAAAAGATCACGTGACCCAATTCAAAATGAAAAATGGCATCCATCTTGTCCCAAAATCGTGATTTTTAAAGTTCTTTCTAATTCATATTGAGTGTTGTATCCGTCCTAAAACCACTTTCTTTTTGCTTAAATTCTGTGTATCTGTATACTGAAATAACGCAATTACAATATATTTGAGTTTAAATGATCATACAAATTTGATTACTTCTACAACGAAGCCTATTTTTCACTTACGTAAAATGTAAACAGCAAAATATGTAAAATGAGTTGTATAAGAATTGCTGTATTTATTTAACGCAAAATTTTTTCGCTCATGGAGTCTGCATAGCTGATATGAATGAAATACTTATTGATTTTACACAGAGAAGGACGATTTCTTTCGATGAAGTTTTAACAATAGAGTTTAATTACTTGTAGCTCCATGGTCTTAATTTTTAAATAAAATAAATTATTATAGTATTGTGATGAATGAAATGAATGGGAAAATGTTTATGAATGAAATGCTGCTTTTATAGAGAGAGCCAGGCGTGTTATTTTTTCTATGACGTCATTTGAATGAATTCCGGTTATTTTGGATGAAGTTTTCAAATATAATAAATTATCGTAGTATTATGATAATTTTAAAAATATTACCAACGAATGTATCGCATTTTAGAAATGTTTAAACCAGGCAATTTATATTTCAATGCCGTCATTTGAATGAAGTTCATTTTTTTCGATGAAGATTTAAGTTTTCAAATATAATAAATTATTGTAGTATTTTGAATATTACCGTTTTAAAATATTACCGAGGAATGTATTGCATTTTAGAGATGTTTAAATAAAATTGCATTGAAGGTGGAAAGTGTTTCATAATCAATGCTTTAAACATGATTGATCTTTCTTGTTATACTTAAGTTTGAAACGGTTTTTGATGGTATCTTTACAAAGTGTATAGGTGAAAATGACTAGTGTTTAAATATTCTCTAAACTTAATTTCCAGAAATTTTGTATAGAAATATTGCAAAAATGTTTTGTCGAAAGTAATGTCATGAGTACACATATTATATTCATACCAGAGGTTAAAGTCTTTTATGACCAGGGACTCCACAACGTATGTTGGCTAAATATGCGTATTGGCATATGCGTATATGCATATTGGCTAAACCTTCTTCACGAAATGTACTATATATATTTCTGTCGTTTGCAAAAAAAAATCTTATGTTTCCATTACGAAGTTTAATTTCCACTTAAAATTTAATAATAAAATTGAAAAGTTTTTACATAACATACATAATATGACGAAATATGCTTAT
This sequence comes from Amaurobius ferox, assembly GCA_951213105.1. Lineage (NCBI taxonomy): Eukaryota > Metazoa > Arthropoda > Arachnida > Araneae > Amaurobiidae > Amaurobius > Amaurobius ferox. The sequence continues at coordinate 29,440,029 of OX578138.1, read as the reverse complement.
GAAATGCAATTTAGTGAGTGAATAATGATATTATTACTGAGATAAAAAAATGTCGGAAAAAATTTTGGAGAATTCACTTTTGTTGGATCATTACTAGAACAGAAGATATATTTTCTTCGGATTTACTTCTTAAGATAAGATAAAGGTAGATTGAAGATGGAGAAATGTGCCTTGGTAGGACTTAGATAAAAAATGTTCGATAACAATTTATAAAAATAAATGGTTGAATTCTTTCACAATGAAGTTCGCTGGTATTTCTAGTTATAAGTGTCCAGGAAGATTTTTATTCAAGTTTTAATTCTTGTTGTCCTGCGTGTATAGATACAAAGGTAATAAAACTGATCGGAATATTCCCTAGACTCAGAATTATTCTTCATGAAGCTTTATACAATAGGTAAATTAGTTCAGAAATATTTTCGTTTGGAATTTTCATCACGCATTTTCTTTTCATATATCTGTATATAATATGCACGGAACTGAGTGAGTGAGTGATTGAGGGGGTGATTTTTTCAAAATCATCGAGCACTTCCACGATAGCTAAAATCTGTATACAGGGTGCCCCATCAAGACCGCCCAAACTCTGTACAGCCAGATTCCTCGCTTGGAATACATAAAAATTGGCCAAAGAACTGTACCTCTACGACCCATAGTTTTCTCGAAAAATGCGAGAGAAAAGTATGACGTCATATCCGGTGTGCGATAAAACAACTTTATTGGAAACATGAACATCGGTATTTGCATATGTTTACATAGGAAGATGTTCAAAATGCCCACCGCGCATATCTTAGATGACATACCCTTAGAGGCAATACATGGTTTATGGTTCCAGCATGATGGAGCTACGGCGCATTTCGGCTCTCCTGTACGCAATTGACTGGATATAGAATACCCAGTCCGCTGAATTGGACATGGGGTCCGGTTTTATGGCCGCCACGATCGCCAGATCAGGCACCTTTGGATTTCTTCCTATGGGGCCATCTGAAGGAATTGGTCTATCGAGATCAAAGAGAAGCAATCACTTGATTGCTTCTAGAAGATCGAGACCTAGTTACTACAGAAAGTGACTTAGTTGCTCGTCTTCATGCTGCGTGTACTTTTGTGGACACCACGCTGCTGCAATGTGTGCAGTCAGCCATTCCACGGCTCGCGCATGCATGTCTCGATATGCGCGGTGGACATTTTGAACATCTTCCTATGTAAAAATATACAAATACCGATGATCGTGTTTCCAATAAAGTTGTTTTTTCGTACACCGGATATAACGTCATACTTTTCTCTCCCATTTCTCTCGAAAACTATGGGTCGTAGAGGTACAGTTCTTTGGACAATTTTTATGTATTCCAAGCGAGGAATCAGGCTGTGCAGAGTTTGGGTGCTCTTGATGGGACACCCTGTATAATATTCACGGAACTGACTGAGTGAGTGACTGGAGGGGGTAATTTTTTCAAAATCATCAAGCATTTCTACGATAGCTAAAATCTTGGTTTTTGTGTCATTCGCCCGGTCTTAGCTCGAGACCAAGGACAAAATTAAAAAAAAAAGTAAAAAATAAATAGATAAAAACAGAATGAATTAGGGCTCACGGGGCAAAGGAGTAACCATTAAACTAAAATTGCCTTTAACTAGTTGTCGAGCAATTTCTACTCGATCTAAAACTTTAATTTTGGCATCTTTTGCTCTGCTTCCTAATGTATGATGTCAGAAAGATTTGCATATCAAATTAATGATCAATGAAAAAAATCTAATATTTAAAATATTCGAATTAGAGATGACGATACAAAGCAATAATTAAACCACTACTCAAAATGATCGGACACTTACATTTGAGCCAGAATCTCGGTTTTAGTCTCATTCGATCCATTTCAGCTTTCAGATCCACAAAAATCTAACTAGAAGATTTTAAAAATTTGATTTAATGGTGACAATACAAAGGAATTTTAAAAAACCTTCATTAATTTGTCTCTCAAAAATGCCTCTCCACCTTGCCTCAAAAATGCATTTCCACTTTGTCTCTCCATCCCATTTTTTATGCTTAATAAAGATAGAACAGTTTCGGCATACAGAACTTTTACTGTGTAGGTATTATATTCAGTGACTACTAACCATTGTGAACGCACGGAGCGCCGTGAAATGGCTAAATACATATATTTTTCTAAACGTTACAAAAAAATATTGCGCTTTTATTATGGATATTTCGAACTTTAGCAACGAAAAATGTTCTTGTGCAACATTCTAATACGGCAAAAAATTTTATGAATTGCAATAGAGTGGTGGATAACGATATTATCGTTGAGACGAAAAAGTTGCAGGGCGAAATTTTTAGGGTTTGCTTTCATTGAATCATTAGTGGGATGAAAAATATCTCTTATTCCTCTTGATTTTCTTCTTGAGACAAGATAAGCGGAGATAAGGGAAGTTGTCTTGGTAAGAAGCAGCATTAAGAAGAAAACATTTGAAAACATTTCGCAGGAAACATTGAACAGTTTCAAGAAGAGATCACAAAGAGATTCACTGACATTCTTAAAAAATATCTTATAACTCGCTTAAATTTAATAATATATTTTTATAATTTTTTTCCTATATAAATATTTTTATATACAGATTAGTTCGCTAATTGGTGGATAGCGATATTTCCTGAACCGATCAATTGTGGAGTCAAATATGAACTAAATGCAGGTTGAAAACAGTGCTAAATAAATAAATGTCCCTGATGTAACCAATAAAAACGTCAATTTTCAATCTACAATTCAACCTTAAAATAATGCGCCTCTGCTCTTGATTTTACCCGTGCTTATTTGTCTGTGGAAAAGTAGTAAAATCATAGTGGTATGTAGTTAGAGTCACGTGCTGCACATTTAAGATATTTTAACTCTGTTACTCAAAATTACAAATGGTAAATATGTAATTGTTCAATAGATATTCAACGGAGCACGTAACAAATAAATTATTAACGACATCAATATGTTCAGATTTTTTTTTATATTATCAATCTTTTTTTTTACATTATATACACCGAGAAACCAATTGTTATGCATGCTCGATTGCATAACAATTGCATAACAAGTACTTCTGCTTCTGTAGCCTATACAATAACCTCAGATAAATTTCGATTCGACCAACTGTTGCCTTGATGAGTTAAAAAAATTCTACCTAATCTTCGCTCAGCTCGAACATCTACTGGTCATTCGAGACAACAAGCATCTCCGTCACACCTAGTTTTTTATCTGATATTACACTGTATGTAAATATTAAGAACTACTCCTCCTCGAACAATTATCAAGTGTAGCCTTTTTTGCTAATGCTCTCTACCAGATTTCGAACGCCCATGACAATTCCAAAGGATTTTCCCATAACAGAATTAAAAATCCCTCTTTATCTATCTATTTATCTATATGTCTATATTTTCTTAAACGTGGCGACCATGTTTTAACTGTTTTGGTTAATTTATTGTATTGTCATTGATTACTTGGTATTAGTTATATATATATATATATATATATATATATCCAGGATGTTCCAAAAACATTGACCTCGGCTTTTATTTCTTAAATATTGATCTTAAAGATATATAATAAATTACAAAGTTGCTAAAAAAATAGCAGAATTTTATGAAACCGATAAAAATTTTCAGGGTATTAAATTTGAAGAAGTACAAAATTTAAATTTTTATACGGACCCCGTACAAAAACATTTTCAATGAATAAAATGTGCCCCATACACTAATAAGGTGATGTACAACATTTCAGCATTTTATCACAAAAAGTCCCAGAGAAATGTTTAAACAAAGTTGGTGAGGGATTAATCACAAATTAAAATGTAAATGCTTACAGCAAAAGTGCACATGACGCAACGTAGAAATGCATCATAGACAAATAATATCTGCCAATTATCTTTAATGGATCTTTGGAATGGGTGGAAAACATTTTGAACAAGTTTTCTAATTTTTGTGTAAAGTTATTATTTCTACACAGTGTAGATACTTTTGTACCAATAAATAACAAAATTATTATTTATTTATGTAATCATTGTTTTCTTTCGTGATTTGTGTATGACCCCTGAAACGCGATCTGCCGGCATGATTTTCCCCTCTGAGAACCCATGTCGATGCATCGAAAAGTAGTTTAAGTCAGCATTTTTGTCTTTTCATATCTCTGGGATATTTAACGATAAAATGCTGAAATTTTGTACCACCTTATTAGTGTTTGGGGCACATTTTATTCATTGGAAATGTTTTTGTATGGGAGCCGTATAGAAATTTAAATTTAGTATTTCTTAAAATTTAATTCACTTAAAAATTTTCATCGATTTCATAAAATCCTGTACCTTTTTTTACGCAACTTTGTAATTTATTATAGATGTCTAAGATCAATATTTAAGAAAAAAGCCGAGGTCAATGTTTTTGGAATGGTATATATATATATATATATATATATAACGCTTGGGTACGTTGCACTATAAAATGCCTAATGATCGTTTGCCGAATGGCGGCGAGTTTAGCCTTAAATGGGGAAAGCCTTAACTGGTAGATAAATTCTTACTCCGTACTTTATAATTGCCAGGAATCAAAAGTGTTTATGGAGTTAATGGGTCTCTTTACCTCCATAGTTACATCTCAAATGCTTATTATTTTCCTTAGGTTTTTGCTCAAGAATACAATTGTATATTATTTAATCTGAAGTTATTTTAATTTAAATAAGTATATGTTTTATTTTCATATTATAAAGACACTAGAGCGCAGATGCTCTGCGTGGGTATATTTCCACTATGAATGTCACCAAGTTTAGCAATCAAAACCAAAGCTTTTGTAAAACATTCGTAATACACCGACATATTATCCTTGTGAACTGTAATTAAATGAATCAATGATGATAGTTTCTATTAAGATAACAAAGCCAGAAAAATTCTTGAGATTATTTCCTTTGAATCATTACTGGGAATAAAGGAATCTTCTTAAGAATTTCTATGCCTGAGGCATGATAAAGGTAGATTAGAAAAGTCTGCTTTGGAAAGACACAGCTTTAACAAAGAAAATGTCTGATAATATTTCGCAAGAGCTGTTGAAAATCTTTCACGATAAAATTTTGGCTGACGTTTTAAGAATTTAAAATTAATTTGTTATTTATGTAACCTTGTAGATCTCAAATAGACTATAAATCGCACTGAACTCATTCTATTTCTAAAAGAATATACAAATTTTTATTATTGTTTCATTCGTATGAATTGTTAGCAAACATAAGAAGATGTAATTTACTTAACATCAAAACAGTAGAAATTACACACATTTAGGAGAAAAAATTACCCATATTTGTGAAAATATAACTTCAAATACTTCTTTGAAGAATGCAGACATTGAAAAATGAGGTGACTACAATTTTTTCAAGGAAGGTTTGAGTCCTCTTATGTCAAAAATAGTGTGATTTTAAACAGACTCTAAGAACAACTGCCTATTATTATGCAGCCAGTTAGTAAAATGAATCAATAAATATAAATTTCAAATTGGACAATTGTGAATAGAAGTAGTTGTTTTAATTATTTTCAAGGAATTGGTTGTTCAAGGAAGTTAAAGGAAGTATTGAAAGCAAAGAAAATAATGTACTTGCTGTGGTTCATGGAAGTATTAGCAAGTTATATTAAGTTATTCGTATAAGTAAACTTTATGGATTAATTGCAGATATTAGTTTTCACATATTTTAATTGAAACATAATTTAGGGATATTTATTTATAGGGAAAAGAGACCAGAATGAGACTTTTTTTCATTTTCAGTTTTTTGCCGTTTAATTAAGACTTTATTTTAATTTCAATTTCTAAATATAGAACATTTGAACGTTTTTTGCCAGCCAAAACAAGTTAGAGTAGAAAATAAGTAGCTTAATGCTGATCAAATTGGAAAATATGCACTCTATTTTTGTCCCATTTATACCAAATAGAGTAATTAATGGGACTAAAGTCAGATTATTTTTATATTTTTATTTTCGAAGACAGATTTAAAGATTTTTTATTTGAAAGATATGAAACATTCCAAAATAAAAATGGCAATTTATGAAAAAGAAAAACGCTTAAAGCATCTCAATGCTTAAGGCTTCAATCTTCTCAGGTGTACTTTTAGTATTATTTATCATACGTTGTGCTTTTTAGAAGAACGTAGTTTCGATTTTTGACACGAATCCAACACTTTCCCTATACATACCATGTATTGCACGGAAAGCAAAAATTAATTTATGTGTATAAAGAAACAATTGATATCAGTTTGTAGAAAATATTGTCTTGCCCAAAAGTCTTATATTTTTAATAATCACTCATATACTTTCGAATAATCTGTAGAAAGTTTTATAGTTTATTCATCTTAGAATTAAACTATTGCATTTGCATATATGCAATCTTAGATTCATAGGTGTACGGGATTTTTAATCTAGATCTTTCTGCTGATCAATATTCCCAGTCGTATGGCTTTAGCGATGACTTTTCTTTAAACTCTGCTGTGGAACTCCATTACATCACACTGTATGCTTCGCATTGAAAGGTTTATGCTTTGATCCTCGAGACGGTGAGAGATATTCATTCATCGCTATTTCCAGAGATTCAATCTTGAAGGAATTGAATCCTAAATTTTAATATATATAGGAATTATACATTTTCAATATTACTAGTCTTGTGGCTTTAACGACGGTCTTTCTTTAAACTTTTTTGTGGTACTCCATTACATCACACTGTAGCTTCGCATTGAAAGGTTTATGCTTTGATCCTCGAGACTGTGAGAGATAATCATTCACCGCTATTCCCAGAGATCCAATCTTGAATTGAATCCTAAATTTTAATATATATAGGAATTATACATTTTAAATATTCCCAGTCTTGTGGCTTTAACGATGGTCTTTCTTTAAACTTTTTTGTGGTACTCCATTACATCACGCTGTATGCTTCACATTGAAAGGTTTATGCTTTGATCCTTGAGATGGTGAAAGAAATTGAATCGCCGCTTTTCCCAGATATTCACTGAGATAATTGAATCCTCTATTTCTAATATATTAGGAATTATGCATTTTAAATAAATTATATAATTCCTAATGCAAAATTCTCCTTATGAAGGGGTTTTTATATGATGGCACGTTGTAGGTACACTTGATTTTCAACGGAAGCATTTTTTTAATCGTTTGCTCATTTATTCCTTTCAGCAATACGGATTTTCGGAAGAAACCGGAAGTAACATCTCTAGACCCGGAAGTGGAAATCCTTAGTAAACATCTCTTTCCACTCTGGCATTCGACGTTGAAGCCGTATGAGTCAATATCTAGGCAATATGTATAGCAAATCCAGATAAATAGATGTTGCAAAGAAAATGTAAATCTGAAGTGACATCGCTGGACCCGGAAGGGGAAATCCATGGTGAGACTCCTACATCTCCCCAGAATTTAATGCTGAATCCCCATAAGTAAGCATTTAAGCTCTATCTATGAACGATTCTAAACTAAACATATGTTTCCAAGAAAATATTTAAACCTGAAGTGGAAAATAATTGTAAATTGAAATCATTAGTAAATTCCCCATTTCCTAACAAATTGGATGCTAAATCCATATTAGTCGTCGTCGAAGCCAGGGGTGCTCAACTTTTTACCACCCGCGAGCACTCACAGACTTTATAATATTCTGGCAAGCACTCGATAAAGAATATTGTACATATATATTACACATACATACTTACATATGAATACATTGTACATACATGATTATATGCATAGATACATGAAATCGGATGATTTAGATTTGCTTAAAAAGAGGAGTTAAGAGGAAAAATCATGCATCAATATTCACTAACGTCAAATTAAATACAGAATATAAACTCAACTAATTAAAATTGAATTTAGACTGCTGCTCATAGTGAAGCGAATAGCACAACTGAATCACGTTTTCCATTGTTAAAGTTCTTCAAGAACGAATTCTCATCTATGGTGACATGGAAATTTGCATTAAAGAGGTCTTATATACTTTACTTATGTACAGGAGCTCAGACAAGGTTTTCAGCAACCTTGCCTCCTTTAAGATATTAAATACATTGAAAATCCTGACAACTGTGTTCCATTATAAAAAAAATCTGATGTGGGCAACACATGACTTTCCTTATATAATGTAATGAATTTACTACTTTTACAGTAAGAAAATAGGTTTTTCTTATAGTAGATGCGAATATTCTTTCCAATACATTGAATTTTCGACAATTAGTCGTCATTTTCATTGATTTAGCGTCATTTTTATCCACTTGGCGACATTTCTAAAAAGTCGCTAAGTTGGCGACATTCCGCCAAATTCGTCGCCAAAATCTCGCCAAGCGTTATGCATTAAGAAATAAGTTATTCTTACAGCCGATAAATGACTATTGGAGGCCAAATACAAAAGTGTTACTCAGAGTATCTTTTTTCATGAATGGAAGGAGCTAGATCCACGAGAATGATGTCACCTAATTTATCGCATGGTATTACATATGAAAAGTGAACATGTTTATCAATAGGAATTTTTTTTTTTATTTTATTTGACTTTTTGATATTTTTCTTGAAAAATGTACAATATCTCAAAAACAGCTCGTGTTAGCGTTCTAAAATTTATGTCAATCGTTTTCTAATGAAAAATTACCTAAGAAATGTCTATTTGCGTAACTTTATTAGTGGTTTTGATTTTTTGACGATTTTTTCAAAATTTCATTCGAAAATTTAGGGGGGTTCTGAACATTCGATTGCATTTAAAAACAGTAAGCTTTCAGTGTTTATGGATTGTGATTTTTGTACCAAATTTGGTTCGAATCGAACCATTCGTTCGTCAGTTATCGTCTCCACAGTCTCACTGACACACACACACACACATACTTTCACACACACACACACACATACTTTCACACACACACACACACACACAGACATCACTTCAAAAATGTTTGATTCGTGATCAGGGATGCTTGAAACGTGCTCTCCCGTCGAAAACTCGATTTCGAATTTTCGACCCCGTCACAATACTTTCCTTATACATTATGTATATAAGGAAAGTAATATGAGCTTTATTCAGAAAACATCTGTACAAGGTTCAATTGTGTAAATTTTGAATATGGCTATGAATACATTGTGTATGGAGATGTATAAATTGTGTATATGACTACACCAGTATACGCCCACTCCCATCCTTTTTAGCATGCGAAGTTTTCTTGGGGCATTTAAAATAGTGTTTAATTGTTTAAACAGATGGCCCCATTCAAAATCACTATATCCGTAAGTTACTGTGGTGCACAAAATTTGAAGTAACTTAAAAGTTACATTAAGAAATGATACATATCCCCTCTAATAAACAGGTAGTGTAGGCTTTACGTTTTTGTAGAAGTCTAGTAAAAGTTAAAACGGCCCTGCCTCCGATAAGAAATTAAACAAATTGAAAATGCTGATAAATATATTAAATTATAGAAAAACAGCATTATTTAGAAAATGCTCTCTTTTATAAAAAGCAAAACACCCCTAAAAATAATCCAATCATCTTGAAATTTTGCATACAAATTCCTTTATACAAAGTATGCAAATGATTAAATTTGCAAGGCCTATTAGTGTTAACTTCGGTCATAGCTCGTGTTTTTACTGCGAAACTAACATCTTATAAAACAGGTTAAAAATGTGGACGGTTTATCTTTACTCGTTATCGGCGTTGCAGTTTCGTGGAGACACAACCAATAATACCGTTGTGATGTTGCCAAAGACCGTATAAGCAATTTGACGAGTTCGAACGTGGTCGTATAGTCGGGATGTGTGAAGCTAGCTGGTCATACCGAGCAATAGGCCTCCATCTGCACAGAATGAACACTGTTGTGCAAAGGTGCTGGCAGCAATGGTTGCTGCAAGGAACTCATCTGAGGAATAAAGGCTCTGAAAGGCCAGAGTGTACGAATGCGACACAAAATCGGATGATTGTGCGATTTAATAAATAAAACATTTTGAACAAATTTAATTATTTGATTTTTTTTTTCAATTTATGAATGTTTTAACATAAATTTGCAACATTTATGAGGGATTTTTACCAAAGGCGCATTGGCATGATTTCAATTGTAATTCATATTTCTAAAATATTCGCAACATTTTTTTTTCAAACTACAAGTGTTGATTACAGTTTCATCCTAACCTATATTTATTACCTGTTTTGATATGTAACAGTAGAGGGTGTAACAGCTGGTAGTTAATTTAATTGTATAGATGTCAAATTTTAGGGGTGACCTTTAGCAACCATAGCTAATGATAGATGAACATAGATTTTTATGCTGTTGTTTGGAAATTCACATTAAATGATAAAAATGGAGTAATTAAAGCAAATTATTAGAATGCGAAGATATACAATCATATTTTTGCCAACGAATAGAATTGTACGAATATTCCATTTTCGGATGCGACGAAATAAGTATCACATTACCTAAAACATGCATATTTCAATGTATTTAATATATATATATATATATATATATATACATATGTAATGTATATATATATATATACATATGTAATGTATATATATATATATATATGATGTATATATTATTTATTGTTATTTTTTGTTTGCTTATTATTAATTATTTTATTGACCTCGGATTTTATTCCTTAAATATTGATCGTAGACATATATAATAAATCACAAAGCTGCGTAAAGAAAAAGCTACAGAATTTTATGAAATCGATAAAAATTTTCAGGGAATTATATTTGAAGAAATACAAAATTTAAATTTGTATACGGCCGCCGCACGAAAACATTTCCAATGAGTAAAATATGCCCCATACACTAATAAAGTGATGTACAAAATTTCAGCATTTTATCATAAAAAGTGCCAAAGATATGTTTAAACAAAGTTGGTGAGGAATTAATCACAAATTAAAATGTAAATGTTTACAGCAAGAGTGCAAATAAGGCAAAGCAGAAATGTATCATAGGCAAATAATATCTACCTCTTATATTTAGATTTATTTACAATTTTTCAAAAATATGCTTCCTGTAAAGTACCTTAAAATTTTACATGATTATTTATACAATGAAACTTGGAAATGGCACAATCAAAATGAACATTGAAACAGCTTAGTAATGTATGCATATGCAAATATCTGCCTTTGATCGGTGCGCCACATAATCGCAACAGACGCATCATCACATGAAAGTTGTTTTTGCTCTGCCATTGATAAATCGTCTCACTTACGCAAGCATAGCGCGCGCAGCCCGGCAGTCTGAGCGACCCTTAAGTATTTCACATTTCTGCTACATTTTGAGAGTGTAGTTACCCTGTATAATATGTCGCAATACAGAAATGAAGAACTTTTTGAAATTTTTATGCTGCACAGTTTATGCAATCGCAATGCTAACGAAACTGCACGGGAATATCAACATACTTTTTCCAATTCTCGACATCCTTCTGGGAGATATTTTTCCCGAATGGTGCAACGAGTACATGAAAGAGGAAGCGTACATCGTGTAGGTGGACTAGGTAGGATCAGAGTTGATGTAGAAATTGATATTTTGGTTTACTTTTGCAGTCATCTACATAGTAGTGTTCGTACCGCTGCTTCAGAAATGAACATACCACGTGCAACAGTGTGGAAAATACTGAGACTGAATAAATGGCATCCGTTTAACATTCATGGTCTGAAAGGACAAGAGCCAACAGATTATCAACGTCGTATAGATTTTTGTAATTGAGCTCTAAATCAGGAAGATGCAAATCCATCTTTCCTGAAAAACGTAATTTGGACTGACGAATGCTGTTTTAAACAAGATGGATGCATAAATCCACAAAATGAGCACTTCTTGTCTGACACAAATCCATTCGTGGTACGTGATATTCATCATCAGAAGCAATTTTCTGTGAATGTATGGTGTAGTATTTTCAGACACCGTTTGCTTGGACCCATACTGTATGATGATACGTTAACGAGTGACATATATGTTAATGAGATTCTGAATGCGGTAATTCCGGATTTTATGAATCAACTGCCCCTTATAGAACTTCCACATGTATGGTTTCAACAGGACGGATCTCCAGCTCACTATACTACATTTATGAAACCCTTGTTAAATAACGAGTTTCCAGACAAGTGGATTGGCTTGTATGGGCCAGTCGAATTTCCCCCTAAATCGCCTGATTTAAAGGTTATGAATTTTTATTTGTGGGGTCGTTTACGCACAACTGTTTAACTGTCACCGCCCTTAAATAAAGCAGAGCAATACATTCAAGATGGTTGTTGTGACATCAACGAACAAGAACTTTATCGAGTGCACAGAAGTGTTATCAGGCGAATGCAGCTCTGAATTGGCATGGATGGAAACCATTTTGAAAAAAGCTTTGTAATCTTTGTGTAAAATTATTATTTCTACACAGCGTAGATACTCTTGTACCAAATAATAGCAAAATTATTATTTATTTATGTAATCATTATTTTCTTTTGTAATTTGTCTATAGCCCCTGAAACACAATCTGCTGACATGATTTTTCCCCTCTGAGAACCCATGTCGATGCATCGAAAAGTGGTTTAAGTCAGCATTTTTGTCTTTTCATGTCTTTGGGAATTTTATGACAAAATGATGAAATTTTGAACATCACGTTATTAATGCATGGGACACATTTTACTGATTGGAAATGTTTTTGTACGGGGGTCGTATAAAAATTAATTTTGTATTTCTTAAAATTTGATTCCCTTGAAAATTTTATTCGATTCCATAAAATTCTGTATATTTTTTTTCGCAACTTTGTAATTTATTATATATGTCTAAGATCACTATTTAAGGAATAAAAGCCGAGGTCAATGTTTTTTAAACACCCTGTATATATACACTCTAAGACAAAAAAATCGACATACCCTGCAAAATAATCAGAGAGTAATGAAACTGTACATGCTAACACCTGTCCACCGAATATGCGAATGATCAAAAATTTGCAGCCAATGAATAGTCGGAACAACAGCGCATTGAAACTGAGCACCATGGTGGTGTATATAAGGAGCGAACCTTGCTTTCAGGAACAAAACATGCAGTGGATTTCGATTGCGTTTACGTACCTTGATTATAACAATGCCTCGCCGGCGAATTCGCGGCCACTACAGGCATATGCAGGAATTTGAAAGAGGGCGTGCGGTCGGACTCCATGAAACTGGATGGGCACACTGACGAATCGCTCGGCATTTGGGTAGGAGCGATGCAGCAATTAGACCAGGTTGGTAGGAATGGGTCCGTAATGGCGGATTTCAGCGGCAAGCGGGCAGAAGACGGCTTAGAGCGACGACAGAACGAGAAGATAGAGAAATAGTCACAGAAGCTGTGACAGCACGAGATTCGTCGTTATCAACCATTCAACGTGTGACAAACACGGAAGTGACCACCCGGACCGTTAACAGAAGACTACGGGAGCGGAATCTATACACGCGGCGTCCATTACGCAGCCTGCCACTGACCAGTATTCACCTTCAACAGTGGAATTGTTCGGATTGGAAACGAATTGTCTTCAGTGATGAGTCCCGTTTCGAACTGAGTCCCGACGACCAGCGCAGACGTGTCTGAAGACAGCCCGGACATCTTCAGGATCCTGCTCTTATTGCCACACGGCCGGACAACAGGGAGTTATGGACTGGAGTGCCATTTCGTTTGATATCCGAACCCCTTTGATAGTCCTCCGTGTCACCACCACATCACATCGGTACGTTGCCGACATTCTACGACTCCTTGTATTGCCATTCCTTTTGTGACACCCCGGTTCAACTTTTCAGCAAGATAATGCCGGACCACACACAGCACGCCTCTCTATTGATTGTCTGCGTACTTACAACATACTTTCTTGGTCAACGAGATTCCCAGATTCCTCGCCTGAGCACATTTAGGCTGAGATGGGGCGTAGTCTGCGACCATCTCAGAATGTAGACGAATTAGCTCGTCAAATAGAGGCCAATTGGAACGATATCCCTCAGAACACCATCCGACAACTATATGCATCAATGCCAAGTTGGGTAACAGCTTGTATCAAGGCCAGAGGTGGACCAACGCCATATTGACGTGCTCACTTTGTGTAGATCTTTCAGTGTAATAAAGCATTCAATTGTTCTGGAATTCTAATCATGTCTTTTTCTATACATCCACATTACACGTACCAAATTTTGTTGCATTTGGATAATTCTTTCTTGGTGCTTCGATTTTTTTATCTTAAGAGTGTGTGTATATATATGTGTGTGTGTGTGCGTGTGTGTGTGTGTTTAAAAACGAAAATTGTTGAACCTCCGCAGGCTAGGGTATTTTTCGATCGAATTTTGCATTGAAAATCGCTACAAATACAATGCAAAGGAATCACACACTAACGCAAATGTTACATTTCTAAAAATTTAAACTAAGCGTAAATCAGAATTAAGTACAAAGCAAAGCACGCAAGCACGAACCTCATTTTTTTTATTAAAAAAGTATTTACCACAAAAAGATGCGATATCGTTAAACAAAAACAACAGTTTTGTAAAAAATTTCGCGAAGTAGTGAAAACACCAGTCAAAAAAAGAATAAAGAAATGAAACTACATACTTTGGTCCCCAAGTACGATTCCATTCATGTTGGAATTGTTATGATACCATAAGTCGGGGCATCATTCTGTTGTGGCATCAGCAACATGGGCCGCGGAAATGGGATTGTCGGGATGCTGACACTCAACAAGACCATGAAGGTGTATACACTCGAACCTGTTTTTGTGCGGTCTTTTTTTGTGCGATTTTTTATTTGTGCGATTTTTTTTGTGGGGTATATGAAAATTTCAATCAAATTGGAACATGACAGCAGATAAAATCTAGGCGGGACTCCAACTTTGCCATAAATTAGAATGTCATTTTCTTGCATTAGATGCCAATTCTGAAAGAACTTCAAAATTCCAAAAGGAGCTTCAATCTTGTATATCTGGCTACCGAGACATATACAAGCGTCTAATGAAACAACAGTCGTCGCAAAAACTGATCACGGACTACATGGTAACTGAAATAAAGTCAACTCTAAACGAGTGCGAGGTAGTATCTTCAAGTGACGAAAGCGATTTTGAACCAGTTTACCACAAGAAAGTTCGCATATTGTCAGATTACGAAGGATAATGATTATACGTTTTGAAAAGTTTTGTATGTGTAAAATAAGTACATATGTAAATAAAATATTTAAAAATGTTCGCATGTGTATTTTCTAAATCAGATTCCAAAAGGTTTGGCGAGATTCCAAGTAGTTGCCAAGCCTCGTGCCTTGATTTCGTTTAAAAAAGCAATTCCTAGTTATTTCGTAAGGTTTCGTTTTATTTTCTACGTGAGACTTTGAAACGTAATTTCTCATTCTATAAATTTGATAAGGGGATCTGAATGTACATCACTGAGGACTGCTTTGTCTTCAAGTTCCTTGGTCTTCAAGTCCAAGTAGGTTTCCGTGATTGTGGCATTATTATATATGATCTGTTGTTGTATTTAATAGCACATTAGAAGGAATATACATTTAAAAATGTTCATTAAAAAATAAAAATAGTCGGTATGAATTAAATTACGACAACAGATGGCAGTAACCAAAAATATTTTGAATTAAAATAAAAAATATATTCTATGTTTTCTTGGGTATTAAATTTAGTTCTAATATAATCTAAGCATTGCATTTTATTTTTCACATTACTGTGTGCCGCGAAAGTTAACAAAGCGCGGATAGGGCAGAAGATTTACGGATGCTCACCCTTAAAAAGAAAATTTATTATCTTTAGTTTACATATTGAACACTAGATGGCAGAACCATATTTTCAGAATTAGCAACTTTTTTCTAAATTTGGCGACTTTTGAGGTGAAATGTAGAGACTTTTGTGTCGGAGGATTTGGCAACACTGATCGTCACTACGTCACTTGCTCACATCGTGTCACACACATGAAGCGGCTTTCGGTATAGTTGCAATGCCGGCCTTGCAGAATGCAGACCCGTTAGTGCCGGCCCTGATTTGGTGTATGATTTTTACACATTTCATTTTCACTATATAAACATGGATATCCGTAATTTCTTTTCTAATACAGCTCCGAAAAAAAATGATGAATTAAGATCGGCATCAGCTAATTCTAATACCAATGTTATTACTGATTCAGATTCCATGAACGTCATTTATGAAAAGGTAAGTTCTTATTTCTTTACTACTAATAGTGCGTATCTAAAACGAATAGTATGACCCGTTTAAGAAAAATATTTTCAGAAAATACCAATCTGTTGATTTATTTTTAATAATTTTTGTAAACAAAATTGAAAATAAAGTGATTTTTGTTTTTTTCTTAATCGCTACTTCTTTTATTCAACGGTATTTGACGGTATTAAGTTGAAAAGGTTTGCCAGACGAAAAACAAAATAAATCAATAGCATTTCAATGACATGTAAATTCCATGTTTTAACTAAAAACGACTTTTTAAATTCATCTTATTTCAATTTAATTATGAAACTTAATTTATTCTTGTTGATATAAGTCCAGTCCAACACAGTGGCATATCCAGATATAGTATATTTTTCTGTTTTGTGTGGGGAGGGGGAGGGATGTTTCGTAACATGACTATTTTTTGAGGGGGATATGTACTGATTTATTATTATTTTAATGCAATGCAGATAAATGAAAAAACATCTGAACGTGAATCCAATGAAAGTAGGCCTATGGGCCCTGTGCCTATGACCAAGCAAAGGACTGCTGACCTCTCTGAGATTGAATCCAATGAAAGTAGACCTCCCACGAGCAATGAAGAAATTTCTGGTACGTATAATAAGATTTGTTAGGTTTCATAATCTAGTGTACTGCACATTATAAAAAATCAAGAGAAGAATTTAAATTATGTATAGGCTAAAGGCCTAAAATAAAAACAAAATCTAAGTCGATTTTTTTTCTCTCTCAATAGGAAACGTTAGATCTACAGAAGCATCAACATCAAAATCTACTCCGAAGCCCTGTAAGTCAGTAGCTGGTAGCTCTGGCACAAGCCTATATCATGGAAGGAAGTTAGATTTACAATGGTTGCTGAAGTCCTACACCTTTTTGAAGAAAATGGTTCAGGTTCAAAATAATAGGAATCGTAATTTTGTTTGCTGCACAATCTGTAAAGAATTCAACTATGAAGCTTCCAGGGTAGCCAGAAATGGAGTTGTTCCTCTTGCGTCAGGAGTTCGAGCAGACGGTGTTGAAAAACTAGAGCTGATTATTGACATATTGATTCTGACATACATAGAGCTGCTGTAAACGCGAAGAAAGCTGCAGAATTATGGAAGCAGCAATCCGACAAACATCCCTGGGTTAAAACTTTGAAAAAGCACAGAGCATTGGTTGTAAATGATTTAATTGCCTTATGTATCGACGTTTACAATGATTCTTTGCTCGAAACACCTACTGCTCGCAGTTGGCCAGCTCGTTCATTAGCAGTTTTGCGTACTAAATCAATACAATCCCAACTGAATGATTCAAATGACTGGGAAATTCAGCTGGAGGAGTTTCAGCCTCAAGGTTCTGCGCTCCATTACAGGGATGACGTTGTTTATGCTGAAATGCTACATATTATTGGAGATCTAGAGAGAAAGAAGCTTGGTGAAGAGTTTAAATTGGTTCTTTGTACATCTCTACAGATTGATGGAAGTGTGGACCGTGGTAATAAAGACATGAAGTACGTTGTTGCAAAGTATGTTACTGAAGATGAACCAACCGTAATTAAAAGTCGTTTCATTGGAGTCAATCAACCAGAATCAAAAGGGGCCAAAGGATTACTCGATGCAACTGTCGCTGGTATTTCTAGTTATAAGTGTCCAGGAAGATTTTTATTCAAGTTTTAATTCTTGTTGTCCTGCGTGTATAGATACAAAGGTAATAAAACAGATCGGAATATTCCCTAGACTCAGAATTATTCTTCATGAAGCTTTATACAATAGGTAAATTAGTTCAGAAATATTTTCGTTTGGAATTTTCATCACGCATTTTCTTTTCATATATCTGTATATAATATGCACGGAACTGAGTGAGTGAGTGATTGAGGGGGTGATTTTTTCAAAATCATCGAGCACTTCCACGATAGCTAAAATCTGTATACAGGGTGCCCCATCAAGACCGCCCAAACTCTGTACAGCCAGATTCCTCGCTTGGAATACATAAAAATTGGCCAAAGAACTGTACCTCTACGACCCATAGTTTTCTCGAAAAATGCGAGAGAAAAGTATGACGTCATATCCGGTGTGCGATAAAACAACTTTATTGGAAACATGAACATCGGTATTTGCATATGTTTACATAGGAAGATGTTCAAAATGCCCACCGCGCATATCTTAGATGACATACCCTTAGAGGCAATACATGGTTTATGGTTCCAGCATGATGGAGCTACG
This sequence comes from Amaurobius ferox, assembly GCA_951213105.1. Classification (NCBI taxonomy): domain Eukaryota; kingdom Metazoa; phylum Arthropoda; class Arachnida; order Araneae; family Amaurobiidae; genus Amaurobius; species Amaurobius ferox. The sequence goes on along the minus strand of OX578138.1, from coordinate 29,421,650 downwards.
GCGCATTTCGGCTCTCCTGTACGCAATTGACTGGATATAGAATACCCAGTCCGCTGAATTGGACATGGGGTCCGGTTTTATGGCCGCCACGATCGCCAGATCAGGCACCTTTGGATTTCTTCCTATGGGGCCATCTGAAGGAATTGGTCTATCGAGATCAAAGAGAAGCAATCACTTGATTGCTTCTAGAAGATCGAGACCTAGTTACTACAGAAAGTGACTTAGTTGCTCGTCTTCATGCTGCGTGTACTTTTGTGGACACCACGCTGCTGCAATGTGTGCAGTCAGCCATTCCACGGCTCGCGCATGCATGTCTCGATATGCGCGGTGGACATTTTGAACATCTTCCTATGTAAAAATATACAAATACCGATGATCGTGTTTCCAATAAAGTTGTTTTTTCGTACACCGGATATAACGTCATACTTTTCTCTCCCATTTCTCTCGAAAACTATGGGTCGTAGAGGTACAGTTCTTTGGACAATTTTTATGTATTCCAAGCGAGGAATCAGGCTGTGCAGAGTTTGGGTGCTCTTGATGGGACACCCTGTATAATATTCACGGAACTGACTGAGTGAGTGACTGGAGGGGGTAATTTTTTCAAAATCATCAAGCATTTCTACGATAGCTAAAATCTTGGTTTTTGTGTCATTCGCCCGGTCTTAGCTCGAGACCAAGGACAAAATTAAAAAAAAAAGTAAAAAATAAATAGATAAAAACAGAATGAATTAGGGCTCACGGGGCAAAGGAGTAACCATTAAACTAAAATTGCCTTTAACTAGTTGTCGAGCAATTTCTACTCGATCTAAAACTTTAATTTTGGCATCTTTTGCTCTGCTTCCTAATGTATGATGTCAGAAAGATTTGCATATCAAATTAATGATCAATGAAAAAAATCTAATATTTAAAATATTCGAATTAGAGATGACGATACAAAGCAATAATTAAACCACTACTCAAAATGATCGGACACTTACATTTGAGCCAGAATCTCGGTTTTAGTCTCATTCGATCCATTTCAGCTTTCAGATCCACAAAAATCTAACTAGAAGATTTTAAAAATTTGATTTAATGGTGACAATACAAAGGAATTTTAAAAAACCTTCATTAATTTGTCTCTCAAAAATGCCTCTCCACCTTGCCTCAAAAATGCATTTCCACTTTGTCTCTCCATCCCATTTTTTATGCTTAATAAAGATAGAACAGTTTCGGCATACAGAACTTTTACTGTGTAGGTATTATATTCAGTGACTACTAACCATTGTGAACGCACGGAGCGCCGTGAAATGGCTAAATACATATATTTTTCTAAACGTTACAAAAAAATATTGCGCTTTTATTATGGATATTTCGAACTTTAGCAACGAAAAATGTTCTTGTGCAACATTCTAATACGGCAAAAAATTTTATGAATTGCAATAGAGTGGTGGATAACGATATTATCGTTGAGACGAAAAAGTTGCAGGGCGAAATTTTTAGGGTTTGCTTTCATTGAATCATTAGTGGGATGAAAAATATCTCTTATTCCTCTTGATTTTCTTCTTGAGACAAGATAAGCGGAGATAAGGGAAGTTGTCTTGGTAAGAAGCAGCATTAAGAAGAAAACATTTGAAAACATTTCGCAGGAAACATTGAACAGTTTCAAGAAGAGATCACAAAGAGATTCACTGACATTCTTAAAAAATATCTTATAACTCGCTTAAATTTAATAATATATTTTTATAATTTTTTTCCTATATAAATATTTTTATATACAGATTAGTTCGCTAATTGGTGGATAGCGATATTTCCTGAACCGATCAATTGTGGAGTCAAATATGAACTAAATGCAGGTTGAAAACAGTGCTAAATAAATAAATGTCCCTGATGTAACCAATAAAAACGTCAATTTTCAATCTACAATTCAACCTTAAAATAATGCGCCTCTGCTCTTGATTTTACCCGTGCTTATTTGTCTGTGGAAAAGTAGTAAAATCATAGTGGTATGTAGTTAGAGTCACGTGCTGCACATTTAAGATATTTTAACTCTGTTACTCAAAATTACAAATGGTAAATATGTAATTGTTCAATAGATATTCAACGGAGCACGTAACAAATAAATTATTAACGACATCAATATGTTCAGATTTTTTTTTATATTATCAATCTTTTTTTTTACATTATATACACCGAGAAACCAATTGTTATGCATGCTCGATTGCATAACAATTGCATAACAAGTACTTCTGCTTCTGTAGCCTATACAATAACCTCAGATAAATTTCGATTCGACCAACTGTTGCCTTGATGAGTTAAAAAAATTCTACCTAATCTTCGCTCAGCTCGAACATCTACTGGTCATTCGAGACAACAAGCATCTCCGTCACACCTAGTTTTTTATCTGATATTACACTGTATGTAAATATTAAGAACTACTCCTCCTCGAACAATTATCAAGTGTAGCCTTTTTTGCTAATGCTCTCTACCAGATTTCGAACGCCCATGACAATTCCAAAGGATTTTCCCATAACAGAATTAAAAATCCCTCTTTATCTATCTATTTATCTATATGTCTATATTTTCTTAAACGTGGCGACCATGTTTTAACTGTTTTGGTTAATTTATTGTATTGTCATTGATTACTTGGTATTAGTTATATATATATATATATATATATATATCCAGGATGTTCCAAAAACATTGACCTCGGCTTTTATTTCTTAAATATTGATCTTAAAGATATATAATAAATTACAAAGTTGCTAAAAAAATAGCAGAATTTTATGAAACCGATAAAAATTTTCAGGGTATTAAATTTGAAGAAGTACAAAATTTAAATTTTTATACGGACCCCGTACAAAAACATTTTCAATGAATAAAATGTGCCCCATACACTAATAAGGTGATGTACAACATTTCAGCATTTTATCACAAAAAGTCCCAGAGAAATGTTTAAACAAAGTTGGTGAGGGATTAATCACAAATTAAAATGTAAATGCTTACAGCAAAAGTGCACATGACGCAACGTAGAAATGCATCATAGACAAATAATATCTGCCAATTATCTTTAATGGATCTTTGGAATGGGTGGAAAACATTTTGAACAAGTTTTCTAATTTTTGTGTAAAGTTATTATTTCTACACAGTGTAGATACTTTTGTACCAATAAATAACAAAATTATTATTTATTTATGTAATCATTGTTTTCTTTCGTGATTTGTGTATGACCCCTGAAACGCGATCTGCCGGCATGATTTTCCCCTCTGAGAACCCATGTCGATGCATCGAAAAGTAGTTTAAGTCAGCATTTTTGTCTTTTCATATCTCTGGGATATTTAACGATAAAATGCTGAAATTTTGTACCACCTTATTAGTGTTTGGGGCACATTTTATTCATTGGAAATGTTTTTGTATGGGAGCCGTATAGAAATTTAAATTTAGTATTTCTTAAAATTTAATTCACTTAAAAATTTTCATCGATTTCATAAAATCCTGTACCTTTTTTTACGCAACTTTGTAATTTATTATAGATGTCTAAGATCAATATTTAAGAAAAAAGCCGAGGTCAATGTTTTTGGAATGGTATATATATATATATATATATATATATAACGCTTGGGTACGTTGCACTATAAAATGCCTAATGATCGTTTGCCGAATGGCGGCGAGTTTAGCCTTAAATGGGGAAAGCCTTAACTGGTAGATAAATTCTTACTCCGTACTTTATAATTGCCAGGAATCAAAAGTGTTTATGGAGTTAATGGGTCTCTTTACCTCCATAGTTACATCTCAAATGCTTATTATTTTCCTTAGGTTTTTGCTCAAGAATACAATTGTATATTATTTAATCTGAAGTTATTTTAATTTAAATAAGTATATGTTTTATTTTCATATTATAAAGACACTAGAGCGCAGATGCTCTGCGTGGGTATATTTCCACTATGAATGTCACCAAGTTTAGCAATCAAAACCAAAGCTTTTGTAAAACATTCGTAATACACCGACATATTATCCTTGTGAACTGTAATTAAATGAATCAATGATGATAGTTTCTATTAAGATAACAAAGCCAGAAAAATTCTTGAGATTATTTCCTTTGAATCATTACTGGGAATAAAGGAATCTTCTTAAGAATTTCTATGCCTGAGGCATGATAAAGGTAGATTAGAAAAGTTTGCTTTGGAAAGACACAGCTTTAACAAAGAAAATGTCTGATAATATTTCGCAAGAGCTGTTGAAAATCTTTCACGATAAAATTTTGGCTGACGTTTTAAGAATTTAAAATTAATTTGTTATTTATGTAACCTTGTAGATCTCAAATAGACTATAAATCGCACTGAACTCATTCTATTTCTAAAAGAATATACAAATTTTTATTATTGTTTCATTCGTATGAATTGTTAGCAAACATAAGAAGATGTAATTTACTTAACATCAAAACAGTAGAAATTACACACATTTAGGAGAAAAAATTACCCATATTTGTGAAAATATAACTTCAAATACTTCTTTGAAGAATGCAGACATTGAAAAATGAGGTGACTACAATTTTTTCAAGGAAGGTTTGAGTCCTCTTATGTCAAAAATAGTGTGATTTTAAACAGACTCTAAGAACAACTGCCTATTATTATGCAGCCAGTTAGTAAAATGAATCAATAAATATAAATTTCAAATTGGACAATTGTGAATAGAAGTAGTTGTTTTAATTATTTTCAAGGAATTGGTTGTTCAAGGAAGTTAAAGGAAGTATTGAAAGCAAAGAAAATAATGTACTTGCTGTGGTTCATGGAAGTATTAGCAAGTTATATTAAGTTATTCGTATAAGTAAACTTCATGGATTAATTGCAGATATTAGTTTTCACATATTTTAATTGAAACATAATTTAGGGATATTTATTTATAGGGAAAAGAGACCAGAATGAGACTTTTTTTCATTTTCAGTTTTTTGCCGTTTAATTAAGACTTTATTTTAATTTCAATTTCTAAATATAGAACATTTGAACGTTTTTTGCCAGCCAAAACAAGTTAGAGTAGAAAATAAGTAGCTTAATGCTGATCAAATTGGAAAATATGCACTCTATTTTTGTCCCATTTATACCAAATAGAGTAATTAATGGGACTAAAGTCAGATTATTTTTATATTTTTATTTTCGAAGACAGATTTAAAGATTTTTTATTTGAAAGATATGAAACATTCCAAAATAAAAATGGCAATTTATGAAAAAGAAAAACGCTTAAAGCATCTCAATGCTTAAGGCTTCAATCTTCTCAGGTGTACTTTTAGTATTATTTATCATACGTTGTGCTTTTTAGAAGAACGTAGTTTCGATTTTTGACACGAATCCAACACTTTCCCTATACATACCATGTATTGCACGGAAAGCAAAAATTAATTTATGTGTATAAAGAAACAATTGATATCAGTTTGTAGAAAATATTGTCTTGCCCAAAAGTCTTATATTTTTAATAATCACTCATATACTTTCGAATAATCTGTAGAAAGTTTTATAGTTTATTCATCTTAGAATTAAACTATTGCATTTGCATATATGCAATCTTAGATTCATAGGTGTACGGGATTTTTAATCTAGATCTTTCTGCTGATCAATATTCCCAGTCGTATGGCTTTAGCGATGACTTTTCTTTAAACTCTGCTGTGGAACTCCATTACATCACACTGTATGCTTCGCATTGAAAGGTTTATGCTTTGATCCTCGAGACGGTGAGAGATATTCATTCATCGCTATTTCCAGAGATTCAATCTTGAAGGAATTGAATCCTAAATTTTAATATATATAGGAATTATACATTTTCAATATTACTAGTCTTGTGGCTTTAACGACGGTCTTTCTTTAAACTTTTTTGTGGTACTCCATTACATCACACTGTAGCTTCGCATTGAAAGGTTTATGCTTTGATCCTCGAGACTGTGAGAGATAATCATTCACCGCTATTCCCAGAGATCCAATCTTGAATTGAATCCTAAATTTTAATATATATAGGAATTATACATTTTAAATATTCCCTGTCTTGTGGCTTTAACGATGGTCTTTCTTTAAACTTTTTTGTGGTACTCCATTACATCACGCTGTATGCTTCACATTGAAAGGTTTATGCTTTGATCCTTGAGATGGTGAAAGAAATTGAATCGCCGCTTTTCCCAGATATTCACTGAGATAATTGAATCCTCTATTTCTAATATATTAGGAATTATGCATTTTAAATAAATTATATAATTCCTAATGCAAAATTCTCCTTATGAAGGGGTTTTTATATGATGGCACGTTGTAGGTACACTTGATTTTCAACGGAAGCATTTTTTTAATCGTTTGCTCATTTATTCCTTTCAGCAATACGGATTTTCGGAAGAAACCGGAAGTAACATCTCTAGACCCGGAAGTGGAAATCCTTAGTAAACATCTCTTTCCACTCTGGCATTCGACGTTGAAGCCGTATGAGTCAATATCTAGGCAATATGTATAGCAAATCCAGATAAATAGATGTTGCAAAGAAAATGTAAATCTGAAGTGACATCGCTGGACCCGGAAGGGGAAATCCATGGTGAGACTCCTACATCTCCCCAGAATTTAATGCTGAATCCCCATAAGTAAGCATTTAAGCTCTATCTATGAACGATTCTAAACTAAACATATGTTTCCAAGAAAATATTTAAACCTGAAGTGGAAAATAATTGTAAATTGAAATCATTAGTAAATTCCCCATTTCCTAACAAATTGGATGCTAAATCCATATTAGTCGTCGTCGAAGCCAGGGGTGCTCAACTTTTTACCACCCGCGAGCACTCACAGACTTTATAATATTCTGGCAAGCACTCGATAAAGAATATTGTACATATATATTACACATACATACTTACATATGAATACATTGTACATACATGATTATATGCATAGATACATGAAATCGGATGATTTAGATTTGCTTAAAAAGAGGAGTTAAGAGGAAAAATCATGCATCAATATTCACTAACGTCAAATTAAATACAGAATATAAACTCAACTAATTAAAATTGAATTTAGACTGCTGCTCATAGTGAAGCGAATAGCACAACTGAATCACGTTTTCCATTGTTAAAGTTCTTCAAGAACGAATTCTCATCTATGGTGACATGGAAATTTGCATTAAAGAGGTCTTATATACTTTACTTATGTACAGGAGCTCAGACAAGGTTTTCAGCAACCTTGCCTCCTTTAAGATATTAAATACATTGAAAATCCTGACAACTGTGTTCCATTATAAAAAAAATCTGATGTGGGCAACACATGACTTTCCTTATATAATGTAATGAATTTACTACTTTTACAGTAAGAAAATAGGTTTTTCTTATAGTAGATGCGAATATTCTTTCCAATACATTGAATTTTCGACAATTAGTCGTCATTTTCATTGATTTAGCGTCATTTTTATCCACTTGGCGACATTTCTAAAAAGTCGCTAAGTTGGCGACATTCCGCCAAATTCGTCGCCAAAATCTCGCCAAGCGTTATGCATTAAGAAATAAGTTATTCTTACAGCCGATAAATGACTATTGGAGGCCAAATACAAAAGTGTTACTCAGAGTATCTTTTTTCATGAATGGAAGGAGCTAGATCCACGAGAATGATGTCACCTAATTTATCGCATGGTATTACATATGAAAAGTGAACATGTTTATCAATAGGAATTTTTTTTTTTATTTTATTTGACTTTTTGATATTTTTCTTGAAAAATGTACAATATCTCAAAAACAGCTCGTGTTAGCGTTCTAAAATTTATGTCAATCGTTTTCTAATGAAAAATTACCTAAGAAATGTCTATTTGCGTAACTTTATTAGTGGTTTTGATTTTTTGACGATTTTTTCAAAATTTCATTCGAAAATTTAGGGGGGTTCTGAACATTCGATTGCATTTAAAAACAGTAAGCTTTCAGTGTTTATGGATTGTGATTTTTGTACCAAATTTGGTTCGAATCGAACCATTCGTTCGTCAGTTATCGTCTCCACAGTCTCACTGACACACACACACACACATACTTTCACACACACACACACACATACTTTCACACACACACACACACACACAGACATCACTTCAAAAATGTTTGATTCGTGATCAGGGATGCTTGAAACGTGCTCTCCCGTCGAAAACTCGATTTCGAATTTTCGACCCCGTCACAATACTTTCCTTATACATTATGTATATAAGGAAAGTAATATGAGCTTTATTCAGAAAACATCTGTACAAGGTTCAATTGTGTAAATTTTGAATATGGCTATGAATACATTGTGTATGGAGATGTATAAATTGTGTATATGACTACACCAGTATACGCCCACTCCCATCCTTTTTAGCATGCGAAGTTTTCTTGGGGCATTTAAAATAGTGTTTAATTGTTTAAACAGATGGCCCCATTCAAAATCACTATATCCGTAAGTTACTGTGGTGCACAAAATTTGAAGTAACTTAAAAGTTACATTAAGAAATGATACATATCCCCTCTAATAAACAGGTAGTGTAGGCTTTACGTTTTTGTAGAAGTCTAGTAAAAGTTAAAACGGCCCTGCCTCCGATAAGAAATTAAACAAATTGAAAATGCTGATAAATATATTAAATTATAGAAAAACAGCATTATTTAGAAAATGCTCTCTTTTATAAAAAGCAAAACACCCCTAAAAATAATCCAATCATCTTGAAATTTTGCATACAAATTCCTTTATACAAAGTATGCAAATGATTAAATTTGCAAGGCCTATTAGTGTTAACTTCGGTCATAGCTCGTGTTTTTACTGCGAAACTAACATCTTATAAAACAGGTTAAAAATGTGGACGGTTTATCTTTACTCGTTATCGGCGTTGCAGTTTCGTGGAGACACAACCAATAATACCGTTGTGATGTTGCCAAAGACCGTATAAGCAATTTGACGAGTTCGAACGTGGTCGTATAGTCGGGATGTGTGAAGCTAGCTGGTCATACCGAGCAATAGGCCTCCATCTGCACAGAATGAACACTGTTGTGCAAAGGTGCTGGCAGCAATGGTTGCTGCAAGGAACTCATCTGAGGAATAAAGGCTCTGAAAGGCCAGAGTGTACGAATGCGACACAAAATCGGATGATTGTGCGATTTAATAAATAAAACATTTTGAACAAATTTAATTATTTGATTTTTTTTTTCAATTTATGAATGTTTTAACATAAATTTGCAACATTTATGAGGGATTTTTACCAAAGGCGCATTGGCATGATTTCAATTGTAATTCATATTTCTAAAATATTCGCAACATTTTTTTTTCAAACTACAAGTGTTGATTACAGTTTCATCCTAACCTATATTTATTACCTGTTTTGATATGTAACAGTAGAGGGTGTAACAGCTGGTAGTTAATTTAATTGTATAGATGTCAAATTTTAGGGGTGACCTTTAGCAACCATAGCTAATGATAGATGAACATAGATTTTTATGCTGTTGTTTGGAAATTCACATTAAATGATAAAAATGGAGTAATTAAAGCAAATTATTAGAATGCGAAGATATACAATCATATTTTTGCCAACGAATAGAATTGTACGAATATTCCATTTTCGGATGCGACGAAATAAGTATCACATTACCTAAAACATGCATATTTCAATGTATTTAATATATATATATATATATATATATATATATACATATGTAATGTATATATATATATATACATATGTAATGTATATATATATATATATATGATGTATATATTATTTATTGTTATTTTTTGTTTGCTTATTATTAATTATTTTATTGACCTCGGATTTTATTCCTTAAATATTGATCGTAGACATATATAATAAATCACAAAGCTGCGTAAAGAAAAAGCTACAGAATTTTATGAAATCGATAAAAATTTTCAGGGAATTATATTTGAAGAAATACAAAATTTAAATTTTTATACGGCCGCCGCACGAAAACATTTCCAATGAGTAAAATATGCCCCATACACTAATAAAGTGATGTACAAAATTTCAGCATTTTATCATAAAAAGTGCCAAAGATATGTTTAAACAAAGTTGGTGAGGAATTAATCACAAATTAAAATGTAAATGTTTACAGCAAGAGTGCAAATAAGGCAAAGCAGAAATGTATCATAGGCAAATAATATCTACCTCTTATATTTAGATTTATTTACAATTTTTCAAAAATATGCTTCCTGTAAAGTACCTTAAAATTTTACATGATTATTTATACAATGAAACTTGGAAATGGCACAATCAAAATGAACATTGAAACAGCTTAGTAATGTATGCATATGCAAATATCTGCCTTTGATCGGTGCGCCACATAATCGCAACAGACGCATCATCACATGAAAGTTGTTTTTGCTCTGCCATTGATAAATCGTCTCACTTACGCAAGCATAGCGCGCGCAGCCCGGCAGTCTGAGCGACCCTTAAGTATTTCACATTTCTGCTACATTTTGAGAGTGTAGTTACCCTGTATAATATGTCGCAATACAGAAATGAAGAACTTTTTGAAATTTTTATGCTGCACAGTTTATGCAATCGCAATGCTAACGAAACTGCACGGGAATATCAACATACTTTTTCCAATTCTCGACATCCTTCTGGGAGATTTTTTTCCCGAATGGTGCAACGAGTACATGAAAGAGGAAGCGTACATCGTGTAGGTGGACTAGGTAGGATCAGAGTTGATGTAGAAATTGATATTTTGGTTTACTTTTGCAGTCATCTACATAGTAGTGTTCGTACCGCTGCTTCAGAAATGAACATACCACGTGCAACAGTGTGGAAAATACTGAGACTGAATAAATGGCATCCGTTTAACATTCATGGTCTGAAAGGACAAGAGCCAACAGATTATCAACGTCGTATAGATTTTTGTAATTGAGCTCTAAATCAGGAAGATGCAAATCCATCTTTCCTGAAAAACGTAATTTGGACTGACGAATGCTGTTTTAAACAAGATGGATGCATAAATCCACAAAATGAGCACTTCTTGTCTGACACAAATCCATTCGTGGTACGTGATATTCATCATCAGAAGCAATTTTCTGTGAATGTATGGTGTAGTATTTTCAGACACCGTTTGCTTGGACCCATACTGTATGATGATACGTTAACGAGTGACATATATGTTAATGAGATTCTGAATGCGGTAATTCCGGATTTTATGAATCAACTGCCCCTTATAGAACTTCCACATGTATGGTTTCAACAGGACGGATCTCCAGCTCACTATACTACATTTATGAAACCCTTGTTAAATAACGAGTTTCCAGACAAGTGGATTGGCTTGTATGGGCCAGTCGAATTTCCCCCTAAATCGCCTGATTTAAAGGTTATGAATTTTTATTTGTGGGGTCGTTTACGCACAACTGTTTAACTGTCACCGCCCTTAAATAAAGCAGAGCAATACATTCAAGATGGTTGTTGTGACATCAACGAACAAGAACTTTATCGAGTGCACAGAAGTGTTATCAGGCGAATGCAGCTCTGAATTGGCATGGATGGAAACCATTTTGAAAAAAGCTTTGTAATCTTTGTGTAAAATTATTATTTCTACACAGCGTAGATACTCTTGTACCAAATAATAGCAAAATTATTATTTATTTATGTAATCATTATTTTCTTTTGTAATTTGTCTATAGCCCCTGAAACACAATCTGCTGACATGATTTTTCCCCTCTGAGAACCCATGTCGATGCATCGAAAAGTGGTTTAAGTCAGCATTTTTGTCTTTTCATGTCTTTGGGAATTTTATGACAAAATGATGAAATTTTGAACATCACGTTATTAATGCATGGGACACATTTTACTGATTGGAAATGTTTTTGTACGGGGGTCGTATAAAAATTAATTTTGTATTTCTTAAAATTTGATTCCCTTGAAAATTTTATTCGATTCCATAAAATTCTGTATATTTTTTTTCGCAACTTTGTAATTTATTATATATGTCTAAGATCACTATTTAAGGAATAAAAGCCGAGGTCAATGTTTTTTAAACACCCTGTATATATACACTCTAAGACAAAAAAATCGACATACCCTGCAAAATAATCAGAGAGTAATGAAACTGTACATGCTAACACCTGTCCACCGAATATGCGAATGATCAAAAATTTGCAGCCAATGAATAGTCGGAACAACAGCGCATTGAAACTGAGCACCATGGTGGTGTATATAAGGAGCGAACCTTGCTTTCAGGAACAAAACATGCAGTGGATTTCGATTGCGTTTACGTACCTTGATTATAACAATGCCTCGCCGGCGAATTCGCGGCCACTACAGGCATATGCAGGAATTTGAAAGAGGGCGTGCGGTCGGACTCCATGAAACTGGATGGGCACACTGACGAATCGCTCGGCATTTGGGTAGGAGCGATGCAGCAATTAGACCAGGTTGGTAGGAATGGGTCCGTAATGGCGGATTTCAGCGGCAAGCGGGCAGAAGACGGCTTAGAGCGACGACAGAACGAGAAGATAGAGAAATAGTCACAGAAGCTGTGACAGCACGAGATTCGTCGTTATCAACCATTCAACGTGTGACAAACACGGAAGTGACCACCCGGACCGTTAACAGAAGACTACGGGAGCGGAATCTATACACGCGGCGTCCATTACGCAGCCTGCCACTGACCAGTATTCACCTTCAACAGTGGAATTGTTCGGATTGGAAACGAATTGTCTTCAGTGATGAGTCCCGTTTCGAACTGAGTCCCGACGACCAGCGCAGACGTGTCTGAAGACAGCCCGGACATCTTCAGGATCCTGCTCTTATTGCCACACGGCCGGACAACAGGGAGTTATGGACTGGAGTGCCATTTCGTTTGATATCCGAACCCCTTTGATAGTCCTCCGTGTCACCACCACATCACATCGGTACGTTGCCGACATTCTACGACTCCTTGTATTGCCATTCCTTTTGTGACACCCCGGTTCAACTTTTCAGCAAGATAATGCCGGACCACACACAGCACGCCTCTCTATTGATTGTCTGCGTACTTACAACATACTTTCTTGGTCAACGAGATTCCCAGATTCCTCGCCTGAGCACATTTAGGCTGAGATGGGGCGTAGTCTGCGACCATCTCAGAATGTAGACGAATTAGCTCGTCAAATAGAGGCCAATTGGAACGATATCCCTCAGAACACCATCCGACAACTATATGCATCAATGCCAAGTTGGGTAACAGCTTGTATCAAGGCCAGAGGTGGACCAACGCCATATTGACGTGCTCACTTTGTGTAGATCTTTCAGTGTAATAAAGCATTCAATTGTTCTGGAATTCTAATCATGTCTTTTTCTATACATCCACATTACACGTACCAAATTTTGTTGCATTTGGATAATTCTTTCTTGGTGCTTCGATTTTTTTATCTTAAGAGTGTGTGTATATATATGTGTGTGTGTGTGCGTGTGTGTGTGTGTTTAAAAACGAAAATTGTTGAACCTCCGCAGGCTAGGGTATTTTTCGATCGAATTTTGCATTGAAAATCGCTACAAATACAATGCAAAGGAATCACACACTAACGCAAATGTTACATTTCTAAAAATTTAAACTAAGCGTAAATCAGAATTAAGTACAAAGCAAAGCACGCAAGCACGAACCTCATTTTTTTTATTAAAAAAGTATTTACCACAAAAAGATGCGATATCGTTAAACAAAAACAACAGTTTTGTAAAAAATTTCGCGAAGTAGTGAAAACACCAGTCAAAAAAAGAATAAAGAAATGAAACTACATACTTTGGTCCCCAAGTACGATTCCATTCATGTTGGAATTGTTATGATACCATAAGTCGGGGCATCATTCTGTTGTGGCATCAGCAACATGGGCCGCGGAAATGGGATTGTCGGGATGCTGACACTCAACAAGACCATGAAGGTGTATACACTCGAACCTGTTTTTGTGCGGTCTTTTTTTGTGCGATTTTTTATTTGTGCGATTTTTTTTGTGGGGTATATGAAAATTTCAATCAAATTGGAACATGACAGCAGATAAAATCTAGGCGGGACTCCAACTTTGCCATAAATTAGAATGTCATTTTCTTGCATTAGATGCCAATTCTGAAAGAACTTCAAAATTCCAAAAGGAGCTTCAATCTTGTATATCTGGCTACCGAGACATATACAAGCGTCTAATGAAACAACAGTCGTCGCAAAAACTGATCACGGACTACATGGTAACTGAAATAAAGTCAACTCTAAACGAGTGCGAGGTAGTATCTTCAAGTGACGAAAGCGATTTTGAACCAGTTTACCACAAGAAAGTTCGCATATTGTCAGATTACGAAGGATAATGATTATACGTTTTGAAAAGTTTTGTATGTGTAAAATAAGTACATATGTAAATAAAATATTTAAAAATGTTCGCATGTGTATTTTCTAAATCAGATTCCAAAAGGTTTGGCGAGATTCCAAGTAGTTGCCAAGCCTCGTGCCTTGATTTCGTTTAAAAAAGCAATTCCTAGTTATTTCGTAAGGTTTCGTTTTATTTTCTACGTGAGACTTTGAAACGTAATTTCTCATTCTATAAATTTGATAAGGGGATCTGAATGTACATCACTGAGGACTGCTTTGTCTTCAAGTTCCTTGGTCTTCAAGTCCAAGTAGGTTTCCGTGATTGTGGCATTATTATATATGATCTGTTGTTGTATTTAATAGCAGATTAGAAGGAATATACATTTAAAAATGTTCATTAAAAAATAAAAATAGTCGGTATGAATTAAATTACGACAACAGATGGCAGTAACCAAAAATATTTTGAATTAAAATAAAAAATATATTCTATGTTTTCTTGGGTATTAAATTTAGTTTTAATATAATCTAAGCATTGCATTTTATTTTTCACATTACTGTGTGCCGCGAAAGTTAACAAAGCGCGGATAGGGCAGAAGATTTACGGATGCTCACCCTTAAAAAGAAAATTTATTATCTTTAGTTTACATATTGAACACTAGATGGCAGAACCATATTTTCAGAATTAGCGACTTTTTTCTAAATTTGGCGACTTTTGAGGTGAAATGTAGAGACTTTTGTGTCGGAGGATTTGGCAACACTGATCGTCACTACGTCACTTGCTCACATCGTGTCACACACATGAAGCGGCTTTCGGTATAGTTGCAATGCCGGCCTTGCAGAATGCAGACCCGTTAGTGCCGGCCCTGATTTGGTGTATGATTTTTACACATTTCATTTTCACTATATAAACATGGATATCCGTAATTTCTTTTCTAATACAGCTCCGAAAAAAAATGATGAATTAAGATCGGCATCAGCTAATTCTAATACCAATGTTATTACTGATTCAGATTCCATGAACGTCATTTATGAAAAGGTAAGTTCTTATTTCTTTACTACTAATAGTGCGTATCTAAAACGAATAGTATGACCCGTTTAAGAAAAATATTTTCAGAAAATACCAATCTGTTGATTTATTTTTAATAATTTTTGTAAACAAAATTGAAAATAAAGTGATTTTTGTTTTTTTCTTAATCGTTACTTCTTTTATTCAACGGTATTTGACGGTATTAAGTTGAAAAGGTTTGCCAGACGAAAAACAAAATAAATCAATAGCATTTCAATGACATGTAAATTCCATGTTTTAACTAAAAACGACTTTTTAAATTCATCTTATTTCAATTTAATTATGAAACTTAATTTATTCTTGTTGATATAAGTCCAGTCCAACACAGTGGCATATCCAGATATAGTATATTTTTCTGTTTTGTGTGGGGAGGGGGAGGGATGTTTCGTAACATGACTATTTTTTGAGGGGGATATGTACTGATTTATTATTATTTTAATGCAATGCAGATAAATGAAAAAACATCTGAACGTGAATCCAATGAAAGTAGGCCTATGGGCCCTGTGCCTATGACCAAGCAAAGGACTGCTGACCTCTCTGAGATTGAATCCAATGAAAGTAGACCTCCCACGAGCAATGAAGAAATTTCTGGTACGTATAATAAGATTTGTTAGGTTTCATAATCTAGTGTACTGCACATTATAAAAAATCAAGAGAAGAATTTAAATTATGTATAGGCTAAAGGCCTAAAATAAAAACAAAATCTAAGTCGATTTTTTTTCTCTCTCAATAGGAAACGTTAGATCTACAGAAGCATCAACATCAAAATCTACTCCGAAGCCCTGTAAGTCAGTAGCTGGTAGCTCTGGCACAAGCCTATATCATGGAAGGAAGTTAGATTTACAATGGTTGCTGAAGTCCTACACCTTTTTGAAGAAAATGGTTCAGGTTCAAAATAATAGGAATCGTAATTTTGTTTGCTGCACAATCTGTAAAGAATTCAACTATGAAGCTTCCAGGGTAGCCAGAAATGGAGTTGTTCCTCTTGCGTCAGGAGTTCGAGCAGACGGTGTTGAAAAACTAGAGCTGATTATTGACATATTGATTCTGACATACATAGAGCTGCTGTAAACGCGAAGAAAGCTGCAGAATTATGGAAGCAGCAATCCGACAAACATCCCTGGGTTAAAACTTTGAAAAAGCACAGAGCATTGGTTGTAAATGATTTAATTGCCTTATGTATCGACGTTTACAATGATTCTTTGCTCGAAACACCTACTGCTCGCAGTTGGCCAGCTCGTTCATTAGCAGTTTTGCGTACTAAATCAATACAATCCCAACTGAATGATTCAAATGACTGGGAAATTCAGCTGGAGGAGTTTCAGCCTCAAGGTTCTGCGCTCCATTACAGGGATGACGTTGTTTATGCTGAAATGCTACATATTATTGGAGATCTAGAGAGAAAGAAGCTTGGTGAAGAGTTTAAATTGGTTCTTTGTACATCTCTACAGATTGATGGAAGTGTGGACCGTGGTAATAAAGACATGAAGTACGTTGTTGCAAAGTATGTTACTGAAGATGAACCAACCGTAATTAAAAGTCGTTTCATTGGAGTCAATCAACCAGAATCAAAAGGGGCCAAAGGATTACTCGATGCAACTGTCAAGACTAGTCAGGATTCTTTCGTTCCAACTGAATTATTAGTGGGTGTCACAACTGATGGCGAAGCTGTTAACACTGGATGCGACGGTGGTCTTTGGAAATTGCTCGAAAATTACTTGGGACATAAACTGCTGACTGTATGGTGTTATTGTTATCGATCTGACCTAGCAATGGAATCGGCTCTAGATTTAGTACCTGAACTAAAAATGTGGATGAGTAATTTAATAGGAACTTCGAAATATTTCCGAACTTCTCCCTCAAAACTGAAGAGAATGCAACAAATTTTTCTACACCATCATTCATTCCCAGCTCATTTTGAAGTACGATTTGCTGAACATGTTCATAATCTCATTATTGTAGTGCTACATAACCTTCCTGGGTGTATTCGCTTTTGGAAAGAACTGATATCCGACCGGGACCCTTCTATGCGACGTGAACGAAGTACAGCTACAGGAATGCTCAATACTTAGGATGATGAGATTTCTCTCCAACGGAAGCAAACGTGTTTGATGGCTGACATAACTCCCGTACTACAAACACTTCAGAAGAATCTGCAAAAGAGTAACCTGATCTTGCCAGATGTAATAACTTTGAAAAATAATGCGGTATGAAAATTGAGGCTTATCGTGGACAACCCCTATCCAGGTGGTCACGAAGAACAGCTGCTGAAATCTAATACCAATACAAGTAATGAAGAGCAAGAAGATGATGAGATGGTCGATGAATCAAAGCCAAGAAAAAGGCGAAAAATTGGTAATTTGTACGTTACAACTGGTGTTCACGAATGGTCGGCAGTCAGGAAAGAAGTTGTAATGTCATTTATAAACTTTCTGGACGAAAGATTGAACATCGAAGACAGCAATATTATAAAACAGTTTTCTTCTTTTTTAAATGCCAACACACCAAAAGAAATGATAGATAATGGTCGAGTATTGCTTGAAACAATTTTTGGTGGAGATGATAAAGTATCGGAGTTTTCAACGAATGTTTGCGATTGTTGGCCACTTATTCAGGAAGTCGAAGACCTCGATATTTCAGATACTGGAGTAAAAATGTCACACAGATTGCAAAAACTAATTCCTGTAACGACTGGAATCTTGCAAAAGCTGTTGTGCTCACTCATGATTATATCGCCTCACTCGATGACTGTTGAGAAAGTAATTTCACATTATAACCAGCTAAAGTCCAGTCATAGAGCATCCACATCTGATGAGACGATGAATTCCAGAATGTTCGTGACATTAAATGGTATAGGAACGGGGCACACTACGACCCACGACCGGCGGTTGCTGAATTTTTAATGAAAAAAGAACATCGTTACCAAGAATCGAAACTACCTATTTTCTCAAATAGAGATTTCGTTAAAAAATTCTCCAGAAAGGAAGCAAATTTGTAAACTTTTTTCTCATTTTATATTTTTGTATCTTTCTTTGCAATCTTAAACCCTTTTTAATACTGTAACTGTAATTGTATTTTTGAAAAATAAATTATTAAATATACCTCTAATTATTCAATTTTCACTTCTTCGGTGAAATCCGACATTTTTTGGCTTTGGGACCAAACTTTCATCACTGGGGGGCCAAAATAGGCCACTGCGAGGCCATTTGGCCACAAACTACATACTTAAAAAATGCCCTGGCGTCAAGGTATATGGAACCCTTTCTTGTTTTTCGGAATTTTGCTTATTTTAGTTATAGAATGTTTTTTTTTTCAACGATGTTTAAACCAAAACCGTAGGATAATTCCTTCATATTTATATGTCTCCATTTATTTGCCGTTTTAAATACATCGAAATTTGTATTTTGTGCTTTATCTAATACTTATTTCGCTGTATCTGAAACGTAAGATTAGCATAATTCAATAGTTTGATAAAAGTTATGTATATTTTCGCATTCAAAGAAAACGATTTTTTTAATAAATACATTATTTTATGTACTGAAATTTTTAAGCAAACACGTAAAAAGTGAGATTATTTAACTGTTTTCGAAAGGGCTGGCTTCAATCTCATTTTACTCCCATGTCGACCTCGCATGCACAGTCGACCGGGTGGAGTAAACGCCGCCTTCTATTACGCCGTCTTTTATTTTATTTATTTGCTGTTTTAATTATTTTTACTTTCATATATTTATTTATTGTTATTTATTTATATTTTGTTTACTTGTATTTATTATGTATTTATGCTTCATTTAATTATTTATTTTATTTATTTATTTTTGCCTTCCACGGACGCGGTGCGCATAGGGAAACTGGGGCACTTTGAAGACGGGAATCGTAAATAATTTAAAGGTTAAAGGAACTTTTTTCAGACTTCAGGTATTTTCATTTAATTATGTCATGAGTGTGATTTTAATTCAAAACATATGATTTAAAAATATAGTGGTGTTATCTGTGTCTGTATCATTTAATTAGTGAGCATAGGACCCGGGCAATGCCTTGTAACTCCTTCTAGTAATGTATTAAAGTAATAAGCCATTTTCCGAGGCTAAAACAGCCATTTTCAGTAGAACAAAGAGAGGCAATTGCCTCGGTTAAATAAATCCACCTCAGTTCAAATAATTTCACAATAATTTTTAACCATCTTAGTAAATTTTCCTTCGACTAATTTCGTCGTACCATCCTTTATGAAGGAGGGAGATACCTCTGAAACAGGTTGATATTTTATATCGACTCAGTGTTGCAACCTAACGACATTTTATTTATTTTCCTAACCCTTATAGAAAGTTTTATATTTCTGATTATAAATTGAGACTGTATCGCTTTCAGCCGACGTTTTCGTTTGAACAATTTTGATGTTTTAATTATTCATTTATTTGCTCTCTAGACTAGAAAATTTATTCCTAAATGAATAAATAAAAATTTACATGAACCTTTAAATAAGTACTAAGGAACTCACCGTCTAGACACTTTTTTCCCCTTAAAAACTAAACAATTTAAAAATTTATAGTCTGAGCAAAGCACTTAAATTCATAAAGATTCGAACGTGTTCGTATGAAAATACGACATTCAGTTATGCAAGTGTATTGAATAATAAAATCTATTTAATTGTTAAAATACATGATAACAGGAAAGTGAATGTCCAGTAAAAATCATATTTGTTGAGTGAACACAGAAAATAACAAAAGGTAGATAATAAAAACAACTAATCAGTTTCGGAATTTGCTTAAATCGATCAAACCATAGCGGTACAAATAACAGATTCTAAACAAATACGGAAAATAAGTAGAATAGAAAAGTGTTTAAGACAAAAGAGTTAACATCGTAAACAAATACTTTGGAAAAAAACAAAACCTTTTCTTCTTCCTTCTTATTTTGGTAATTTTCATTCATTTCCTGAAATTTTGTCTTCAAAATCCAATTTCTGTTCTATGTATTTTTTGTTTATGTTTAAAATTTGTTATTTTAAACCCTGGCTTGGTCGATTTATGTAGATTCCGAAACCGAGTAGTCACCTTTTTGTAATTTAATGTATGTCAGGAGTCTTCAAGACCATAAACAGGGTGAATTCCCATGCATTACGCAGAGGTGGGTTAAGCCGATTGGAGGACTCTGGCAGTAAAAATTTCGAGGCTGACCCAAGCCCCAAAATAGAAAAAATTGTGTAAGAAAGTAATGACAGTTTCGGAAGGATTTAAATTTTAATTTTTCATGAGTTGCTTAAAACAGCAATGTGTAACTAATAACAAAACTAATATCCGAATGTAGTATAATATGATCATGTTGTTCACACTGTCTTCTCCCATGGTACTCCTTAAAGAGTTTTTAACGCGTTTTAAAACTAAGAAATGCTTTTCACCTGATGCATTTGATATCGGTATTGTTAAAAATATTTTCAAAATACACTCTACGTTAGAAGAAGTCGAAGATATTTCTCTTGCAGCTGGATAAATTTCTAATACGGTTTTGATGGTATCTCTGTTTTCTTGTAGAAATAGTAAGAGCTGATCTGGTTCATCTTCAAAATTAGAAATATCAATGTCATTTTTGTAAAAAATCCTTCAGTTTTATTTTTATCGCGTTCTTTTTTGCTTCAGTTAGAAATCTTTCATCAAAAAACACCCTAAAATGTTCTATACCAGCTTCATAGTCTGAGTTCTTCGAGATAGTTCTGTCTTGGTGTCATCGCATATGACATAAAATAAATTAACAATGAAATGTTCCCTCCTTGTAAGTTCGTGACCGACTGGCTTTCACAGAAAAACATTTTTCTCTTCTGTGGCCTACGAGCTTGTCCATCTTCATCAAATGATATCCCTAACAACTCAGTTGCTTTTTTTTCCACTTTTACGAATTCTTCTCTGAAATGTTCTATAAAATTCTCTAGTGACTTTAGTAGAATAGAACCTTTTAATAGTTCACGCTCCATTGATTACAGTGATTTTCTAGTAGCATTTATTCTCCGTAGAATGGTATTCCAAATCACTGTCAGCGGGGTGGTTTCATAATTTTTCCATTTTTTTTTTCAGAAGTGAAGTTACCTTGACTATTGTGGTCTTTTTTTCTTCTTTTGATGGACAGATTTCAGCTAAGCCCTTTTTTATATAGGTCTAACAAAGTTTTATAGCTCTTATGGCATCTGTTCTTGCTGGCCATCTTGTATCTGAAACTCTCTTCACTGAGACAGCATGTTCACACTTTTCCAGCTTTTTCCACAAAACTTGCCAGCAATGGGTTGACGCAAAAAAAAAGTGAATAAATTCTGAACAAACATAAAATATTGAATCGTAGCGCTACAACTTTCTGCAGCGAAATTGCCGATTTAATTTTAAAGAGTGACTGGCTCAAGGTATATAAACCCCACTTAGACTGTGTTCTTTAATACATACCAGTAGGCCTGTATATTGGAAGAATTGTCATATTGAAAGCATTGTCATATTGGAAGCATTGTCAAATGATTGTCCTCGACAATTTTTAAAATATCTATTTCTAATTTTGCTAAAATCTTCAATACCTGTTCTTCCAAATATGAAGACGTATATCCTTCTATGGGGAGGAATTCCACAAAACGTTATTTAATATCATCACTGAGTAAAATATATGATAAATGTCAGTTGATCCACATATGACACATCAGGCGTAGAGTCAACGATGATACTGTAATAATTCACAGCCTTAATGTCGTCAATTATGTGCGCTCTTACTCGTTTAACAATGATGCCTATAAATTAACCACAAATATAGTAAGATAAGTAGCTAACATTTCCTCGTCCTCGATTGGCATATTTCTGTAGGTGCAATTTCAAGAAATCTTCATATTCACTGATATATTCCAAACGAGTCAAGTAGTTTCCTTTTCTTGAAGAATCCTGGCCTTCTTCTTGACCTCTAAATGCTAGCCCTAAACGACTCAAGAATTTTATAATCGATATTATTCCCTTCAAGACTTCTTTCCAATAACGTTCTTCATTCTCTCTCCTCTTAAATTTTGATGACCTTTTACACAAAGTACACATGTACACACACCATCCACTAAATTGCGCTATGTCTTTGGATGAGTCGGATGGTCTGGGCTTTCGACACTCCTTTCGACAAAGTACACATGGCTGACGTATGCTCTTTTGATACTTCGTGGTAGGATAACGTTGCAGTAATTGATTTCTAATTTTGAAAACCAGTTATTAATTTGCACTTTGATGTCGAAAACAGTTTGCAAAAGTAGCAGTAAACACTTTTTCTTGTTTCTGAAAATACTAGATACTTTCTCTCTTCCTTGATTCCTGTAGGTGCAACTTCAAGAAATTTTCATATTCACTGAAATAATAGCCACTGAGATAATAATGAGTTTTTATCCTATAAAAATGATCTTAGGCAAGTCCTCTGCATTACAATTCCTATTTCTGTACGCCGATTTCAATGCCTCTATTTCAAGATGTTCTTTGGTTTGTTTTTAAGAATATGATCAATCATTGCATCTATTAATGTCGTAGACCATAGAGATATATTATCTAATATTTTGATGTTTAAATCGGTGCGTCTCTGGACTATACCTATCGTCTGTGTTTTAGCAATCACTCTCTTCAGTAGCACTTTCAACCTTCTAATTCTCGACTTATTCTTTTTCTCCCCTTTCCTCATATTTATCTTGTTCACCATCAATGGGCCTCGTTTCACTTATACGTGCTTCAGTAGACTTTTCGAAGGTAAGGATTACATTCGGCGTTACCAGAAGTAGATGATGACGGCAGCTCGGTCTCTGTACTAGTGACTAAAAATTTATGCAATGCATTTTTCTGACTTTCAGCAATTTCCAGGTTTCTTTTCAACTTTTTCCTTTTTCTGCCACGCTTTGATAAAACTTCCTTTTTTCGCTCCAAAAGAAATAGTTTTGGCCTTTTCGGATCTATTTTGAAACGCATCAAGTACTTAATCCACACTGGATAAGTAAACAATGAACAGTACTAGCAATAGCCAACAAACCGGACCATTTCATTATCGTCTGCTACGTACTACTTATTTACTTACCACTAATGATACGAAAAATTCAGAGAAAGAATAAAATTCTTTCAAATTAAACTTGAGAATACGCAACAAAGCAAAATATTTTTCCGTTTTCCAGAAATATTTCATTTCAGCTTGTTTGAACTCGAACACAATAGAGAGCGCCGCATGAGTTGCAAGAGTGGCACAAAAGTACAATGATGCCAACAGTTGCTAACTGGCTAACTGATCATCGCTCAGTCGCTATATCAGGCTGGAATTCACGTATTTATTTAAAATGATTCAAATGCATCTTTTTATACTGTTCAAGAGATTTGTAAAAATCGATCACTTCTTATTATTAAGATGTATATTTGACATTATAGTATACTTGATGTAGATAATAAATTCGTTTAATAAGTATATAACTATAACATAAGAATGGAAGGCAATGCTATATTATTCCATGGAATTATATCGTATAACATTTACAATATAATATTCAGAGAATTCTGAACATTTGGATAATATAAAATTACTAAACTTTAAAAGAAGGGAACTGAACATTCGAAACAGGCTTAGTTAAATATCATGCTGCCCAAACTTATCCTAATCAAATGTTTACGATATTCAATTATGAGCGAAGTAGATCTATTCATAATTCATTAAATCACTGATGTTGATACTTTTACTTCGCAAATAATTCACTGAACTATTGAAACTATTAACAGTTATAGTTACAAGTCTTTGCTTTTGCGTTTACATGTAGAATACGTGAATAATATTAAATATTGCAGCTTTCTCTTTTTCTATTGTGGCAGTTTTAAACTAGAAATTTATCGAGCTCGGGTCCCTTGGAGATTCGGGGCCGCTGGTGGTCCCTTAATCTGCCCATGGCTTTATGTTTTATTTTGAATCTTTTCTGCTCTACATAAATAACATCTAAACATTTTATGATCAATAAGTGAATATCTGTACCATATTTGATAATTATTTCAAAAAGGCTAGTCGGATAATAATATTTTTGAAAAGTGTATAATTTTATGGATTTTATTAAAAAAAGCTTTTTGATATATATTGCTTGAACGCATGATTGTAAGAAAACTATTACTTCCAGAAGCAAAAATATTGTTGATTATGATGCAAAAATTTATATTCAAGCAATTATAGCACAAAATAAAAACATTTATATAATTAAAGATTTAAAAAATTAAATTTCAAATTTTAATTTCAAAATAACACATTTTTATCCAAAATAAAATGATAACAAAAAAAATTTCAAAAAAAAAAAGTGTTCAATTTAAAGTATAAGCTCTTCAGAACAAATCGAATAATTCTAGAAACTTTCATGTTTGTTGCTAAATAACTTTATGAGAAATGTTGGACTCTTATGTTCATAGTTTTAGTCACTAAACCAGCCCTTTGTGTCTTTTGGCGGACATTCCCTTTCCTCTGAGATTTTACTGTTCATTCTTTGTATTGCTCTTTTATCATTCATTTTTACTCCTTTTTCTGCTTCAGTCACCTTTGCTAATGTAACATCAGTCGTCCATCTAGTTCTCAGGAGTGAAGGTTATGTGTCTTGTGTATCCTAGCAAAGGGGCTGTTTCTGGCCATTGAAACCCTTCGATACCATTATATTGTATGATATTTTTAGTTTTATTCAGTTAAGTTCATTTAGTTTTATTTAGAAAATTTTATTTGAAGCTCTGAATTTCTTGTAAGGAGGTTTCTTATTGTTCCGGAAGTACTGTTTTCATAAGAAAGCAAACGTTTTCATAGCAATAACGAAATCATGGAGATTTTTTTAATATATTATATGAGAACCAGAAACTTATTTTTATTATTATTTATTTCGGTGGGCAAACCAATCTTTATTATTAAATTCCAATATATTTTAGAACTAATTAGATCAGGAGTTATTTACTTTCCTTATATACATAATGTATAAGGAAAGTATTGTGACGGGATCGAAAATTCGAATTCGAGTTTTCGACGGGAGAGCACGTTTCAAGCATCCCTGATCACGAATCGAACATTTTTTAAGTGATGTCTGTGTGTGTGTATGTGTGTGTGTGTGTGTGTCAGAGAGTCTGTGGAGACGATAACTGACGAACGAATGGACCGAATTCGAATGAAATTTGATACAAAAATCATAATCCGTAAACACTGGAAGCCTATTGCTTTTATACGCAATCGAATGTTCAGAATCCCCATTAATTTTCGAGTGAAATTTTGAAAAAATCATCAAAAAATCAAAACCGCCAATAAAGTTACGCAAATAGATATTTCTTATGTAACGTTTCATTAAAAAACGATTGACATAAATTTTAGAAGGCTAACATGAACCGTTCTCGAGATATTGCACAATTTTCAAAAAAATTATCAAAAAGTTATATAAAATAAAAAAAAATATTTCCTATTGAGAAACATGCTCACTTTTCATATGTAATACAATGCGATAAATTGGGTGACATCATTCTCGTGGATTTAGCTCGTTCCATTAATGAAAAATAATACTTTTGTATTTGAACGCCAATAGTCATTTATCTGCTATAAGAATAACTCATTTCTCCGTCCATAACGCTTGGCGAGATTTTGGCGACGAATTTGGCAGATTGTCGCCAACTTGGCGACATTTTTAATTGTTGCCAAATTAACAAAAATCTCGCCAAATTCATAAAAATGACACTAAATCAATGAAAATGACGACTCATTGAAGAAAATTCAATATCTTGGAAAGAATATAAACTATATCTACTATAAGAATATCTACTATAAGAATAACATTTTTTTTTAAACTGTAAAAGTAGTAAATTCATTGCATTATATAAGGAAAGTCATGTCTTGCCGACATCAGATTTCTTTTTTGTATACGGAATCTATTTGAATCTGGGGATAGACTAAAGGCTAGACTGGAACTTAAAAGAAGTATGAGAATCCTCTTTAATTTAATTAAGAACGGAAATGAAAAATAAAGGACTTTCTTTGAAGAATTAAGGAGATAGTTCAAAGAAAAGAATTAAGATGTATAGTAGAATTCTTTAACATGTTTAAATTAGCTGTCATCAGCAAATTGTGAAAAATAATAAATTCTCCTATATACTTAATAACATTTTTATTACTTTTGTAATTTATGTTTATTTCTTAAATATTAACTTAGATTTCTTATTTCTATAATTTTCTTCAGATTTCTTATTTCTATAATTTTCTTCAAATTTCTTTTGAATTTCTAGCAAATAAATAATTCAACATTGTGCGGTTCAATCATGTCTCGCATACGTTATCACTGGGAATGATATCTTGGTATAGAGCAGTTTTTGCTTGACTAGGGGGTTCCTGCCTCTGCTCGCTACGCTCGCCAATCCCCGTAACGTCGCCTCCTACTCGCTAAGCTCGCTTCGCGAACACTTTCGTGCCACCTTCAACGCAGCCGTAATATGTATATGGGTCCTGTACTTGTTAACTGACATTCACCAGCTCTAGAATTCGCTTCGATAGCTCTTCCAATCCGGACAGCGTATAAATTCGCCTACGTGTCCCATGCTCGCTGGCGCTCTCTGAATCAGGGACTCCTCCCTCCATTGGCTGCCACTCATTAAGCCCATAACTTGATTCACGAGTAGGGAGGCTTCACCTTCAAATCGCTGTCGCTCACTGACGCTCGCAGAACTCCGAGGCTCCGTCCTCCATTGGATGTTATTTATTCACCCCGAAACTGCATTCGCAGGCGTAATGTATCCGTTGGAGTTCGTCCCTGATTATTTTTGACTTTTTAAATTTTTATACGACCCCCTTAGACAAATTTGGGTAATCAGAAATTTTTTTTTTAATGGAAGCAGATCATTAAAAAACCCCGCATATCTGTATCTTTAAAATCATCTTAATTATGGTAAAGGAAAATATCTGACTTATGCCACTTTTACGTATCATGTAAAAGGCTGTTTCATCAGTAAAAATAGGGATCATAAACAAATTGACGATGGAAATTGTTTAGATCAAAAAATCGTTAATATGTGCCAAAATTCTTTATCATAAATGCATCTAAATAAAGCATTACACAGACAGAGATCATATAAAGCAGTGGTACTCACTAACGCGGTTGGGTATCCTATGTATTATCATCCAGTTTTATCTTTTTTGTGATATATCACAAATTTACATTTCTAATTTGATATATGGTCATTTTTCACAATATTCAATTAAATATAACTCGCTCGATTTTAAAGATACAGATATGTGATTTTTTTTTAATGTTCTTGTTGCATTAAAAATAAAAATTTCCGTTTGACCAAATTTGTGTGAGTGGTTCGTATAAAAAGTTAAAAAAGTAACTTTTTGAAAATAATGAGAGGACTATTTCATTAACTTAATCTCATTCCCTACCTTACTTTCAATATTTTTGCAATTTAAATTGCCTACTTATGTATCTCCAACAGGTAAAGAATGAAAGTGCGTTTTAATCTTTTTAGGACACCCTGTATATAGTTCTTATTAATTTTTACAATTTAGTAAGCCAGTGTGTGCAATCTTCCACTGTTTCTCTTATTCAATTTCATTCTTCTATTTCGTTCTTTTGAATTTGTAGAGCCTATTAAGTCACATGAACATTTTTCTTTTGAAAATACCTTTTTTTTTTGTCTTTAACTGCTCAATTTTATGTATCCAAATAAAAGGTAATATTTTTTGCCACCAAAACTGATTAATATCATTATTTAATTATTATACGCTGTGTACAACGCTGTGTAACAGCGCTGTTTAAAATTAAAAAATAATTCAATTTAAAGTTTTCAACACAATACAACTTTCGTATAATTTTGCAATACATTGTATTGGTAGAATTATTAGAAACTTAGTGCAACAATTTCTGGTTACCTTTGCCTTCAACGTCTATAGAATGTATCTATAGTACTGTTATGAAATGCATACCCCTTGTTAATTAATTATTTCTAAATTTCATTTTCGGAAACGCCTTTCTTAAAAATCTATTTTATTCTTTCATATTAATGTTAATTTAATTTCGATTCTGAATTTTGTTCTTAAAAATAGATTGTATTCCAACTGATAAATAGCCAAATCTGTCACCTCGCCTTCTTAAAGTCTCCCGGTCTACGATAGCAACCATTCGCGCTTTATTACATGATGACGTTTCGTTATTTTAACGCGACTCATATTTTTTTATATGAAAATACATTGGAATTATTTTCCGTGTCGTCACGAGCGCGCATTAACATTAAAAACGTCAAGTAAAAATAAAGTAATTAGTTTTTCAGTTAGCGATCAACTCGTGAAGGAGTCGGACGTATGTTGCCCTTGCGGCAAAATGGCTAAATTCTTATTCTAAATTTGGTTAAGTTAATTTATTAAAAGATATGAAATATTACGATAAAATATCGCGTTACTGTTAATTTAAAAAAAAGAACCAGTTATTTTCAACATAGGTAAGATGTTAATGATCGTTTTTTGTCAAAAGAATATTCCATCTCCTTGCATGTTCCTGAGCATTATTTATCATTATTCTAGCATGTTAATATATTTAAAAAAATGAATTGCAGTGAAGGAATGTAGTTTCTGAATGATGATAACATATTAATAAAGTGAATCATATCTCATGAAGATTATTTTATTTCACCAAGATGACTTATCCTCTTACTCGAGCATCGCCATTTCGTCATTTATCTGACGTCCGGTAATAGAATTCTAATTGACTCAAACTTCCCGGAATTCATGGATAAATCTCATTCATTACAGAAGACTCATATCCAATTCATCCATGATCTGATTTGTCACCTTGTCATCAACATCCTGCCTGCAACACCAGAGCTTCCAATAGTTTAGAACATCCGTATACGATCACGGCCGGTTGTGCGCTAGCCGAAGCACACAACAGTACACTATATGGCAAAATGAATCCGATCACCTGCTGTTGTGGAATTAGAGAGGCATATTGCACATATTAATAAAACGTTAGGCCACCTTTTGATTCAATTATAGCCTGCACTCTTCTAGGAAGATTTTCTGACAGCTTTTAAAATATTTCAGCAGGAATTGCCTTTCATATGGTGAATAAGAGCTGCAATGAGTCGGCCACGGAAGATAGGCGATTTGGCTTGGCAAGTATTCTGTGTTTCTATTCATCCCAGATGTGTTCAATGGGATTCAGATCGGAGCTCTGTGAAGATTTGTGTAATTTTTCAACACCCATCTCTGCAAACCACGTCCGCACAGACTTCGCTGTATGGACAGAACAGTTATCCTATTGATACAGAAACGATCCTTCCCTGAAATGTTGCCAGAGAATTGGAAGTGCAGAATTGTCAATAATGTCAACATACATTGCAGAGTTCATGTTTCCCGCACAAGAACTAAGAGGCCCAGGTTGAACCATGATAAACAGCCCTAAACCATGACGCCGCCGCCACCAAACTTTACAGTTGGAACAATGTACTCGGGAAGCGTTCGTTTGGCATCCACCAAACCCAAGCACGTCCTTTGGACTGCTAGATAGTGTAGACTGTAGAGGGATTCATCCCTCCACAGTCCAATGGAGGCGAGCTTTGCACTACTGCATCCGACGTTTCACATTGACCGTGCTGATGTTGGGCTTGTGAGCTGCTGCACGACCGTAGAAATCTATTTTTTTTCAGCTATAGACGAACAGTCCTGGTGCTACAGACGACGCCAGATGCATTTTGGAACTCACCAGTGAACGTTGCAACTGAGACCTTTCGATTTTTCAGCACAACCCTCTCCAGGGTTCGCCGGCTGCAATCTGTGAGTTTCTGTGGCCTACACCTTCGTTTCGCCGCCGTTGTAGATCCTAGACGTGACCATTTTATAATAACATCACTTACAGTTGATCGAGGCACCTGCACCAATGCCGAAATGTCATGAACCGATTTATTGCAACGATGGCATCCAATTATCATGCTACGTACAAACACACTCAGCTCTGCCGACTTACTCACTGTCTATCTAACGCAAGTTTATAGCAGCCAGAGGCTATGGTGCTCACTTTTATTTCTTTCTATGACTTACATAGCCACATGCACTTCTCCGGAGGGGTGTCCGGATACTTTTGACCATATAGTGTAGTACCTATGTATCTAAACCAGATTTGCAAATTTAAAAAAATCGGATATTTGATGAATTATTATTGAACAGAAAATAAGATCGAGTGCAAGCCATGAGAAGCTTAATTACTTCTTCATCGCTTCATGAAACATTAAAATATATCACATCCAGACCTTTAATAAAAATACCTTTAGATATCTAACTTCTCAACAATTTATTATGAGAAACTCTTCATAGAAAATATACTCGTGGATTTTATTAATGTAACATGACTATAGTAAAAACTACTTATTCAAATAATTGTTGTAATTTTCATAAAGCAATAAAAAAAATCCTTTGAAAATGTATTTAATTGTGCAAATAGCCATACCTAATTAGAAGGCATTGCAAAGATAATACATATTCTTAATTGAATTTGTGGACATGGAATTGTTATCTAGTTATTGGATAAGTTATAAAATATTAGGAAAACATCTACTTTCAAGAAATATTAAAACTCAAATGCTCTTAAGATGTAATAAAATAATAAAACTGGTAAATGTTAGGAATAACATAAAATAAATTTGAACATTAACAGTTATTAACATAAATTATTTTAATAATAAGAAAGTCGTCTTCGTTTTTGAGAAAAGCTCCAACAATTTTATAAAGAACAAAGTTGTCTTTAAATGAATTTATCATCTAAATTAAAGTGGGTACTTAGAAAGCTCACAGGAATCAGAGCTTTTTTTTATTTTGTTTATTTTGAAAAGGAATTGGCAGACACTTCAATTCAATTAGCAAAAGTCTAAGCACAGAGTGAGATTCAATTAAGTAGTTTTATATAGATATTGTCCCGTTGAGTTTTCAAATACATATCACAAAAGATTGCAATTGCTTTAAAAATTCTATTATTTTAAACTATAGTTTGAAAATAAAAACATTTGAAAGTAAATGGTATATCGATTTGGACTTACTGGTTAACTAATATAATCACTTATTCAAATATGGAATGTATAATTGGTTCTAATCTAACGTGATTTATCTCTCAATTGATTATGAACCTAATTCAAATGCATGGATGTCATCAGTAATTTGGTAAAAGCATATTCGCAAACAGGATATGTAATTTTTAAGTCAGAAAAGACGTGTTTTTAATGCCGACAGTTCCTGCCCACAGTCATTCAAAAAATTTTAAAACTTTCGATATTTCTGCGACCAATTGTTACCACACTTCTTCAACTCCTTGACGAAAGAATGTAAATGTGTTTATAAAACATTGCTAATTAATGTTTTGATAAAAGTACTTTATGAAAACAGTGGTGCACAAACTTTTGAAGAGTCCAATTTGAACGCTATCAATTACATTAATAGAAGTTAGAATTCAGTTTCTAAGTAAAACTTAAAATAATGTTTTTAAACGTTTAGGGTTTATGTCTGATGGCAAATCAAATGAATTTGAAAATAAGGACTCTATCCATTATTCTTTATTAAATTTATAAGAAACCGTAAATGAATGTGGATGTACTGTTCTGACATTAATGACTACATAGTCATCGATAACAACGTTCCACTATGTTCTCAAACCAGGACCTGACTAAGGCAGGGAAATGCCGGGCACCTGCTCCAGACCCCGCTTCATATGGGCCCCAAATTAAACAAGTACAACATCGAAGAATTAACGACTGCTTCCTAAAAGAATGTATGGCCAGCGGATAGATTCATTTTGGAGATATATAGGGATTAACCAGACTAATATAACATGTTGGCATTTCTGCTATAATCAGAAAGTTTCCAATAATTTAAATCCCATTAAAATATGTAAGAACTACATTTTGTATACCTTTTTTTCTGGAATGAATTATGTTTTTGAAAAATATTAATTTCATATATACTGAGAGATGAAAAGGGGCCCTGGAGGAATGTCTGCCTCGAGCTGCAGTTGGGTTAATTCAGACCCTGTCTCAAACGACTACAGATGTATCTATTAATTACAGAATTTTTAGAAGAAAAGCGGGATAATGTAAGTGATGAAACTGATAATGAGAAAAAATTTTCACCGTCTAATAAAACAGAAGTTTTTGATCCTCAGAAACAAATTCGATATTATCTTCATCAGTTCAATGTACCACAGATGATAAATTCAGAGCTCTAAATATTTTAAAAATGAAATCCAATTAGACTGACAGGGGTACTTGAAATCATAATAGGTATGTAAAATTGTAGTATTAAAACTTGAAGAATGTTCAAATAGACCTCAAAAAAGGAAAAATTAACTTCTTTTTTTATCATTTACGTAATTTATTAGTACTTATAATTATTACTTTCCTTATATGCAATAATGTATAAGGAAAGTATTGTGATGGGGTCGAAAATTCGAATTCGAGTTTTCGACGGGACAGAACGTTTCAAGCATCCCTGATCACGAATCGAGCATTTTTGAAGTGATGTCTGTGTGTGTGTCTGTGTGTGAAAGCATGTGTGTGTGTGTCAGTGAGTCTGTGGAGACGATAACTGACGAACGAATGAACCGATTCGAACTAAATTTGGTGCAAAAATTACAATCCGTAAACACTGGAAACCTATTGTTTTCATACGCAATCGAATGTTCAGAACCCACCTAAATTTTCCATGGAAATTTTTAAAAAAATCGTCAAAAAATCAACATCTCTAATAAAGTTACGTAAATAGACATTTCTTATGTAATTTTTCATTAGACAACGATTGACATAAATTTTAGAACGCTAACGTGAACCGTTCTCGAGATATTGTACATTTCTAAAAAAAATATCAAAAAATCATATAAAATAAAAAAAAAATATTTCCTATTGAGAAACGTGTTCACTTTTCATATGTAATACCATACGATAAATTTGGTGACAATATTCTCGCGGATCTAGCTCGTTCCATTCATGAAAAAAGCTACTTTGAGTAATACTTTTGTATTTGAACGCCAATAGTCATTTATCCGCTGTAAGAATAACTTATTTCTCCATCCATAACGTTTGGCGAAATTTTGGCGACGAATTTGGTGCAATGCCTCCAACTTATCGACTTTTTAAATGTTGCAAAATTAACGAAAAACTCGCCAAATTGATATAAATAACGCTAAATCAATGAAAATAACGACTCATTGTCGTAAATTCAATATCTTGAGAAGAATATAAATATCTACAATAAAAATAATCTATTTTTTTACTGTAAAAGTAGTAAATTCATTGCATTATATAAGGAAAGTCATGTGCTGCCCACATCAGATTTTTAATTTATGTGATTGTTATGATTGTCATCATGCGTTTAAAATTTAAATGATCGTACACATTCAGTACTTTCAGATATATTTTGTGCGGTTTTAGCTACATAAACCAACCATAAAGATATTCAGAATTGTATCGAGCAATGAAATATTTGCTAATTACTGGGAATGCAAAATTTAATTATTTAATATTCAATTATCTTAAAACAGAATTCTAAGCACCTCTACGGCATTATATGTAAAATTTCAGTACTATACGTTTTACTGTTTGTTCGTAATGCAGTACGCAGGCTTATTACACCCTTTGGGGCTTCGCCCAGCGTTCTCCAACTCAATTCGCGAGCTCTTTTACAGCGACCCAGGTCCTGAGTTTGTTAAAGATCGCAAAATCTTGAAACTCTAGGACTCTGCCCCCTGTCCGTTGCCTCTCACTAACCGTTGAACCTGCTACGCAAGTGTAATAGCTTTGGTGGGTTCCACCCCCTGTTCGCTAAATGCTCGTCAGTCCCCATAATTAGCTTCGCGACTCGGTAGGCTTCGTCTCCTACCCACTGGAGCTCAGCGAGATGTGGCTCAGCCATATGTTCTGCATTGACACTACAGACCTGCCATTACTCATTGGAGGCAGACAAATGCCTGTAAACTTCAGACTGTATCTTTAGGGTGAAAAGGCCCAGTTGTTAGCGCTCGGGAATTGCACTCGAACGACCCGAGTTCTATTCTCGCCTCTACCGCAGTGTTCACGCGAAGTACAGTCACGTTAAATATATTGGTCCATATGTCTTTCCGAGAGGTTGGTGGTAGGGGAAGGAGGGTACGGTCCCTGTTGATGCCTCCCCCAATGGGCTCATGTCTAAATTGTGTGACACTTCCGGGTCGTCCAAGTAGATACTTTATACCTTCTGGTAAGTCGCACGTTCTAGGTCGAAGAAGAAGACTGTATCTTTCCCATCCGTACATCACCACTGACAATTTTGATAAGCGACACTTTCTTTTGGACTACCTCTCGCATTTTAAGGGGACGGTGGGCGTTGAAATAAGCAAAAATCGACTGAAAGAGGTTTTTTCTTTTTAATATATAACATTATTTTACACATTTAACCTTTTGCTTACGGGTGGGACAGCGTCCATCCCAAACGAAGAACCTTCCAAAAGGACAGGTATTTGACATACCCTATCCTAAACAGTTCAACCCCCCTTTGCAGGCATTGGCGTCCATGGACGCCAATGGACGTCCTTTTGGAACGTCCTCCATGGACGTCCTTTTGGAAGGTTCTTCGTTTGGGATGGATGCTGTCCCACCCGTAAACAAAAGGTTAAATGCATTTTTTTTCGAAACAAAATTTTCAAAGGTTTTACATTTTTAAAATGCTCCATGCGTCTTAATTTTTGTCTGATATGCATGAAATTTGGCAAGAAGATACCTCTGATACCTTTTAATGAAACTGGGTATGCATTTTATAATTGGACTTTATTAAGGCAATTAAAAGTGAATGAGAACCTAATTAAATGATGAAAATTAAGTTTTAATGCAGAAAAATATTTTTTAAAAATTAACTTTCTAAGGGATTTAAAAATGAATACCCAAATTTGTTCATAATATGTTTCTGAATGATCATAATGTAAAATGAATCAAAATTCTGAACAAATGGCACGCAAGGAGCATTTTCAAATTTTCGTTAAAAAAATTAAATTAAAAGAAATATATAAAATTATAACAAAATTGAAAGAAATTGAATGGTATTGTACATAGTAATGTAAAGAGGAATATTTATACAAATTTTCATGTTTCTAAGTCAAAAATAAATAAAAAACATTTCAACGTCCACCGTCCCTTTAAGCAATGCACTTTGCTATTCTCTGCATGCCTTCAACTTTACCACCAACTTTACCACCAACTTTACCAAAATGGCTTGATATTCATGATAATTTCACAACACAGTGTACTAGAACATAAATATTTCTAATTAACTTGTGAAATTTTTCATAAGGAAAAAAATATTTTAATGACCAGTAAATTTAAAAATCACCAAACTTTATTTATAAAGAACTTCTTAAAACAATATTCTTAATTAAATTTCTTGACTCTGTGTAGTAATCTAGTTATTGGGTACTGTATAGAAACCAAAAACAATATTTGCTTTCAAATAATTTTTTAACCCCAACATCTCTGAGGACATAGGAAAATGACAAATTCGGTGAATATTAAAAAACAGCACAAAAATAAATTTGGAAAGTACCATTTAAAGTTATAAACAATTATTCTTTGTGTCATGAAGAAAGTCGTCTTATTCTTCACAAAAAGTCCCCGGCATTTTAACGTACAACAGAGTTAGTTTTTCTTAATTGAATTTATCAAATTGGCCGAAGAGGAAGTTTTAAGATCTCCCGGGGAAATATCTTTCAACTCATTTTTTCTTTTTATTTTGAAACTAAATTGGCAGGTTATTCAATTCAATTAGCAAAAGTCCACACACAATGAGTGATTTAATGTCGCACATTTTTTTTGTGTGTGAATTGTGCCGATAAAAATATTTAAGGAAAAAAGTGGTATATAAAAAATTGTAGGTTTTTTTTTTTTTTACTATTCCTTACCCCAAGTCTCCATTTCGAGTTAGATAATTATAAAAATACAGACAAGGAATGTAAATGGAAGAAATTCTTACTCGCACGTGGCACAGCTGTTACGCCATAGCTGTTGTTTGGTAGTGAGATAGCCAAATTAAATTTAAAATCCCAACTATCTCAAAATTACTTTCCTTATATAAAATAATGTTTTTTTTTTTTGTTTTTTTTTCCCAATGGCGAGGCATTGACTCTTGCATCTTCGCCTATACATCGGCCAGAACAGTGAACCACTTAGCCGTCAAATGACGTTGCCCCAGGGCACCAGTGGGGGTGGGCACACATTGCGCCCAACAACACAAACATCCACGTCTTACGTGGATCTCGAACCCACAACGTGGCGGCCGATCAATCGCTGGAAACGCTCGCCTTGACCGTTCGGCCACCACGTCGACTGAAATGAGCCAACAGTACGCAGTGTTCCCAGGTGGTCACCCACCCAAGTACTAACCGCGCTCGACGCTGCTTAACTTCGGTGATCTAACGGGAACCGGTGTTTTCAGCACGGTACAGCCGTTGGCTACATATACAATAGTAATGTATAAGGAAAGTATTGAGACGGGATCGAAAATTCGAATTTGAGTTTTCGACGGGAAAGCACGTTTCAAGCAACCCTGATCACGAATCGAACATTTTTGAAGTGATGTATGTGTGTGTGTGTGAACGTATGTCTGTGTGCGTGTCAGTGAGTTTGTGGAGACGATAACTGACGAACGAATGGACCGATTAGAACGAAATTTGGTACAAAAATTACAATCTGTAAAAACTGGAAGCCTATTGTTTTTATACGCAATGGAATGTTCAGAACCCCCCATAAATTTTCGAGTGAAATTTTGAAAAAATCGTCAAAAAATCAAAACCTCTAATAAAGTTACACAAATAGACATTTCTTATGCAATTTTTCATTAGAAAATGATTGACATAAATTTTAGAACGCTAACATGAACCGTTCTCGAGATATTGCACATTTTTACAAAAAAATTATCAAAACATCATATAAAATAAAAAAAAATATTTCCTATTGAGAAACATGTTCTCTTTTCATATGTAATACCATGCGATACATTGGTTGACATCATTCTCGTGGATGTAGATCGTTCCATTCATAAAAAAAGATACTTTGAGTAATACTTTTGTATTTGAACGCCAATAGTCATTTATCTGCTGTAAGAATAATTTATTTCTCCGTTCATAACGCTTGGCGATATTTTGGCGGCGAATTTGGTGGAATGTCGCCAACTTGGCGACTTTTTTAAATGTTGCTAATTTAACGAAAATCTTGCCAAATGGATAAAAATGACGCTAAATCAATGAAAATGATGACTAATTGTCGTCACCAAATTGATGTCACCCAATTTATCGCATGGTATTACATATGAAAAGTGAACATGTTTCTCAATAGGAAATATATTTTTTTTATTTTATATGATTTTTTGATAATTTCTTTGAAAAATGCGCAATATCTCGAGAACGGTTCGTGTTAGCGTTCTAAAATTTATGTTAATCGTTTTCTAATGAAAAATTACATAAAAAATGTCTATTTGCGTAACTTTATTAGCGGTTTTGATTTTTGACGATTTTTTCAAAATTTCACTCGAAAATTTAGGGGGGGTTCTGAATATTCGATTACGTTTAAAAACGCTTCCAGTGTTTACGGATTGTGATTTTTTTACCAAGTTTCGTTTTTACCACACACACACACACACACATCACTTCAAAAATGTTTGATTCGTGATCAGGGATGCTTGAAACGTGCTCTCACCCGTCGAAAACTCGTATTCGAATTTTCGACCCCGTCACAATACTTTCCTTATACATTATATATATAAGGAAAGTAAAAATTTTGAAATGTTCGATATCTTTCTTTAATTTATCTTACTTTGTCCTTGCTTCTCTTCTTTTTAAAGATCCACTAGTTTACTTAAATTTCTGTCAGCCATCGGTAATTTAATGGAATTTTTTTTTTAAATATGTTAAAATAATAAGAGAAACTATGCTAAGCTCATTGACCTATTGCTAAGCTCATTGACTATTGTTAAACTCATTGACCTAGAAAATGCTAGGTCAAGTTCAAAAGATCACGCCGCCAGTAAAGCGATGTGACTGCCCTCTCCTGATCCTCTCATAGAAGACCTATAGAGACCCCCATGCAGTCGAGAAGATGAGAGGAAGTAGCCGAGGAGGAAGAACAGGTACATGAAGCGAAAACTCTGTCTCCTCGTTCAAACCTAAAATCCTTAGCATGGTCACTCCTTAATCTGGCTAATACTGGTTGAATGGATCTATGGTCATCATATTGGATTGATAATTCAGGCCTCTTAGCCGAGTACCAGCGATGACATGGAGGAGTGCTATGACAATTCCTAGATCTAATCAAGATTTGTATTTCAGAAGCAGTGAAAAAATTGTTCGAAAGTGAGTTCAGATAACAAACCACGTTTGCTAATGAGTCGGCAGTCTCGTTACCACAAACACCAATATGAGAAGGAATCCGTTGGATTGTAAAGTATCTAAAATTTTTCATCTCATTCATTTAAAAAGGTTATGAAGTCTCGAATAGTCTTGTCAGTGATTTCTGGACAGTTCTTAAGATGCTGTACAGAACTTTTACTGTCTGTTAGAATGACAAACTTATTCAGCTTTTATTATGAAACCGTTAGAACCTAGAGTATTTGCACTCTGTGTGCTATTCCCCGCTATGAAGTTAA
Source organism: Amaurobius ferox (assembly GCA_951213105.1). Taxonomy (NCBI): domain Eukaryota; kingdom Metazoa; phylum Arthropoda; class Arachnida; order Araneae; family Amaurobiidae; genus Amaurobius; species Amaurobius ferox. The sequence goes on along the minus strand of OX578138.1, from coordinate 29,382,654 downwards.
AGTGTCTGTATTCTAGACATTGTAGTTGAAGTGGAAGTAATTGCAAAATGAAGTAATTGCAAAAATAGACGCACGCCCCTTCGTTTGGTCTGGTCCTGGTTCCCGCCTCACGCATGACGAGGGTTCTTCGCTTTTCGAACTTAGAGAAACATTTTATTTACATTTAGCAAGTAATGTATATTTTGTGTAAATTTGTTTTCGTATTTATCAAACACCAGTTTGATTAGTCATAAATAGCATATAAAAGCTATACAATAAAATATTTGTGGAGAAAATTGTTTTGTGCTGGTCGCATCATATATCCAGACTCGCTCAGAGCCCCTATGTGTAAGCCCTTAAGCTTAAGTGCGCTTAATACAGGTTACGCCAATGGGATATATACGTTACACAGGCATTCAAAAATTATTAATTTGTATTATAAAGCGCCTAGAACGTATAAATCCATCAAAAGGTCAACCCCATACTAATATATTTCTTACAGAGTTTTCTGTGCATGGTAGAAAAAGTATAATTCTTAAATGTGGCTTTTATGTATGTTGAATATTGTTCTGAATTGAAAACAACAGCAAGATAAAAATATCTGATGTGGACAGCACATGTATTTCCCTGCATACTCAAATTCATTTACTCTTTATTTCTTTAATAATACATCAAATTAGATTTAATTGCATAAAAAACACGCGTAATTATTTGAAATGATACTGAATTTGCACGTTTTATTACTTCCTTATATACATAATGTATAAGGAAAGTATTGAGACGGGGTCGAAAATTCGAATTCGAGTTTTCGACGGGAGAGCACGTTTCAAGCATCCCTGATCACGAATCAATCATTTTTGAAGTGATGTCTGTCTGTGTGTGTGTGTATGTGAAAGTATGTGTGTGTGTGTGTGGTGTGTGTGTGTGTCAGTGAGTCTGTGGAGACGATAACTGACAAACGAATGGAACGATTCGTATGAAATTTGGTACAAAAATCATAATCTGTAAACGCTGGAACCTATTGTTTTTATACGCAATCGAATGTTCAGAACCCCCTAAATTTTTGAGTGAAATTTTGAAAAAATCGTCATAAAATCAAAACCGCTAATAAAGTTACGCAAATAGACATTTCTTATGTAATTTTTCATTAGAAAACGATTGACATAAATTTTAGAATGCTAACATCAACCGTTCTCGAGATATTGCACATTAAAAAAAAATATCAAAAAGTTATATAAAATAAAAAATATATATTTCCTATTGATAAACATGTTCACTTTTCATATGTAAACCCATGCGATAAATTTGGTGACATTATTCTCGGGGAACTTGCTCGTTCCATTCATGAAAAAAGAAACTTTGAGTAATACTTTTGCATTTGAACGCCAATAGCCATTTACCTGCTGTAAGAATAACTTATTTCTCCGTCCATAACGCTTGGCGAGATTTTGGCGACGAATTTTGCGGAATATCACCAACTTGGCGACTTTTTTAATTGTTGCCAAATTATCAAAAATCTCGCCAAATTGATTAAAATGACGTCAAATCAATGAAAATGACGACTCATTGACGAAAATTGAATATCTTGGATAGAATATACTATAAGAATAACATTTTTTTTAACTGTAAAAGTAGTAAATTCATTGCATTATATAAGGAAAGTCATGCGTTACCCACATCAGATTTTTAATTTTCATTTTCATTTAGTAACTGGACGTATTTTCAAAGGGTAACAAAAATGCAAATAAACTTAAATATATGGAGAATGGCTAGTGCTTTAGTATTGGGTTAGTCCTATTCTTTCCATGATCAAAAATTACGCATAAAACAAGCATTTAATTGATACGTTTGAGCATACGTTGTCTTTTATTTTAGATTTTGAAGACTTTTTAGGACCATTTCGAAAAATTTTACCCTGAATCGTACCAAAATCTAATTAGCACCAGGGTCATTCAAAGGAACTTATCTATAAAATTTTATGAAATGTGGTCCATTAGTTTTTGATCAAGAGTGAATACAAATATTGTCCAGACACACACATACACGATTCCAATACTCTCCCCCTCTACATCACCATGTATTGCAGGGAAAGTAATAACAGATTCTTTCAAATTATGTGGAAAATACAATCCGTAACTTATGCATTATTCTTCGATTTTAAATGCAATTATATTTATCTTTTGTTATCATTTAAATGTCAATGTCTCCTAGACTGGAAAATTCCTTTAATCTTTGCAATCGATGACTATTTATAGATTGCTGAATCTTAACTTCTCCGTAAATATTTAAGCTGTTATTATAAGCATAATTATCATCGGATTGAGAATAAAGCGTATCAAAACTTCGACTTTTCCGTGTTTTAAACACGTGATTAAAGGTTCATTGTTATCCATTCTTTTAATAAATATAATGGTTTTTAAAATAATATAAATATTTTTCTACTTTTTTTAACAATAATAGCTGTACTCAGGCAGAATATAAGGTCTCTTAATTATTAATATCCGTTGGTAAATTGCTACTCAATCTCTAGAGTGTAAATCTCCATTCGACTCTTTAAAATATTAATATTCCATTGTATTTAGTTCCATTTGTCTCACTGTCATTCTCAAAATGAAGGTATAGCTCCTGAGCTCATATTATCCCCAGACACATACCTACGCTCTAATGAAACAGAAACCATATACTTTAAATTGAGATCAAATAATATATAATTTGTAATGCAAAAAACTTTACAGTAATTATGATAAAACCTTTCTCATAAAATGGTCATAATTAAAGAACTATTTTGAAGTCATATTTTTCGCTAGTCATACCCGCGGGCATTCTGTCCTAAAAGTAATAAACTAAAAACACGCATGACTAATATTTCCTACTTTTGTTGGAGGAAGCTTGAACTATTTCGAATGTTAAACTAAGGCTTAACTGTATCCCGCGTTTCGGTGATAAGCGAGCGCGGGACGCTGGATGCAGTTAAACCTTGGTTAAACATGTTAACGAAATGAGCGTGGCACTCTGAGTTACATGGTATCTCAAATAAAACTATATAAAATGATAAGAAATAAAATAACATTTCCCTTTTAGTATCTAAAGTCATACCCTACGTAAAGCTTCACGGTTGCATCATAATTTTGCTGTGAAAGTAGTATAGTCATTGCATTATGTAGGGAACGGGTTGCCCATATCATGGCGTTACTTTCAGTATCTGATGACTTACGTTACGCAAGGTTTCATGGTCACATCCTAATTTCGCGGTGAAAGAAGTATAGTCACTGTATTACGTTAGTAACAGGTCAACCACGTCATGGCCTCACTTTCTGTATATGATGTCATACACTAAGTAAAACTCCATGGTTATATCATAAAAACTGAAATGTTTATCAGTGATTGAAACACGTTTGGCAACATTTTGTAGCAGCATTACATGGCGATAGATAAATAGATAGACAGATAAATCAAGGTGTTTATATTATAAATTGTTAAATATATGCCTGAAGAAAATAATCAATAATTACTGAACAAAAAACTGAACAAAATAATCAATAAGTATTTGAAATATAACTATTGATGAGCTTATACATCTTTTTGATTATAACTTTTTGATGACACTTAAGATATAACTTTTAATCATAATCTACTTTAATACCGAATCAAAACAGATCAAATGTGATTAAACTGATATTTTTATTTGACTGTTATTATTAACTGTTATTTTGTGATTAAACTGTTAAATTTATTTCCCTGAACAATCTTAAACGTCTATACGTGAACATTATTTGTAAAATTAAAGCCCTTTTTTAATAAATTAACTCAAATTTATGGCTTACATAATATGAAAATAAAAATGCATTATTAAAATGTATATAAGCAGTAGCTAAATATATCAAACACATTAAAATGTAAAAGGGAAACAATTGATTCATTTAATCAACTGTTCTGCGCTTACTAAAGAAATATTTATATTTTTACGTATGGGGAAATAAAATTACTTCTTTTACTATATTATTTTCGTTACAGTTTTATTTTACATAATTATTTTCTAGACACAGCTTAGACTCTCAAAAGTCTAATGTGAATTTTCTTTTCAATATATACTCTTATCTCTAAAGTGATCTGGAAGATACACGTATTTGTTTTTATTCAATAGCTGTAGTATAGCTAGCTCATTACACAAATCTTATAAATAAATATATATTTTAATAAATTACTCACATTCATTTCTTATCTTTTTATTAACACTTTACAACAAAGGTGAAAAGTGTTTATGACATTGTTCATTCTGACTGTCTGTCTGTCTGTCCGTTAGCACGATAAATACCGTAAAAATGACTTAATCAAAATGAAATTTTAGTATGTTGTTCAGACGGTCTGTAGGACCTATGGGAATATAAATGAATAATATCACCCAATTAGTTTTGGATGTATTGCATTTAAAATCCACAAATTGCTTCGAAAATTTTAGGCAATATTCAAATTGTTCCATAAAATATATAAAAAAAATTCAGCGAAACATATTCAGTAGTTTTTTAAATAAAATTTAAAATAATAATTACACCTCTTATATAAAGCGATCACGGGACCATGAAATGAAAAGATCACATGACCCACTTCAAAATGATATAAGGCATCCATCTTGTTTCAAAATCGTGATTTTTTAAGTTCTTTTTAATTCATATTGAGTGTTGTATCCGTCCTAAAACCACATTATTTTTGCCTAAATCCTGAGCATTTACATACTGAAACAACTCAATGATAATATATTTGAGTTTAAATGCTTATCCAAATTTGATTATTTCTACAACGAAGCCTATTTTTCACCTATGTAAAATGTAAACAGCAAAATATGTAGAATGAGTTGTATTAGAATTGCTGTATTTCTTTAACACAAAATCAATTAGTTTATGGAGTCAGCATAGCTGATATGAATGAAATATTCATTGATTTTACAAAGAGCAGGACGATTTTTTTCGATGAAGTTTTACGCATAGAGTTTAATTACTTGTAGCTCCATGGTCTTAATTTTTAAATAAAATAAATTATTATAGTATTGTGATGAATGACATGAATGGGAAATTATTTATGAATGAAATGATGCTTTTATTGAGAGAGCCAGGCGTGTTATTTTTTCTATGACGTCATTTGAATGAATTTCAGTTGTTTTCGATGAAGTTTTCAAATATAATAAATTATCGTAGTATTATGATAATTCTAAAATTATTACCGAGGAATGTATCACATTTTAGAGATGTTTAAACCAGGCAATTTATATTTCAATGCCGTCAATTGAATGAAGTTCATTTTTTTCGATGAGGGTTTAAGTTTTCAAATACATAATAAATTAATGTAGTATTGTGATAAGTTTTAAAATATTACCGAGGGATGTATTGCATTTTAGACATGTTTAAATAAAATTGCATTAAATTTGGAAAGTGTTTCATAATCAATGCTTTAAGCATGATTGATCTTTCTTGCTATTTATTTTACAGTACTAGAAATCGTATAATAAATTTAATATATAATGTCTCATGAACAACATAATTAGTGAACAAGAAAGATCAATCATGCATAAAGCATTGATTATGAAATACTTTCCAATTCTAATTTTATTGAAACATTTCTAAAATGCGATACATTCAGCGGTAATATTTTTAATATTATCACAGTACTGCAATAATTAATTATATTTGAAAATTTAAAACTTCATCAAAAAAACGAACTTGATTCAAATGACGTCATCGAAATATAAATCGCCTCGATCTCTGTGTGAAAACAGCAAATACTTCATTCATACATTTTTATTTCATTCATCACAGTATTACAATAATTTATTCTACTTAAAAACTTAAAACCATGCAGTTAAAGGTAATTTAACTCTATGCATAAAACTTCATTGAAGAAGTCTGCCATTAAATCCTCATCTTCTTTATGTAAAATCAATGAAAGTTTCATGCATATCATCTATATTGCAGACTCCTAAGAAAATATTTTTGCGTTTAAGAAATGCATCAATTCTTATACAGCTCATTCTACATTTTTTATGGAGTTTACATTCTCCATAAGTGAAAATTAGGCTTCGTTGTAGAAATAATCAAAGTTTGATGACCATTTAAACTCACATATATTGTAATTGCGTTGTTTAAGTATGTAGATACACATAATTTAAGCAAAAATAAAGCTGTTTTAGGAAGGATACGACACTAAATATAAATTAAAAAGAATGTTAAAAATCCCGATTTTAACACATGATGGAAGCCATATTTGAATTTGAAGTGGGTCACGTGATCTCTTTATATAATGGTCACGTAATCTCTTCATATAAATGGTTCTTTACATGCGTTTCCGTCTGAACGCTCGATTGCCGGGTTGTGGGTTCGAATCCCGCCAGCGGGCATGGATGTTGTGATGTGGAGATGTTGTGATGTAGAGATAGTCTTCTGCCCTTGGGGAGCCTCAATAAAGTGAAGCTGCATATTACCCTTCGCCATGGGACCAGAGGTCTGTGGACGTGGAGTAAGGCTTCCCTTCACCACAGGGATTAGAAACAACAACATAAATGGTTTAATTATTATTTTAAATTTTATTTAAAAAACTACCGAATATATTTTGCTGAAAACTATTTCATTTATTTTATCTGATACTTTAAATATTTCCTAAAACTTTCGAAGCAATTTGTGAATTTTAAACCCGCTTAAAAAAATGTTTGAAAAAATAGGTCCCATAGGGTTCAATGCATTTCATTTTTTCAACCCGGGATCAATCCAAAACTAATTGGGTGATATTATTCATTTATATTCCCATAGGTCCCACAGGCCGTTTGAACAACATACTAAAATTTAATTTTGATAAAGTCATTTTTACGGCAGTTATCGTACTACCGGCAGATAAACAGAATGAACAAAGTCATAAACACTTTTCAACTACGTTGTAAAGTGTTAAAAATATAATCAGACTCGTCTGACTGTTGTCAATATTCGTTCTTAAACTAATACTGACCAAGCAACTGTTGTATAAAAATTTAATATCACTTTATGCAATATTTTTTTCGAGTTCAGATAGCTGTTGAATAATTAAGTGTTGTAAAGAAGCTTGCTGCCCCAACCGGGAATCGAACCCTGGATATTCGAACTGGCCAGCCCACACTCTACCATTGAGCTACTGGTACGAAATTGCAAGTTCTTATTATCGAAGTGGACTCTGCATTCTCCACTTTCTAATGTCAGATCGGCGGGCAACTGATAATCTGACTGACCACCTCCTGCTATTCCTACATCAGATTAGCCTCCTGATGCTATGTTTATCCTCCAGGTTAGCTGCCTGTGTGGTTGTGATCCTTTCGATTTGAAATCGGCGCTCAATATCCTAGGTCTATTGAATCCGTGCTAGTAGTTGTACTAGAGTCACTTTGAGACATTCAACATCTTTCTACTAACCTACAGGGTTGAATTATCTGGACGCCATTGTAAAGTACCTTGCAGTCCCAACCGGGAATCGAACCCCGGATCTTTGAAAGGGTCAGCCGGCACTCTACCGTTAAGATACTGGGACAAAAATGCAAGTTCCTATTATCGAAGTGGACTCTGCAGAGGATATCATATAAATTACCTCATATACAATCGAACTTCATTAACGTGAACATGCTTAACGCTAATTAGTTTTACAAGTATCTGGATTTGTAATCGATTTAACATTTCATGTCCATTACAATTTATTACATTAAATATTTTTTTAATAAAAAACAATGTACAACTGTTCGATTCAACGAGGTTCGACTGTATAATTTGCCAAATGCCTGTGTAACGCTGAACCTATAAGCTAATTGGCACTGTCGGTGCGAATAAACTGATTGGTTAGATAAGATGACTTTCGTTCTGTGATTTCAGAAAAATTCCTCTGATAATGGACTTCATTTTTCGACTTTCTATATTTGTGAAATTATCTTTCTGAAAATTTCACCCACAAACTCTTTTATCATCGTAATCCCAGTAGATTTTAAATTTGCTGTTGCTTTAACTTAAATGTATTTGTTGTGTTATTTCTAGCAGGAAACAACCAGGTCGAGATGCGTGGACGAAATATTTTTTTAAGAAAAACATATAGTGCTAAGTCACTATTGCTTACGGATATACTACGTCGATTTCTCTCTCGCTCTTTTTTTACACACGCGTACACACACAACATTTAATCCTTTAAATTTTCCTTAAAACTTTTAAGTATTTTCGTCTTTAAATGTAAATGGCAACAATGCAGTAGAAAATTTATTTCTCTGGAAGAAAAAATATGCTTACAAATTTTTCATATTATTAATTATGACATCTTACGTGAAATGCAATTTTTTAAGACATAACTATTGATATAAATGCTGACACTTTCTACACAAGAATATTATACTTTACTCCGTGTCCTTAATCTACCTTTGATGATTTCAGGCAGTAAAAAAAATGAAATGAGGATTTTAAAAAAGGACAATTTATTTTCATCTTAAATTAATTTTTGTGGGGTATGACATTTTTGCGGATTATCTGATAAATTATTATTAGTCACAAGTAATTTTAAAAATTTGAACGGTAATGAATCTTTCATGTGCCGTTTTCTGGTTCAAACAGTTTCTCAAACAGTGTTTCATTACGGTGCTAAAGTCTATGGAAATCAGATAATTCAATCTTAAATTAATAACGTATATAGGGTTGTTCCATTTTTCACCGAAACGCTGAATTCCGATAATTATCAATATTTAGGTTAAAAATATATTAATACTTAGCGCTAAGATTTCTAATGAATGGGTTGTTTAATATAATTAATGAAATTTTAATGCATATTCATTACGTTACCGTGTCAGAACTAAGTGTAACAGGAATGACATATGGGTTCGTTTTTCTTCAGCATGAAACTGACATCGGGAAACAGAGTATACACTATGGATAGATTGCTTTTATGCAATAATAGTAGACTTCATTTTAAAATTATCATTCATATTAGTAATCACTAAATACGTGTCAGAAATGACGGGTAATAAATATACTCTTCAAAAATAAGTAATTTAATTGTGTTTTTCACTCACCTCTTAATAGAAAATTCCCAGTGGCGGCTAGTGAGGTGACGCAGGATAAACGTAGTTATCGGCTGAATGGGTTATTATTATTATTATTATTTAAACTCGTTTGGCTATTTCTAGATAATATTTGACAACACTTGTGCCAGTAACGTGATGCGTTTTGATGATGTTCGTTGTTGGGAAAGAGGGTGAATCCTACCACTGAGTCTGCTTTACCTATTCCTGAAGTCACGATCCGCCACTGCAAATTCTAAAAATATAAACAAGAACACAAAAATCCCAAAACGACTGCAGCCCAATAAACTAGAGATTAATCGAGAATGTCTGAAAGCAGCCACTTAAAAACAAAAATCCAACACGCCGATCGAACCAGTATCCGGTCAATCTCGAACTCACTAAAAGAAGCTTAAATCGACAGAAATGACTCCAGAACAAGCTCAGCAGACGGTAAATAAAGAAAATACACCGATCGGACCTGCACTCGTTCTAATGGAGGAAACACAGACATTAACATCTTCAACATCGAGTACACCGAGATATGTGGACTCGTGTCTTGTTGCGACCAGAAAGTTATTCTCTTTTAACCCAGACCGCCCGAAATATACGAAGGTGAACTGGAGAGTTCAAAGGTTCTATCGTAGGTTCTATCAGCTTTGCCTGTAATGTATGCCATCATCTTTGGTTTAATAGCGATTTGCGCATCGTAGGTCAAAAAGCATATTGACACTTTACGTGACGCCTTTCCTGATGGAAATGTTTCGTCTTTCCAAGTCTGCTCGGGGTGTCGTCCGGCATGAGCAACAAAGAAAATACCACCTTGACAAGATTCAACGGATCCATGTATCCTGCTAAGCCGGATTGTCACTAAGTCACTTGCCTCCGCTCAATGCCATTATCGAGAGTTTGATCAGCCAGCCATTTTCCATTTATGCTGATTCGTTATTTGCCCTATGAGGATGGTCCTCATACAATCGCCAGACAAATAATAAACGTGGCAGTGGATGTGGGCGATATGGTTCGTAGTATGACTCGAACTCTTTCCTATGATCTAACGTCTAGCATTATTTGTAAGCATTATTTGTAATCATTATGTAAGCTATTTTTCATATCATAGACTCTGTGTTGGCCATAACAAATTAAATTCACACTTTGAAACCGTGCGCGACTACCCCATTTCAACTCTCCGATCTGCAAATCGTAGTCCAACTCTCCAAAAATTTTCTTCTCCAGCCCAGACCGTCAGACCTATCCGAAGTTATAAGGTAACTAACTGTTTGGACGGCCGAAAAGTGCCATCCAATTTAGACTGGTACCCAGTGGGGGTGTCATCCACAGGCACCATATCGTTCTTCCTCTACCACCAACCTCTCGGAAGGCCTTGTAGACTCACATATTTAACGTACCCGTACTCGGCGTGAACACGAGGACATTTAGGGCAGATCCGGAAATCGAACTCGGTTAAGTCCGTGTGCAATCCCCGCACGCTAACCACTGGGTTGTCCCATCCCCTACGATTCAAACTAACGACTCAATCAAAACTGTGCCTACTTATTATTATTTTTTTACTGGATTTGATTTTCTACATGCATGAGTATGGGGCGATGTCAATTTTACCACTTGACACAGGGCGCCGACCACTGTAGCTAGAATCTGCGCGTCAGCAGTGGATTTAATTTATTTATAGTTAAAGATTATTTGCAAAGCATTCTCTCGATTACTAATATTAATTATATGTACTATTTTCAATGTTTTTTCCAACTTGGATCAAACTGTACATTATCTTAAGAACAACGAATGTTTCGTTCCATACAAATGGTGCCATTCTTTTTAAGTAAAAAATTAAATTTGTTATATCATTTTCAGTAATGAAGTCAAGAGAATCTGAGGAAGACAGTGTCCACGAAAGCAACTCACTTATTAATTTACTTTCTTTCTATTCATCCACCAAACTTAAGAGCATAAAATATTTGGTCTAATGCATAATTAAAGTGAGAGATGCTTAGCAGCAAGTTGCTCAGTCTCCACTGTCTCTCCAAGTTCCCTCCGAGCTTTGTTGCAATGGTCATTTTCAATTTAATTAATTTAAAATGTTCTTCAGTTATCGAAATTGTATTTTAATAACTTAGGGTATTTTTCTCGACCAATGTCTCAGTATCTTTAATATTGAAAAAGCGTCTTAAGTTAACTCATTGGATTACATCAGCAAATTTCTTTATAGCTCAATTTTTACTTTCTCATACTTATCCAAACAGTTGTTCACAGCGATAGAGTAGATAGAAAGAAGTCGTTCATCAGCTTACAGGATAAAAGCAAATGCCCAGAGTTCGTTTTAACCCACTTATTAAAGACCTACATTTTTGTAATAAAGTAATTTTTAGCGATAGCGCGAATTTATTACTTACTTCCTCATATGCTATGTAATATAGTGTAAAGAAAGTTCAAAATGTTAGTGTAAAGAAAATTTTCAAATTCGAAATTTTGATGCATACCAATATGTTTTAGGACCTCCTGAACACGTTTTGACAATTTTTGGCGTAATGTCCGTCCATCAGTCTGTCTGCCTGTCTGTCCGGCTGTATGTGTGTCTGTGGTCGATTTCTTATGTGCACGATATCTGCCACAAATATTATTGGATTTTCACGAAACTTTATATACGGCTTTGTTATCGAAAAATCTAGAACTAGATAGAGTGTTTTTAATTTCGAGTGAAAACTTCGAATTTTTTTTTTGTTGTTGTTGTTGTTACTGATAACCTCCTGTTTCGACGGAGCCGTTTCAGGACCAGTGACGCAGGAAGCAGGAAAGAACGAGAAAGACACAAGGCGAGAGAACAAAGTTTATTACAAGAACGCATCACTGACGAAGGCCGGAGGGGGGCGCAGCTTCACATTTAGACGAGGAACCAGAAGGCGGAAGACTGACTTTATTCTCGAGAAACATCCATGCCTTATTCGGGATTCGAACCCGAGCCCACAAGACAGCAGCCGAAGACGCTATTCACTTCATCGCTTGGGCTGGATTTTTTTTTAAATGGCAGCATAGAACAAAATGTGGCATAATCATGCATAAAGGGGTTATATATAGCTCAATGATCACGTGACATAATAGTTTCAATCACTGTTGTGTAAAAAAGCCGCGATGCAATGTATGTACTCGTGACGTCATTAACGCATCCTCGACGGGGGGTGATTACACGTCTGGGGGTATATTGTCAAGTGTGTTATCAATCGAAAGGCTCTTTTCAAGCCCTTTAAAATAAAGGGCGACATGCTATAATTGTAATTATTTAGTCAAATGATACGAATTTTAAATTTTTACTTGTATATTTGAAAGGAAAAAAATAATCTGATGTGAGCAGCACATGACTTTCCTCATATAATGCAATGAATTTACTACTTCCACAGTAAAAAAATATATTATTATTATAGTAGATATTTATATTATTTCCAAGATATTGACATTTCGTCAATGAGTCGTCATTTTTATTGATTTAGCGTTATTTTTATCCATTTGGCGAGTTTTTCGTTAATTTAGCAACATTGAAAAAAGTCACCAAGTTGTCGAAATCCCACCAAATTCATCGCCAAAATCTCGCCTAGCGTTATGGATGGAGAAATAAGTTATTTTTACAGCAGATAAATGATGATTGACGTTCAAATACAAAAGTATTACTCAAAGTACTTTTTCATGTATGGAATGAGCTAGATCCATGAGAATGATGTCACAAATTTATCGCATGGTATTACATATGAAAAGTGAACATGTTTCTCAAAAGGAAATATATTTTTTTATTTTATATGATATTTTGATATTTTTTTTAAAAACGTACCATATCTCGGGAACAGTTCATGATAGCTTGCTAAAATTTATGTCAATCATTTTCTTATGAAAAATTACATAGAAATGTCTATTTGCGTAACTCTTTTAGAGGTTTTGATTTTTTGACGATTTTTTCAAAATTTCACTCGAAAATTTAGGGAGTTCTGAGCATTCGATTGCGTATAAAAACAATTGGCTTCCAGTGTTTACGGATTGTAATTTTTGTACCAAATTTCATTCGAATCGGTCCATTCGTTCTTTAGTTATCGTCTCCACAGACTCACTGACACACACACACAGACATCACTCCAAAAATGTTCAATTCGTGATCAGGGATGCTTGAAACGTGCTCTCCCGTCGAAAACTCGAATTCTAATTTTCGACCCCGTCACAATAATTTCCTTATACATTATTGTACATAGGGAAAGTAATAAGAAAAAACCCACAAGCTACTTAATGGATTCTGGCATGAGAAGTCGACCACACTCTGTTAATTTAGAGTTATCTTGTGAACTAACTCACAGACAAACAAGCTCTGGTAGGTCGGACGCTCTGTGTTTCAACAACAACAACAGACAAACAAGCATCATTGTGAAAATGATATACATTCAGCGATGCTCAAAACGTGCAATTTCATCCAAATCCGAGACAGATATTTCGATATCATCGCAATACTCTACTTTTACATGTACTTTGCAAGAAGGTGAAACGAAAATAACACATTTTCTCACAAATTTAATTTACCGATGTTTGTTAATCGCTGTTTACATTTCAATTTCTCCAGCAAGTGGTATTTTTTAATTAGACATGATTGAAATGAACGAAAGCCAAAATTAAACTTAATTTTTTTTTCTAAATGCAAAGAAACTTAAAAAAAGAGTATTGAAAAACAAAATGTCAGCTTTCTAATCAAAGTCTCCTTTGTCGAAAGTTAAACATGGAGATGCGACTGAAATTAATTATTTTGGAAATTAATCCTGACTGATCACCTAAAAAATGAATGCAATTACAGGCGATAATGATGTCAGACAGCATTAGTGGGAAAATTCACAAATTTGTATTTGTTTCGAACTCAATCGATAATTATTATTTTGTCAGACCATATAATTAGATATTTTTATTTTTGTTGAATATGAGTCATGTTGCCGAGACGATGAAGTGTGTTCAAATACAATTTAAATCAACGTTTGGTTATAGAAGTAAAGAGTGCAATTAAACAACATAAAATCGAGTATGAATAATTCATGCACGTTATAATATTTTGTCGAATGGCAACAAGCATGATAGTTAAAAAGAGCACAATATCTAACCTCTCGTCCATATATATTTTAACACATAGCAAACCAAAGGTGGGGGGGGGGGTGCTCTGGGGTATTTGATCTTTTTGACAAATAAAACCTCACGACATTAATTTGTCTGGTCATTCCCTACATGTGCATTATATAAGACAAAATGATTGCTAACATTTTCTTATATTGCCAACTGCTTACTTTCCCTACAATACATGGTAATGCATAGTCAAAGTAATGGAATCGGGTCGAAAATCGGAACTCGAGTTTTCGACGAATGCACATATTTCGAGCACTATAAAACTCGATAAACCTTTCTTTAACCTAAAGTTTATCCGTATGTGTGTGTGTGTGTGTGTGTCTGTCCGGTGGATGTATCCACACTAATGCAAAAACTACTCAACGAAATTTCACGTAATATAGAGGTATGTTTCCTATGGGTTACCTCGATGCTGATTAGCGTTTGGCATGACTTGGAAAAATAGAACTTGTTTGTTTGTTTTATACAAAAGGGTCATTAAAATTCGTCAACATATGAAAAAATCTGATGTGGGCTGCACATGACTTTTCTTATATAATGCAATGAATTTACTACTTTTACAGCAAAAAAATAGCTTATTCCTATAGTTAGATACTTGTATTCTTTTCAATATATTGAATTTTCGTCAATGAGTCGTCATTTTCATTGATTTAGTGTCATTTTTAACCATTTGGCGAGATTTTCGTTAATTTGGCAATATTTCAAAAAGTCGCAAAGTTGGCGACATTCCGTCAAATTCGTCGCCAAAATCTCACAAAGCGTCATGGAAGAAGAAATAAGTTATTCTTATAGCAGATAAATGACTATTGGCCTTCAAATACAAAAGTATTACTCAAAGTATCTTTTCTCATGAATGGAACGAGCTAGATCCACGGAAATGATGTCACCCAATGTATCGCATGATATTACATATGAAAAGTGAACATGTTTCTCAACAGTTAATATATATTTTTTTAATTTATTGGATTTTTTGATAAATTTATTTGAAAAATGTGCAATATCTCGAGAACGGTTCATGCTAGCTTTCTAAAGTTTATGTCAATCGTTTTCGAAGGAAAAATTACATAAGAAATGTCTATTTTCGTAACAATATTAAAGGTTTTGACTTTTTGGTGATTTTTTCAAATTTTCACTCGAAAATTTAGGAGGGTTCTGAACATTCGACTGCGTTTGAAAGCAATAGGCGTCCAGTATTCACGGATTGTGATTTTTGTACCAAATTTCATTCGAATCGCTCCATTTGTTCGGGAGATATCGTCTCCAAAACTCACTGGCACACACACACACACACATACTTTCACACACACACACACATACTTTCACACACACACACACACACGCACATACTTTCACACACACACACACGCACATACTTTCACACACACACACACACACACACACACACATCACCTCAAAAATGTTTGATTCGTGATCAGGTATGCTTGAAACGTGCTCTTCCGTCAAAAACTCGAATACGAATTTTCGACCCCGTCATAATACTTTCCTTTTACATTATGTATATAAGGGAAGTAATAAAATTCGAAATATATTTAAATGCATTGAATAAATGTCTATTCTATACGCAATTTTTTGCCAAAAAGAATAAGACCCTCTAAAATCAACTGCTCTCGAAATATTTCTGTTTATTACAATTATTACTATTATTTTGCAAGGGGCCATTTAAAAATACGGCAGGACGCCAAATGAAAAGAAAAATTGAATTAAAACTGCAATTTCGGTGTCATTTTAAATAAGTATCCATATTATTTTGTGTCATTAAACCCATTACGTTACGAATGAAATAAACAAGAAAGATCAATCATGCATAAAACATTGATTATGAAACAATTTTCAACTGAAATGCAATTTTATTTAAAAATCTCTAAAATGCGATACATTCAGCTCTGATACATTTAAAATCATCTCAGTGCTACAATAATTTATTATATTTGAAAACTTAACTTCATCGAAAAACATGAACTTTATTCAAGTTACGTCATCGAAATATAAATCGTCTAGCTCTCTATCTAAAAACAATAAATATTTTATTCATACACTTTTATTCCAGGCTCCAGAATTTTACATGAAACAAATTCAACAATTATTATACAACTCATCTCACAATCACGTATTTGCATTCTACATCCATTGAAAGTAGGCTCCGTTGTAGAAATAATCAAAGTTTGATGATCATTTAAACTCAAAAATATTGTAATTACGTTGGCGCAGAATATAGATGCGCAGAAAAGGAGCAAAAATAAAGCGGTTTTAGAACGGATGCAACACTAAATATAAAAGAACTTTAAAAATCACGATTTTCACACTGGGAAAAAAGATGGATGTCATATTTTATTTTAAAGTGGGTTACTTGACCTATGATGATGGGCATAATTTTAATTTTTATTTAAAAAACTACCGAACACATTTTGCTGATTTTTTTTTTATACATTTTATGGGATGATTTATGTATTTTCTAAAATTTACGAAGTAATTTATAAATTTTTACTTTGCTTAAAAAATGTTTGAAAAATTAGATCCCATAGGGTTCAACGTATTGCATTTTTTCAACCCGGGTTCAATCCAAAACTAATTGGATGATATTATTCATTTACATTCCATATGTGTCACAGACCGTCTCAACAACATACTAAAATTTCATTTTGATAAAGTCATTTTTACAGCAGTTATCGTGCGAACGGACAGAGAGAATGAACAAAGCCATAAACACTTTTCAACTGTGTTGTAGAGTGTTAAAAAATGAAATTGAGTCTTTAGGGAACATCATGTTCTGCCCACATCGGATTTTCTTTTTAATCTTTTAGAATAATCTTCGTGAAATACTCGCTGTATTATTATAACCGAAAAATCCTCCTTACCCTCTTCGAAAAATTAACACCATTTAATTATATTTTACAATCGACAATAAAAGGACAATTTTAAAACAGTTATATGTACAAATAGTACAAGCAACAATGACGTATTGCAAATATTGCTTTAATTACATGGTATTGCAAATATTGTATAACAATCATATTAAAGCCATGTGCTTCATTTGCTTCAGTTAGAATAGATTATGTACTATTTTTGCGAAATGCACTGTGAATGTCGCCAGTGATATATTTACCTCCCATGAAATGTAATTACGGCTGACGACTAACATTACTTCTAACGAATCTTCTGTTTAGGCCCGTGACTGATTTGTGTCAAGGAATAAAGAATATGCATTTATAAAATGTTCCCGCCACTTTCCGATTCCAAATATTCTACTTTATTACTTCTCCAACATAACATAATACAGTGCATGGAGACAGTACTGTGATATTTCAAAAATTCGTTTTTCTTGCATATACAGGTATAACTTATCTTGAAATCAAGTCCAAGACTTTTGAGAACGTGTACATGTTAACTGCATAGTTATATGGTCAATATCTGTAGTTAGTTATAAAGGTCAATATCTCTAGTTAGAAATATTGACCATATATATTTATATTGTCAGTATACAGGGTGTCAGCGAACTCTCGCAACAAAACAGATGGATGATAGTATACAGCAATACGAACAATATTTGCCATAGAACCTAGGGTCATAATCCACTCATAGAGGCAGAAACACAACATGCAAATCAGGTCAGCTTTTGAAACGGCGTTGACTACTTCCATACTCACAACCAGCCCACTTAAGCTGAGGAAAACTCCCATGTCACTACCCCTCGTAAAGACTCGGAAGAGACATGACATCAACGTCTAGGCAGGTATTCTTTGTGATCGGCTGGTATAACCTTAGTTTTTGCCATAACGCCTAACGGGGGTCGCGTACAGTGTGTTGCTGGAGCATGTGCTACCCGGTCTATTGTTGGATGTTCGGCTCACAACACAATGTGGCACGTGGTTCATTCATGATGTGGCCCCGACACACTTTTCCACCACCGTCCAACACTTTCTAAACCAGACGTATACCCAGCGGTGGATTGGGAGTAGTGGACCTGTGGCTTGGCCTTCAGGCTCCCCGGACCTGAATCCACTGAATGTCTTCTTCTGGGGACACACGGAAGATTTGGTGTATGAGACACCTGAGGACTCCGTCGAAGATCTCGTCGATCGAATTTATGTTACTGCGGACAAGATCAACACCACGTCAAGGGTCTATGAAAAGGGGCGAGAAACCTTCCTTCGTCGGTGTCGGCTGTAAAACGAAACCCACGGACGCCACTTTGAACAACTCAAGTAATTATCTGGTGCAAATGGCATTGTGCCATGCATCTGTTACTTGAGTCTCTTCTTTTTTCTAAGGATCAACGTGAGCGAGTCACGTTCCTTTTTCTGCCATTGTGAGTAGAATGCGACCCTAGGTTCTATGACAAATATGGCTCGCCTTGCTGTGTACTGGCACCCCTCTTTTTTTTGTTGCAAGAGTTCGCGGACAGCCTGTAGGATCAATATCTCTAGTTAGTTATACGTTCAACATCACTAGTTAGTTATATGGTCAACATCTCTAGTTAGTTATAAGGTTGTGGCAAAGGGCCATACATAAGGCGAAGGTGCTATGTTGTATCGTATTCATTACAAAGGCGATGATAAAATATAGATTTCTTTACAAGAACATCCTATCTATATTTACAGGAACATTACATGGTGTATATATAGGGATATTATTAAAATTGAGCTAGCAACATCATAACGTCGTGGAGGTAGCATCCGAAATACGAATATCCGATTGTACAGATAAAGTTCTGAGGCTCGCTTATAAGAGCCAGAGTAGAAGCGTTGTGCATCCGGCATATGCAAATCTAGAGTCTCTGTGGAGAACAAGAAAGTTTTATGTAAATCGCTTGATTAACATCTTTATGCAAATCGCTGGAGGCGTGTCACCATAAGGTCAATACATCTAGTTAGTTTATAAGGATAAGGTCAATATCTCTAGTTAGTTATACAGTCAGCATCTCTAGTTAATTTTATATGGTCAATATCTCTAGTTAGTTATATGGTCAATATCTCTCGTACAAACGAAATATTTCAATTTATATTTGGTTTGATTATTAAAATCAGTGTACACTGGAGCCTTATTAATGTTACACACTAAGAAACATTCCACAGATCCCCAATTAGTGAACTTTCTTTTTCAAATAATACAAAATGGCTGCCAGTACTGTTAAGTATCTTTTCATGTTTTGTACAATTTTGCAATTAAGAAGAAATTACACCAATTTCTTTCAGAATGGTGGTATAAACTACACCCGGATGTTGTACGATGTTTGCATTATTTTTTCAATATATATAAATGAAATTGAAAATCCGCCTACTTGTATGTATATGTGTTTGTATCATGTTCACGGGTCAGCGGTTGCACTGAATTTTATGAATTTTTGCCGAGAAACAGCCCCACTTAAATTTTAGTCCATGTTTTGAATTTTTAGGACCAAGGGTTAGCGAGATAATATTAAATAAGAAAGATCAGTTATGCATAAAGCATTGATTATGAAACACATTCCAACTGAAATGCAATTTTATTTAAGCATCTCTAAAATGCTATATTTTCAGCGGTAATATTTTTTTAATTATCACAGAGCTACAATAATCTATTTTAGTTGCAAACTTAAAACTTCATCGGATAAAATTAACTTTATTCAAATGACGTCATCGAAATATAAATCGTCTGGTTTCTATGTAAAAGCAGTGAATAATTCATTCATACACTTTTATTCCAGACTCTAGAGTTAAATAATTTTGAGTGAAAAAAATTCAGCAATTCTTATACAACTCATCTTACATTAGTGTGTTTACAATCTGCATTCATTAAAATTAGGCTTCGTTGTAGAAATAATCAAAATTTGTTGATCATTTAAAATAAAAAATATTGCAAGTACGTTGGCGCAAAATATAAATGCACAGAAAAAATACAAAAATAAAGCGTGTTTAAGACGGATGCAACACTAAATATAAATTTAAAAGAACTTTAAAATTCACTATTTTGACACTGGGAAAAAAGATGGATACCGTATTTTATTTTGAAGTGGATCACGTGATCTCTTCATATTATATGAGTGCAATTATTATTTGCATTTTTACTTAAAAGCTACCGAACATGTTTTGCTGTATTTTTTGTATATATTTTGTGTTATAATTTGAATATTTCCTAAAATTTTCGGAACAATTTGTGAATTTTAACTTCTCTTAAAAAATGTTTGAAAAATTAAATTCTATAGGATTCGATATATTCCATTTTTTAACCCGGGTTCATTCCAAGCCTAATTTGGTTATATTATTCATTTACATTCCCATATGTCCCAGAGACAGTCTCAACACCATACTAAAATTTCATTTTGATAAAGTCATATTTACGGCAGTTATTGCGCGTACGGACAGACAGACAGACAGAATGAACAAAGTTATAAACACTTTTCAAAAATGTAGTAAAAAGTTAACATCTGGACGAGTCGGACGGTCTGGGTCTTCAACAAGAAAGATCAATCATGCTTAAAGCATTGATTATGAAACTCTTTCCAACTTCAATGCAATTTTATTTAAACATGTCTAAAATGCAATACATTCCTCGGTAATATTTTAAAACATATCACAATACTGCATTAATTTATTATATTTGAAAACTTAAACCTTCATCGAAAAAATTGAACTTCATTCAAATGAGGGCATTGAAATATAAATTGCCTGGTTTAAACATCTCTAAAATGTGATACATTCCTCGGTAATAATTTTAGAATTGTCATAATACTACGATAATTTATTATATTTGAAAACTTCTTCGAAAACAACTGAAATTCATTCAAATTACGTCATAGAAAAAATAACACGCCTGGCTCTCTCTATAAAAGCAGCATTTCATTCATAAATAATTTCCCATTCATGTCATTCATCACAATACTATAATAATTTATTTTATTTAAAAATTAAGACCATGGAGATACAAGTAATTAAACTCTATGCGTAAAACTTCAACGAAAAAAATCGTCCTTCTCTTTGTAAAATCAATGAATATTGCATTCATATCAGCTACGCAGACTCCATGAACTAAATGATTTTGTGTTAAAGAAATACAGCAATTCTAATACAACTCGATCTATACATTTTGCTCTTTACATTTTACATAGGTGAAAATTAAGCTTCGTTGTAGAAATAATCAAATTTGGATGAGCATTTAAACTCAAATATATTGTAATTGCGCTGTTTCAGTATGTAGATGCACAGAATTTAAGCAAAAATAGAGTGGTTTTAGGACGGATACAACACTCAATATGAATTAAAAAGAACTTTAAAAATCACGATGTTGAGACAAGATGGATGCCATATATCATTTTGAAGTGGGTCAAGAGATCTTTTCATATCATGGTCACGTGATCGCTTCATATAAGATGTGTTATTATTATTTTAATTTTTATTTAAAAAACTACTGAATATATTTAGCTGAATTTTTTTTTATATATTTTATGGAACAATTTGAATATTGCCTAAAATTTTCGAAGCAATTTGTGAATTTTAAAACCGCTTAAAAAATGTTTGAAAAATTAGGTCCCATAGGGCTCAATGTATTTCATTTTTTCAACCCGGGTTCAATTCAAAACTAATTGGGTGATATTATTCATTTATATTCCCATAGGTCCTACAGACCGTCTGAACAACATACTAAATTTTCATTTTGATTAAGTCATTTTTACGGCAGTTATCGTGCTAACGGACAGACAGACAGAATGAACAAAGTCATAAACACTTTTCAACTTTGTTATAAAGTGTTAAAAATGAACCTCCCAAAGAGATAACATTATGCAGACTACTTATATTGCTGCATAATACTAGTATTTTGTTAAGAAAAATATATCATGTTGCTTAGCAATGGGATTAAATCCAATTTGTTTGTACAGTAAACGATTCTATTAAATCGTTTTGATTTAAATAACACAAAAAGTGTATATATAAAATTATTTTTATTGGAATTGCATTTTTAACTGGATTACCTCAACATTTTCGGATTCAGATTACGGGAAAATTATTGGTATTTTCAATTCCTTAAGTCATCTGCTTCGTTTTGGCAAAGATTTATAAAACTCATATATTATGTTTAGCCGATTGTTGAAACCGAATGAAAGTAGTACGGGTATAGCTTCCAATACAGTTTTGACATATATTGATCCAATCTTCTATTTTTTATAAATTTGTTAACAAACGGAATCAGGATGTTTTATTTTTCAGATTTGAAAGTGAAAATAATTTTGCATATCAAGCAAAGAGATTATTATACTTGTTTATAGGAGAATTAAATTAAATATTTTAATAGAATGCTTTTATATATTTCTTTTTACTTTCCTTATATACATAATGTATAAGGAAAGTATTGAGACGGGGTCGAATATTCGAATTTGAGTTTTCGACGGGAGAACACGTTTCAAGCATCCTTGATCACGAATGGAACATTTTTGAAGTGATGTCTGTGTGTGTGTGTGTGTATATATATGTGTGTGTGTCAGTGAGTCTGTGGAGACGATATCTTACGAGCGAATGGAGCGATTCGAATGAAATTTGGTACAAAAATCACAATCTATGAATACTGGAAGCCTATTGTTTCAAAACACAATCGAATGTTCAGAATCCCCCTAAATTTTCGAATGAAATTATGAAAAAAATAGCAAAAAATCAAAACTTTCAGTAAAGTTACGCAAATAGATATTTCTCATATGTAATTTTTCTTTAGAAAACGATTGACATAAACTTTAGAACGCTAGCATGAATCGTTCTCGAGATATTGCACATTTTTCAAATAAATTTTTCAAAAAATCCTATAAATTAAAGAAATATATTAACTATTAAGAAACATGCTCACTTTTCATATGTAATATCATGCAATAAATTTGGTGACATCATTCTCGTGGATCTAACTCGTTCCATTCACGAGAAAAGATACTTTGAGTAATACTTTTGTATATGAACGCCAATAGTCATTTATCTGCTGTAAGAATAACTTATTTCCCCGTGCATTACGCTTGGCGATATTTTGGCGACGGATTTGGCGGAATCTCGCCAAGTTGGCGACATTTTTAAATGTTGCCAAATTAACGAGAATCTCGCCAAATGGATAAAAATGACGCTAAATCAATGAAAATGACGACTAATTGAAGAAAATTCAATATCTTCGAATGAATATAAGAATAACATTTTTTTAACTGTAAAAGTAGTAAATTCATTGCATTATATAAGGAAAGTCATGTGCTGCCCACATCAGATTTTTAAATATGTTTTCAAACGTGACCGGAGGCGGCACAGGAAAATTTCACTTAGCATTTTTATAAAATTATCAGTTCCGAAGTATACAACTACCATAGCTAAATTATCCTCTGATTATATTTCATATTTCACTGAACTTCTACGACCAAATGTTGATTTTATATTCCTTCCTTGCACTCTTCTTAAAACATCCATATAGCAAAGATAAGCACTCATATTTTTCAGAATTCACACTGCATTGATTATCTACGCCTTGATAAAGGTCACCCTCTTAAACCTATATCTTCACATGTCATGTATCGTTACTTTCGTTAATGTTGCGATGCTCAGAAACGCATTTCCTCTCATGGAATGGGTTAGTCTTTCCTACCATACAATATGGTCGTGTTTCTGTTGATACAATATGGTAGTATTTCTTTCTATGCATTTGTTAATGTAATGGTGCTGGCCTTTCCTTTTGCTCAATATGTGTCATTCTGTATGTTGATATAATGTTATTCTGCAATGATATAGTTTATCATTTGATGCAATGTGTTTGTTCAGTGTTCTAAAGGCTAGGGCAATAACCGAATTTTTTGGGGGTAAAAAATTAAATTAGTTTTGTTTCTTCCTTGAGTTATGTTCGTTCGGAAATTTTAGATTTTTTGAAAGCATTTATATACATTTATTTAGGGTCTATTAAATTTATGGTGTATTAAATTTAGGGTGTGTTAAATTTATTTAGGGTGTGTTAAATTTATTTAGAGTGGGTTAAACTTATATAGGGTGTAATAAAGAAATTATTTATTTAGGGTATATTAAAAGAGCTTATGTAGGGAGTATTAAGAGAACTTATTTAGGGCATTTCAAAAGCTTAGCTAGGACTTTTCAAAGAAGTATATACACCTACGTACAACGCAAAATACAAATTTATGGCGAAATACACAGTCGCGCCAGGGCGTAGTCGATCTGACCAGCGCCGGGACCAAGGCGTATTACGATGCACTCGATCAGGGGTCAAAGGTATGATTAGGTGACTATTTAGGACGAACGTATGTTCGAGTGTGTTTTGCAATTTAATTATGTATAGCAGACGACTAAGGCTTTCGGAAAAATTAATGAATGAATTCAATAATTCTCAACTTTAAATCCCAGGGGGGAAACCGGCTACAGTTTCTAGTATATATATCAAATAAAAGAATATGCCCTGTGTGTCTGTGTCGTTTGTAGCTAAAAATGTGAATGTCGAACGATCATGAAATTTGAAAGACTTCAAGACCCGGGACGATATATCTTGGCAGGGTTTTTTAATATTTGAATTAGTTTTATAGTTATTTTACGTCAAAAAACTGCTCATGCACAAGTTTGATCTTCTGTTGCACGGTTGCTGATGGTGCCATCTAGTGCCGTCAGACGTTACCTCATACTTTAGATACGGAGCACAACTTTACTTTAGACATACTTGAAATACAGAGTACACACAAATTTATATATCAATTATTAAATTGCGCTATACAATTAGCTTGGTTGCGAATGGAAGAAATTGAGTGTGGGAAAGGTTTTAGTTCAAAACAGTCATTTCGAAAATTGATTTGTGTTATATCCATCCTCGTTTGTATTATTTTTTAATTTAGATTTTTGAATCAACGCCATTGAGGAACTTATATTTTTTCTTCTATCCGCAATGAGACCCATACCACCGTCAGGATGAATAATAAGAGTGCGTATCATCACAATTGGGAAATTTAACGCAAGAACGAAAGTTAAAAGCCGACAAATTTGAAAATTAAATTTTACTTTAACAATGCATTAAAATGCTTAAATTTGATAGTTTAGTTAAAGATCAGACAATAAAACATAAGTACACTAATGTTTAAAAGCTTTAAAGCGTATTTAAAATATAGAAAAAGTGCAGATATTTCCTACCGTGGTTGAGCGAATCCACTGAGTACAGGAGTTTCAATTTGCTTAAGAAATAATTGTCTAACTTTATTTGTAAATAAAATAAAATTATGCTGCATGGGCCGCTCATTTAACCGCTTATTTTGTAGGGGTCTTACATTATCAGCTTATTTTGCAGGGGTCAATCATTCTCCGATTATTTTGCAGGGGTCAATCATTCTTCGATTATTTTGCAGGTGCCAATCATTCTCAGCTTATTTTGTAGGGGCCAATCATGATCCGCCTATTTTGCAGGGACCATACATTTTCCGCTTTTTTTGCAGGGATCTTTCATTCGCAGCTTATTTTGCAGGGGTCAATCATTCTCCGCTTATTTTGCAGTTCCAATCATTCTCAGCTTATTTTGCAGGGGTCTTACATTCTCAACTTATTTTGCAGTTCCAATCATTATCAGCTTATTTTGCAGGGATCTTACATTCTCAGCTTATTTTGCAGTTCCAATCATTCTCAGCTTATTTTGCAGGAGTCAATCATTCTCAGCTTATTTTGCAGGGGGCCAATCATGCCCCACTTATTTTGCAGGGGCCAATCATGCTCCGCTTATTTTGCAGTGGCCGATCATTCATGTTGAATGAGTCGCCACGACCTCTCATTTTAAATCGCGGGAAACGCAGGGTACATTTTATATTTAATATATAAGAATTAACGCCGTCATCATACGGGAAGGGGGCAGATAACCCTCGTCGAAGTGCGACACTCTGAGTTGCTGCAGTTTGGAGCTATTACTATTTCTGGCTTTGGTTCCATCTATTTTTAAGTTCCTAAAAGTAAAACTGCAGCTTTAACATGAGTGAGTTTTTATTCATTACTTCAAAATGTACCCCACGTTGCCCGGAATTTAAAATGAGGGGATCGTGGAGTAGCCATGTGAGCCCCTACACCATTTCTATTTTATATTTATTATAAGAGATTATTTTGTTCATTGTTTAAACGTTGTTTTTTCATTACCCAAGTGGTCCAGCTCATCCAAAGAGGTAAAGCAGTTACAACAGATGGCCGAAAAACAACACTGAAATAACCATACATGTAGACATACCGAGACATAGACAAACATACATCTATATAATAAAAGGCAATGTCTGTCTGTCTGTGTGTCTTATACACTATAGGCTCAGCAACCGCGTGTCGCAGAGTTACGAAATTTGGCAATCGGAGACCCGGGGGTGGGGGGTGGAAAGGTGTCACGTGAAAACCGATTTTTAAAATTTGAATTATTTTTTTGTTATTTACCGTTTTATGCGACCGTTTTTTCCCTTTTTCCACTTTTTCCTCCATCATCCAGACGTCGTAGATAAAAACACATCACACGACCAGAAAGAGAAGACAATTGCGAGTAAAAATATATCAATTTCAAATCTCGGGGACAAATTCTAATATTTTTTAAAGATTTTAAAACAAAAGTCACTTTCGGCTCTAAAAAACGAACTTTCGTTTTTAAATCCTCACGTCGATAAAAGTACCGACAATTTCGACTAATAATTTACATTTTTAGAAAGCTCAAAGATCAGGCTTTCTTACGAGCCCAATCTGGTCGAAAAACAAGAAAAATAGCCGCACGATTCGGATTTTAAGGAAGTAATGATTTTCAATTTCTCGGCCAAACCACGAAAGTAGCGATCCATTTTTTCCCCACATGCGCGCACAGATGCACGGTGGTTTTATAATGGACGGGAGATGGACGATGGTATAACGTCACAGTTCTGAAGCGGTTGCGTCAGAGAACATTATTTTTCATCTTAAAATTTCATTATTTGTTTTAAAGTCATTAAACTGAAACAAACTTTGTTAACTCCACAGGGTTGTGGCGCCAGAGAGCTTGCCATGGTCAGAATTTTCATGGGCAGCGAACAGGCTGATGGCCGAAGGCGGCTAGTAGACAATATACACTGCCTGACCAAAAAAATGTCATGCATGTTAATATTTTGTTGGATCACCTTTAGCATAAATTACGGCAGGCATTTGTCGTGGCATTGCAAAACAAGATAGTTGGAGTATAGTTAGAGCAGTTTAGAAAGTCAACAACATCGGCCAGAAAATTTTAAGAGCAAAAATAATACCACTAATACGCAGAAAATAACTTGGCTTTTTCTGAAGTTTCTTTGCCAATTACAATAGATTTTTCAGTAGCCCAATAGTGTTTATTTTTACAGACAATATAAAAATAGATTGATTTGCAAGAGTGTGTGTGTGTTATATTCTATATTCAGATACATAACCAGTTCTTCGTAAAGAAATAACCCTTTTATTCACATTATATAACTCTGGAGAACTTACAAGGAAAAAAATTCCATATTAAATTTCTATACATAATAAAAGAATCGAATTATTGGATATATAATAAAATCTTTCACTAATATTTGTTTTCAAATTATATTTAAACCAAAGATCCCTAAAATCGCAATCAAATTGACGACTGTTATGGTGAACGAAAAGATAAATTAGCAAAGTTTCGATTAAAAATATAAACATAAATTATTTTAGTAATAAAGAAAGTCGTTTTATTCTTTTCAATAAAGCGTTGGCATTATAAGAAAGAACAAGGCTGAATTGAAATTATCAAATAAACTGAAGCTGATTGAAATCTCTCGAGAATAGTATATACTTAAGCCATTTTTTATAAAAAAAAAAATTAGAAGTTATTCAACTCAATTAGAGAATGCCTAAGAACAGCGGAAGAATTAAGCTGGGAGTTTTGTGTGCATTTTATACACTGCAATGCCCCCCCCCCCCCAAAAGTCGTACATGTTAATATTTCGTTGAACCACCTTTAGCACAAAGTACAGCATGCATTCGTCGTGGAATTGTGTCATTGAGTTCATGTAATGTCTCAACACTTATTTGATTCCAGATTTGCTGTAACATTTCGCCAAGTTACTAGGTTTATGAAGGAAGAGTAAAGTTACTCTTTAGCTGCTTCTTCAGTATATTCCACATATCTTCAATGGGGTTGAGGTAAGGACTTTTCTGTGGCCAATTCAAGTGAGCGAATTAAGCCTCATGCTTCTTTGAACCAATATTTCACAATTTAAGTGCGATGAATCTTGATGTTGTCATTCTGGAGCCATTGCCCCAGGAAAGAAAAATGCCCTTGATGGAATAAGGTGGTCATTCAGTATGCTCAAATATTCAGCTTACTTCATTTTATTGCTGCTGCATAGTGTTACTGTGCCTAGGCCAGCCGAACAGTAGCAACCTCAGATTATAACACAGTCCAAATTGCTGCTCTATATCCTAGGATGAGACGGACGGTCTGGATCTTCAATACCTGAGGCCTGATTTTAATCTGTGTCTTTATAATGGCTTTGTTTTATAATTGGTTTATGTGTTTCCTTATTCATTGCTGGGATTCTTTTTATTGGGTCTTCTGACTGAGTGTGGGTTTTTAAGGTTTGCGGTTGTTTCGGTGTATTTTGAGTTATTATTGAGGAATTTTTAAGATTGTATCTTATCTGTTAAGATAGCAATAATAGTTATGATTTTTTTTATTAATTGTTAAGATATGAGAAATGGATTAAGTTTATAAGTTTAATTTATATTGGTTTGATTATTAATGTTTTGGAATTATTAGTGAATATTATTAATATTTGCTATATTGGAACTTTATATTTGCTGGACCATTTGATCAATATTTTTGTATTTAATTTTTTGAGTTTTTGATTGTTTATTGGAACAACTGATCAAAGTTTTTGCTGCTACACTTTTGGCCTACTTATTTTGTTTTTGCAATATATAAGTATATATAAAGGTGTATTTTATTATTTTTCCCGCATAATGTGCGGATGATTGTAGGCTGAATGTAACCGTCCTGGCCAGACACCCCCTTTTAAACTGTTAATAAATCCTTGGTGCCCTGGGTTGTGGGTGCGCCGCTTGGGGAAGTCGGCGGCTTCCCTTGTCCGCTGAGTTTGGGTTGCCCGTTGGCTCTTCTTTTTGCTGGGGGTCGACATCTTTTCCCGGCCCGAGATTTAAGTTGCTCGGCCTCTTTTTGGAGAGCCCTCGAGTCTGGGCCGCGGTAATACCTGAGGCCTGTACAGTGGGTCCATTCTTTATGTTTCTTAGTGAATTGGAGTCTTTTTTTTTTTCGATTATTCTTAGTAACCAGTGGTTTGCTTTTTGGAACATGGTTGTTTAATCTCAGTCCTTTGAGTTCTCGTCTCATTGCACGAGTGGAAATTGTCTTGCTTCCACTATTGAACATGGTTGTAAGTTTTAGGGTCGATATTTCGTGATTCGATTTTACTATGCGTATTAATGATCTTCTGTTACGATTATTTAGGACTGTATTTAGACCACACATTTTTCATGAAGTTGATGTTTCACTGCCATGTTTTAAGATTTTCTAATGATCTGGACAGTTCGTAATCCAATGCCAGTGATTTTAGCAATGTCCTTGAATGTATTCTTTAATTGACACAGGCCACGGATTTGGTCCCTTTTGAACTAACTCTGTGACGTCTTTTCCGCGACTGTGTATAACGTATTCAGCCATGATCGCTGTGAACAAATCAGCTGCACACTGATTCTGTTATATTTAAAGGTTGTATTTGCCTGAAGAATTATGTAAATTTTCGAAATGCATCGCCACTTCCTCTTTCTTCAATATTTATTTGTTTCAACTCACAGTGCGACTTTATATTGCCAGGCAGTGTAGGTGTAAATATGAAATGAAGATTATATTAAAACGTTTGTTTTTCTCCGCAATACACAAGGTGCTTAGGAAAGTCTTTAAGCACCCCAATAACATTCTACGGAAAGGTTCGTGAGTGTACAAGTTTGATTAATGTGAATTTATATATTGCTGATTTCATTCTTACACATTTCGTCATAATATTTCGTCTGCCGGCCATGTTAAACAATTTTGACTGATACCGAAGACTGTCTGTCTCATGATGCCAAACCGCTATCCTGAGTATCAGTTGGCCAACACCTTTTTGATATTCACAATGATACAAGAATACGAGTTTGTGTTTGCTGGAGTACCTTACCTAATAAGTATACCTCCGTCAACGCATAAACACTTAAAATATAAAAATTTAAATATCATCTCATCATTTTCCATATTATTCACATTGTAATTTTTATCACAAATACATATCTGGACATATTTAGACATACATTATCATTTTATTAGTGACTAGCAATATGCCCGTTCTTTGTACGGAATAGATAATATAAATAATCTGGACGTTAGAGAGCCCATTTGTTAAATCTGTGGCTCCGGTGGTTTTAAAGCGTTTTTATCTTCTTTTAAAGCATTTTTATAGTCTTTTAAAGCGTTTTTATCTATTTTTAAGTGTTTTAGTTATTTTTGCAACTTTAATCAGATTTAGAACCATTCTGTGTAGCTTGAAGTGCATTTATGTGATAGTGAGTGAGATATTGGTGATTAATGTTAACGACAACTCTAAAAAGTAATAGAGACGGGGGTCGCCAGATCGGAAAGTTAGCTATGAGTTGGAAAGTGAGACAAATATTTTTCTGTTATCATTAAATAATATGAAGCTATTGTTTCTTAAAGTGGCGGACAAGAAATTCCTTGCACAACGTGTAGTAAAAATATGTCTCTATGGATGCGGTGAAGGCTGATGTTACGGATGTGGACAATATAGTAGGTGCATTTTTGGAGATAATCGAATCATTTCAAGCTAGTGTGTTCAATAGACTTGATGTAGTTCAGACGCAGGTAAAAGAAACTGTGGACGTAAAAGTACAACTATTAGGCGGGAATATGCTTAATAGTGACTTAGGCGTTAATGAAACTTATATAAGTGTATATGCTTCGGATGGCGAAAGGCAAGTTCAGTTTTCCGAGGGAGAGTGTGTAATCCCCGTGTGTGTACAGTAAGGGGATCCGAATTAGTCATAGATCCCCTTACTTCTGAATATTAAAGAAATAATCTCAAAACTTACAATTACGTGCAATTTTCTACAGTATCTGAAATAACATTGTTATTCAAGCATTATATTCCAATATTTAATTTAATTCATCTAAAAGAAAGTATAAGAATCTCTGTTCCCGCTATATCTGCACAAACAGATCTGAAGAAAAAAACATCCTGAAATCGTTTGTAAACACATTTATAAAAAATATGATATGTGATTAATATACTCCAAATGAAAACTATTAAACTGGGCCAACGTATTCCAAATTGAAAACGCTGAGATATTATTAAAATACACACCTGCATCATTTTTATTCTATTTCAACAATTGGCTAACCTTAAAATACAATTTTAAAAAATATTTGCCAAAATAATACAAATGACCTAAGAAATTTAAAATATCACCAATACCCGTAACATTTTAACCCAAAAGCCTTAATTGATATAATCCAGTCAAAAATGTAATTTCGAGAAAATTTATTTTTATATACATTTATTACTTATTTGAATCTGAAAATATATAATAAAAATAGTCTGATATAAACTTGTTGGGTTTATTAGAAACATACCATTTTCTTCAAATAAATTTGCGGAAAATATATAGTCTGCATAATACTATCTCTATGGAATATTTGTTTTTTATTTATATCTCGACAAGCCCTGGTCCTAAAAACTAAAAACATGGACTAAATTGCTATTCCAAGGCTAATGACGAGA
This sequence comes from Amaurobius ferox, assembly GCA_951213105.1. NCBI lineage: Eukaryota > Metazoa > Arthropoda > Arachnida > Araneae > Amaurobiidae > Amaurobius > Amaurobius ferox. The sequence continues at coordinate 29,350,708 of OX578138.1, read as the reverse complement.
AAAACACACACATACATACCCATAGACAGATGTTATTTGTATAGATTATTTAACATCACATAAAATAACAGAAGTTTCTTTCCATAAAATCAGATTTTTTTTAAATGCTTGGCTTAATAACTAACAACACTAGAATATTAAGGTTTTTGCAAAGAAAGTAATTTTATAGATTATTTATATGATAAAATGTCATAACAAATTATACTAAAAGTCATATTTAGCAGAATTAATTACTAATAAGCGTTGAAAATTTATGAAGAGGAACACAAAATTTTATTTTATATCGTTAATCTCTTTTTAATGATATCCCAAAAACGCTCAAAATATTCAAACCCAGAAAAAAGAAATAACCTTTAAGCCAACACAAATTTTGTAGATATTATTCGTTTTAGAGATTATTTGGTTAATTATTATTTGTCAAAAATACGAGTGAAATTTTAAAATGTACAGATATTATTCTGGTGATTTATAATTTTGTCGACTCTGGTACAAAATTTTATAAAAGTAATTATGGTTTTTGATTTTCTTATGTTCTTATAAGTGTACTGTTTTGTATCGTTTATAATAGCCCTGTCTGGAAGCGATGAAACGTTATCAAAACATTCTGATTTTGGATTATGGTATTAGTCTTTTTATAACGCAAAAATACGTTTAGAAGATTATCAACGTTGGTGTGCTGTTGGGAGGCATGAGGCAGGACAGCCCGTTAGGAAATCGGCAATGTCTTTTGTGTGGACTATTCCGTCTTTTATCTTTTATGGAAATAATTCCAAACAAGTGAGACAGTTATACAGAGACTCGTTTCTAGTCGTCCTAGGTCTGCAACGTTATTTAATTACCAATACGCCGCATTACTGGCCAACCGCAATCACCGAACGACAACACCAACTATCCGATCAATGGCTGCCACAATAATAGAAAAGGCGATATCCGCCAGTACTGTGAGACTAAGTCTACTTGTCAAAGGATTCGGTGCCCGTGTACCACGAGTCAGTGTCCCTTTGAGCGGTGAAGCTAGAGGAATACGATTAAGCTGTCGTCATCAGTATTCAACTAGGACAGAGGCACAGTACTCTTCATGGATAATTCACGATTTGTCCTAGATTCTCAGGCAATAAACGTTTAAAGGGCTATGGAAAACGAGGGACATGTAACCGATTTGATAACATAGTTAAACCCGCGTCTTTAGTCGTGGCAGGGTTATGATATACGCTAAATTTTCTTTGGGATGCAGCACTGACCTGCACGTGTTCACAAACGTTGTTGTGACGGCGAAAAGGTATGAGGGTCATGTATGTCATTGAACACTTCGAGAGATCCTGCTCTGCAGCAGTGGGTCCATATTTTCTTTTAATGGAATATAACGCTCGTACTGTATTGCTCCTATACAGTGGCCAGCGTTTTCTCCAGATCTCACTTGCATCCAAAATCTTTGGGATGCCTTTCTTCGACCCAGACCATCCGACCAACCAGAAAGGTATAAAGTATATGTTTATATGGCCGAGAAGTTCCACCCAATTTAGACCGGAACCCAGTGGGGGAGGCATCCACAGGGACCGTACCCTCTTTCCCCTACCACCAACCTCTCGGAAGGACTTACGGACCCACATGTTTAAAGTGATCGTACTCTGCGGGAACACGGCGGTAGTTTTGTCAGTGGCGGGAATAGAACCCGGGCCGACCGAATGCAATATCTGCGCGCCCCATTTGGGATACCCTTGTAAGTCTTTGTCCATCTATCCCCTCCAAGTACTCTCCAAGAACTGATAACTGTCCTTCCACAGGTGTGACAGTTATTACCCTCTACTGTGCAGGATCACCCGTTAGAAGAAATGAAACGTCGATGCAAAGCCTGTGTCAAAATTAGGGGTGGTCACATCGTATATTAAGATTCGTTTAATTTACTTGTTTAGTATATAAAACTTGTTCGGACTATACTAATAAGTATAAATTAAGCACTTAAAAAGTAAAAAATAGACTATAATATATTTCCTTACATTTTATTATTATATTCATGGACATATTACTCAATTGGCTGCCTTTTTTTATGAAATTTGGAGTCAATTAAAGCAGAAAGTTTGAGTTATGTTGGATACACTGCCACGTGCTTCACTTTTGGAAGGCAGTGCACTTCTGTATTTTAAATATTGCTCATTTTTACTCATACGTATTCATTCATCTCCAACTTTAAACAATCCGCTTTGCTTGAAATTTTAATTTTAATATGATGCTCTCAACATTTAAAAGTCTGATTCCTTGTGAGTAAGTCAAATTGAGGTTTGGTTCAATTTAGTAATATTATTAAATGAAATGATAATTATGATTTTCTTATAGTATTGAGGAGGAGGAAGGACAGGTACAAGGCGCGAAAACTATGTCTCCTAGAACCCTTTCGGGACGATCGGCACGCCCACTTGCCGGCTGCGAACTTGCATTCAAGGACGGACGGCACGCACTCGTGACGGAGGAAACTTTACCGTAAGCGCAGTGTGGCACGCATGCGTGCCTCCACGTGGAACGTTTTAATTTGTCTACTAGATGGCGCTAAATGTCCGTGGAACTAACTTCAATGTATTTTGCAGAGGCATGACCTTGGCAGAAGAGGATCGAATGAATTATTTCTCCATTTGGAGCGGTGATACATCATTTTGTAATATAAACAGACAGAGCAATTCTCGTAGCATCAACAATTTTATAATTGAGTTTCGGTTTTTATTTTTATTTCAGCGTTATGATTTCGTTGGTGAATCATAGGAATATAAGAGAGTATTTTTTTTTTTTGGGTTTTAGAGGCAGTGAAATTATTCGTTTATTTCGGATAAAAGAATGGGAGGAACTAACGAGTATGTATTCAGATTTGTATGAAAAATATACATCAAATAGAAAATAAATATTTCTCTTATCCCTGAAAAAAGTAGATTTTTGTGTTGAATAGGTGATATTTAGTGAATTTTTTTCGGGAGTTAGGCTTAGCGCAAAAAATGTGCCATCCTTTGGGAACAGTTCGGAAGCAAAGCGCTCCGTCTTTTGTCCCGCGACAGCTCCGGAATGCCGCCGTCGCGAAAGGTCGAAATCCTTAGTATCCTTAGTCCGCCTCAAATCCTTAGTATTGTTGCTCCTGAACTTGACCAATGCTGTCTGAATGGCCATCATATTAGTACTACAAACCAGGCCTCTTAGTCGAGCACCAATAATGACATGGGGGAGTGTTATGACAATTACTAGATCTAATTAAGGTTTGCATGTTGTTTCGTGATGTGGTAATCAGGAATATGGTCTAAGAACTTCGTAAAGATCGAGTGAATAATCTCCATTTCTTGCAATTTGGTAAATCAAAAGAAAGTAATTTTGTTTTTGAAAACGGAATGCATGAGTTGGTCTCACATAAGACAAAACAGTCTATTATTTTATCGCATTTATAGAGATTTACTTGTTGCGAGACAAAACGAACAGTGGTCAATTTCTGCGTCGCCACAATTCTTTAGTGTACCGCTTAATATTGTGAATCATGTGGGTAGCCGCGAAATAGCCCCTTCTAAAATGCAGTCCATGTTTCGAATTTTTAGGACCAGAAGTTGTTGAGATATTAAAGAAAAACACACAATTAAACGTTCCATAGAGAATGCAGACGATATTTCCCCCTAATTTATTTGAAGAAAATTGTAACATATCATTTAGCAATGGATATAAATCAAATGTGTTTATGCGGCAAACGATTTTTATTACAGCTTTTCCGATTTAAATAATAAAGAAAAGTACATAAAATTTTTTTATCGGAATTGTATTTTTGACTGGATTATATCAATTACGGCCTTCAGGTTTTAAGATCACGCACATTTCTAATTCTAATAACACACTGCGCTAATCCACGAGAATATAAGTAGTACGAATATATCTCCCCATAGAATTTTAGCGCTTTCATATTTTCTAATAATAAATCTGTTTACAATCGGGGACTGAATCTTTTATTTTTCAGATCTGACTGTGAAGATAATTTTTGTACAAGAACACAGATTCTTAAGCTTCATTTTAATAGCCTTAATTTAAATATTTTAATAGAATGTTTTGAGTAACAATGTCTTTGGAATACTATAGGAATTTACACACGATTGGGAACTTTAAGTTTCTTAATAATATATATTCCGTACAAAGAACGGGCGCGAGTAACTAATATAAAGTAGAATCCTATATTTATATAATAAGATTGTTCTCAGCAGTGAATTAAGCAATATACCGAATCTTGAAACTCCTATAAAATGGTTATTTCATTTGTTTCGATATGGATTTTAGTTATAAAAGTAATAAACCGTTCTTTTGCAGCATATGGTACTTAACATGGAGTTATAAAGAAAGATGAAAAACTAATATGAATGAAACGCTTGAAAATGCCATAATGCTTTGAAAATTATATCTAGGTGTCGCTAGTCTTAGTAAAGTAGCTGCTATTATTGTTGGTTTATACAACAGAAATGCTTAGCATTTAGTATATGTATTTCTGATTATTTTTAAATATAGAGTTCCCTAATTATGAGTATAATTAACCAGTATTTTTTACAGTTGTACGACAACGTGCAGAATATGTGAAGATAAAATTAAATTGAATGGTAAAATAATTTTGAATAGGTAGGCTTATTTCTTACCGTTTCAGTTTGTTACAGCAGACGACTCTGCTCCTGTTAAAGACATCGATCGAAGATGATAGGATACCCGAATTATGAGTTCGGAGTCGAAGCTAGCTTTTGCTCTAATCTTATAATGTCGGTCTTGTAAGGACGAGGTCCCGAGTTCGTGTCTGGCAACAACAATTCCTACAATGGCGACCCTGGACCTCTGAAACACGCAGCCTTCTCTCTCCAACGATCTCGCCTCTCTACAAAAGAGGCAGCACCATGCGGAGCCAGATGCCCTACCACTCCCTTCCTGGTTGACCACGCATGACGTCACGCCCGAGGCGACACGCCTCCCCGCCATTCAGCCCCTCCACTGAGTCTCGGATGGGGACGCGCGGGGGTTTTCTGGGTGACACCCTCCTCTCCGAAAGTCGACCGGAGCCTTCTCATCAGGTGAGGGAGTGTGTGGCAGCAGACGACTCTGCGCCTGCCAAAGACATCGATGAAGATGCTAGGATACCCGAATTATGAGTTCGGAGTCGAAGCTAGCTTTTGCTCTAATCTTATAATGTCAGTCTTGTAAGCACGAGATCCAGAATTCGGGCGGGGCAACATCAATTCCTACAAGTTCTACCTTGCATTGCACTAATAATTTATTTTTGCAAAATTGACCGTTTAAATAAATACTATAGGCATTTCGCCATAGAAATGCATACACTGCAGGACCTATCGTATCCCAGCGCTACCTGAATTATTGTCTCAAACGATATTGGCGTTTTCTTAATATAAAGTTTTACCTCCTAACTTTTACCTCTATGGCACTTAATTTTATGGCGATACATTATCGACAACTCAATCAAAGAAAATATTGTGTTTTTGTTTCGATTGATTGTATCTAAATTAAACTTGCCTGGCATTGAATTTATTATTTGTTATCTCTACTTTTTCATATTGAATGAAATAAAGTGAATCGATAATTTTATCGATACCAATTTTAATTCTGGAAAAGTTTCATTTGAAGTTTTATGTGTACGATATAAAATCGATACTTTGAAAGGATGAATCCGGATACTGCTTTTTGAAAGTAGAATTAATAATCAATATACATGCATACATATGTAAGTATTTTAAGCGAAATGAGGAAATTGATATACCTTAACATTCACTTATTCCGAAACCTGCTCATGACGCTAGTCTGACCGTACTTTTATTGATATGATTACAGAACACTGCACATTGATAAAGTGACCCACTTCAAATCTATAATGTACATGTTCCCCGGTATTCTACCTGGAGCATGAGTTTATTTGCTGAGAGGAAATTCAGTATTAATATTGGTTGTTTTAGTTGCATTCGTTATTTCTGTAAAGTATTTTGCACGCTGTTACTGAGATTTGGTCCTGTAGCTTGCATTCGTTGAAATAAATAAATAAATGAATAAAATAATGTAAATACATCAACATTCATTATTTTCTCGTAGCGTAATACATACATAATTGTTAGGAAAGTTCTTAAGCATACAAATATCTTTGTCAGGAATGGGGCATGAGTGTACCTGCATGAAAGGTGTATAGGCGTCTCTCTATAGCAGTGAATCCCAACCTTTTTCTTCTTCAATCCCAACATTTTCTTATTCTCTTCTTGAGAATATGATTTTACACTCTATGTATCCCTCAGATTTTTGTAAGTTTTTGGTTTATTATTCAATTAACTTCTGGAGTCGGAACCTCAAGTGGAATAAGGGTTCTAAATTGGTCGGTTAGCGATTATTTATTTATGATCAGTGGCAAAACGCCAGGGAAGGAAAAGTGTTCTCTACCCAACTAATTTATGATCATGTGTTACGATTACATGTTTATGTTAATTCCATATTATTCGAAATAAATGTATAAAATATTTTCTGTGTAAATCAACGAAGGAAGTGCAGAAAGAATTTCATTCCAACTGGTCCCTAACTCTCTAAAAGTCGTCGGATCGTTCAGAAGCCCTAAACATCTATCTGCGTTAGAAGATGTTGTATTGGAAATGAAAATGATAAGACTGAGCACGCATCTTCTATCCCTTAACTTCCGTAAAACGAGTAGAAGTGGCAAATCTGAGGGAATTCACAGTTTTTCTAAATTGTTTCATTTCTGCACATATAGTGTTTTAGTCTGAGAATTCTGGCTATCCACAATCAAATTTGGTTTTTCTATTTGCTGCGTAAGTATGGCGCAAAAAGGTTAAATGTGGTAATCTTTGTCCAGGGTGGAATTACTCTATCTAACAAGCAAAAAAATATCAACGAATAATATAATAAAAGTTAACAGCAAATTTAATTTAGAGATCCGCTGAATTAACCCAAGAACGCTAAACATTCTTCTCTCAGACGTCACGACATAAAAAATGGACTCCCACAACTCTCTACAGTTGAAATAGACTTAGCTAGCCAGTCAATAATTTCTTATGGCCGTGAATACAATTTTTTACCCTGGGTACTTGTTTTGGAAGGTATTTGAATCTTTAGTCTACAATAAGATTCTCGCCTGACAGCCATATGTTTAGAATTAATGTAACTGTTTTAAGAAATTACCAAATAGTGGTTCAAAGGACATATTCCAAGCAAACCCTTGAACTAGGCATTAAAATTGTTATACTGCATTATATAGGTATAAAATATATAATTGATGCTTACCTGATGATGACAATCCTTATCTAGGAGCTTCTACTCATTCAGAAGGCATCATCTTAGCTAATTGGTTTGTGCAAGAACGAACAAAAACCATTCATCTTTCAAGAAGAAACGGGATCACAGATAATTGGTTTGCGTCTATTCTATTTTCAATCTCAATGCACCATATAATTTGACAATTGTTGGTACAGTGCGTGAAAAAGAGTTTGACACGTTAATCTTCTGTTTTAATTAGAGAAATACAATAACATCATACAAAAGAAAAAAGTACAGCAATAGCTTTATTATGTATATCTTATTCTATGCCACATATAAATTCTGCAATTCAAAAGCACGAGATAATATAATTTTACAACTCAACGAAAAGTGCAGCGGACACACTTGATCAGATGTTTAACAATATGTCGCGCAAATGTAATAGTATATCTTGCAAAAGCAATATTATGTAGTGCAGTAAAACATCCAGTCGGAGGCTTCTTTGTATATATTTTGACATGCTAAATATGTCATTAGTAAATGAGAATGTGATGTATGTTCACCATATTATATGTAGGAACGGAAATCCTTTATCCAGGAGATAATTATGAAACTAGGATCATGAAACATTAAATAACCAAGCGGCTCAGTATTCGGACATTGACCTATTCACTAAGGTCAAACAATGATCAGTGATATACTAAATATTGGCCAAGTGCAAAACACCTATCAATTCAAACAAGCGAGCAATTGGTGCCTTCCCGACATCGAAGATGACTCGCATATGTGATACAAAATACTCTTGTATCACATATGCGAGAGCTATGTGGAGGGGTAGGGGGTATCAGGAAAAAGTATGCATGGAATGCAGCGAACTGTGTTGTTTCATTATGTTTTGATGGTATTATAAATATTTTGAATATTAAAAAGGAAGAAGAAAGGGTTTTTTGTTTTATTCATTCCCTTTTTTAATATAAAATTTGAAACGAAATGACCAGCAGGGGCAAAAGGCCACATTACTTTGGAGGAAAAGAAATGTCTTAACTGTCAAAATGGTTTCAACTCAGATTCCTACTTTCAAGACATTCTCAAAAGTGTCTGACACAGTGTCTCCAAAGTTCCTTCAACTTTAGAGCACAATACACACCAGCATCAGTGAGAAGAGTTTTGAGCAAATGAACATGACAGTAACACCAACCAGAGCTGTCTTTTTTGAGGGCACAATAAAAAACATCATGTACATCTGGATCGTTAAATGAGGGTAAAATGGTGATGTTAATGGTGCTAAATTTCATATAGATATTTTGCTTTACGTGATGTTGGATTTTGTCTAAAACCAGGGTTTTGCCTCAAAACATCTTTTCTTCATAAATACATTAAAAATTGGGAAATCGATTTAAGGATACTTTAAAATTATTTAAAGATTGGAACTGTGCACTCATTTTGCGCTGGGATAGGATTAATGTAAAATTTGAGAAAGGTCTCTCAAAAACTAGCTTAGACATTAATTAAAAGCAAAATCAAATTTAAACATTCCGAGATATATTTGGACTTATCTGAAAGTTTCTCTTTCAAAAATTACAAAAATTCTTTACAAAAATTTTGTAGTTATACGCCACTTGAATTTTTCGATTAGACGCGCATACACAGAGAAATATTATCTGTTATTGAAGCCTCAAAGGGATCACATACACGCCAATGGTCGAATTTTTGGTTATAACAACACAATGAATTATATTTCAAATAGACAGAATAACAGACGAGTAATTCCGAAGTCAAAATTGTAGACGACCAAAAGTTTAAAATTTTGACTATTAAACATTGTACTTTTACATTTCATTAATGTCACTTCGAATGCCATTAAAGCAAATTCAGATATTTTTTAAATACTACATGACTTCGGCGGAATGTTGCCATGGACTATATTAAATACCCAACATATGGATATTACTCAAGTTTACGTCGAAAGGAAATAAAATAAAATACATTTATTTATGCTATTTTTTCTGGAGGGTATTACAGATAAGCAAATACGGAATGAATTATGAAAACGGACGCCCTTTGTTTTAGGAACGCCCACAATAAGCAGTTTTGCAACAATAAATATTTTTGAATTAAGTATCTTTACCAAACATCCCAACTAGGAACGACAAGCGGATCTTTTGGTATGTTCTTGAGATTACACCCCAAACACCTCTATTTATACTAATAAAGGTTCAAATATTAGAATACCATAATTCATATTTTAAATGAAAACGTCACGATTTTTCGAACAAAATAAGGCACAATACATTAAATGATGCTATGCATATCTCTACCGACCTACACAAAGAGCACTCCTTATTATTTTATTTTTTACAGAGTTTTTGACCACAAAATATCTTTCTGTGCTTCTGCAATACATCATCTTGTACTTTTTTAAAAGCAAAAACCACAAATGAGTGAAAATTAGTTAAATATCAATTCTTATTAAAAAAATTTAGTACTTTCTTGAAGTAAAAAGGTATAAGAAATAAAGGTGACGCCGATAATTATACTTACACTTTTGTCAGTCGTAGGTAACAGATTAAAAATGATTTTCACATTTGCTAAAACATTTTGAGAAACTATATTCACTGCTTCAGCTTATATTAAAAAACCATTAGAACGTTAAATTCTTCAAACGTCGTGTGCTATTCCCACCCTGTGAAGAGAAAACAATTGCAAAGTTAAGTCATCGTTAAACGAGCGACCATTCGCTAATTGTTTTGATATTATTTCCTTCCTAATAATAATTGTTTTGATATTATTTCCTTCCAATTGTTTTGCATCAATATGAATTTAAAATCAGAGAAATTCTCGGCGGGAGACGTATATACTAATAAATGTTAAAGAGCAAGCTAATTTGATACATAAAGAATAGTTAACAGTAGTTAGCATTTGTATTATAATTTAGCAAGCGGCGAAGTATTTGTCCCGTTTAGTGATATATTGACTGCCCATAAAATGTAATTACGACTAAGGATAGCCATTATTTTCAACTAATCCCTTCTTCATGGCTTTTGCCGATTTCCGCTCAAAGGAACTTATTCCCAAAATGTTTTTACTATTTTCTGAATTCCAAATCAAATATTTATATTATCCGTATAGTATGCGTATTACTACCTGGAACGAAGAACCCGTCGTTGCCCATGTCCTAAATAAGCGGCAGCTTCTTAAATAATACAACTCAGTTTCCAAATATTTTTAATGCATTTTGTTAACAGATGGCGGCAACGGTCAGTCAGGAAGGGGAAAAAGACAGACAGACAGACAGACAGAATGAACAAAGTCATAAACACTTTTCAACTATGTTGTAAAGTGTTAAAAAAGCTTTTGTAATATTATAAAGTCATATTGCAAGTAGATTGTTTTATACAGCAATTTAAAAATCAGAGACGTTTTGAGCACAGGAAAAGTATATAGTAAAAGTATATTTAAAACTTCATAGTATATTTAAAACTGTTAATCGAATGAATTATGTTCAAAGTTTGATTGAAAGAAAATTTTTCGATGGTGTCAAGATGGAAAACTGTCTCATAATATTTTCGACCACTAAGTAATCGATTTGCATAAGAATGCTAAAGCATAAAATAACTAAATATCTAATTCGAATTAAAAGGAATATCATGCCGATCTCAACCCGGGTTCTCAAGTACCGTTGTATCAAGTTTGTTAGCCGTGCAACACATAAATTCCCCACTACAGGCAGCACATTCAGACAGAGATATAGACATATTCATTTATTATCTATGATAACAATTTTGCATTTAAACAATAGTTTCTATGTAGACTACGTTTTACGGCCTTATTTAAGATAATAGAGATCATTCTTCCATTTATGGACCTTGAGAAGGGCAACATATAGGTTACAATTCGAGAAACAACAGGTACTTTATGCATACTCTGCTGAATATCCGCTCTTTGTTTCTACTGCCCGCTCTTGTTTATAACGCTCAAAAACTGTAAAGATAGGGGCTCAAATAACAAAAAAGTCACGTTATTGTATTTTAAATAGCATATATTATAGAGAGGCTCGATTTGGTTACGTTATAATTTGGAGACCGAAATAACAATCGAGACCTGTTTTTTTTTAGGCTCATATAACGATTAGATCCCGTTTGTTCATATAACGATTAGATCCCGTTTGTTCATATAACGATTAGATCCCGTTTGTTCATATAACGATTATGGCCAACTGGAGAAAAAATTGAAATCACATAAAGACAGACAAAAAGACAAACAGGAGTTTAAATTTTAAGCTTGCCTTTACCAAATCTGCACATCAAATTTCTATGAATTTCCGTACGGTCGTTCTCCCACGACGATGAGACAAATAGATAAATATTAAAATAAAGAAAATATTCATTTCAGTCTCGGGGGAAGTAACCGCCTCCACCTGAACTTTACTGCTGCATTTTCATTTACTTTTCGATGTTTCAAAAATATATATAATAAACATAAAGTTTTCACATAACAGGCTAGTTTTTTGAGGTATTTTTCTCGTTGATGACATTGGCGCTACCTTGGAGAAATTTTCCAACGGAATTTGATCAAGGAAATGGGGGAAAAAATCACATTTTCCAGCAAGAGAATAAAACGAAACAGCGTTTACATTGTTATTCAGGTATATGTTAAGAAAAATGTGTTTTATTCAGTGACGAGCTAAGCGCTATTTTTGTATGTAAAAAAAATGTTTTTATTTAAAAAGCTGGGACAATGTTTGTAATATTTACTCACTCATACTTGAACGTATACTAGTATTGTTTTCACGAATATTTTCGATATTTTGATGCCACTTATATTTTAAGATCTCCTATAAACGTTTTGACAATTTTGGAGTCCGTCTGTCTATCTGTCTGATGTCTGTGGACGATTTTTTGTATTGCACGATAACAGCCACAAATATTTCACGGAATTTTCCCGAAATTTTATATCCGGCTTTATTATCCAAAAACCTAGAACTAGATAGAAGTTTTTTTTTTTTTAAATTCGAGAGTAAACTTCGAATTTTATTCGAAATTATATATTTTATTAATATGGCAGCATAGGACAACATTTGACATAATCACGCATGAAAGGGTTTATTCACGGCTCAATAATCACGTTAATTAATAGTTTCATTCATTGTTGTGAAAATAGACGCGATAGAATTTTTTTGTTCGTGACGGCATTATTAGTTCGTCCTTGGAGGGCAAGCTACACCTCAGGGGGGTTCATTGTCAAGTAAGATATCAATCGAAAGATTTTTTCGAGTTTGAAGTGGAAGGTAACACGCTGTAATAATTTGGACACAGGATACCGATCTTTCAAATGTTTTTTCATGTAAAATTTGAAAAAGAAATGAACTCTGGTATGAGAAAACCCAGTTGAATTACAATCTAGTTAAATTTTATGGTTCGTACTATCAAGGCTATAATCTATAAAAAGAATATTTGAATGGTTAAAAATTTTTGAAATTCGAGTTTTTATATGGATTTACATGTTTCAGCATTCTAGAATAGGAAAACATAATTTTTGTCTACTGTCTGTCGTTGCTCAATGTGTGTATCTCCTCTAACTCAAAGAATACTCCGCTAAATTTCCTAACTTTCGATATTTAAGTCAACTGCCCGTTATCCGCTCGTTGAGTAGATTGTTCGTACCATTGCGAAAAATAAAACTTGTCTTTATTTTTAATGACCCGAAAAAAGGGCAAGATGTAAAATAAAACACAAAATATGATTAAATGTATTAATCACATGATTATTGCCTACGTTTCCATGACAATGCGAATAAATACAGCATCATTACTCTAGGACAGTTTTTCACAATCTGTTGGCCGTAATCCTCTGGTCGATCGTTATCCGGTATGTAACAGATCTTAAGAATGTTTTGAAATGGATTAATTTTGCAATTAGTTGAAAATAAAAATTCATGAAAATTAGAAAAGAAAATGAATATGAAAAGAACATTGAATAAGAACATTAAAGACCTACTTATTTAAGAAATTAAAATTTCAATCATCATAAATGAGGTGAAATCAATAGATGACACAATCTTCACACATTTTAATGCATTGGAAAAACATTTTAATTGGCATTTCCTCAAAGAAATGTAATCATTTTGTAATTAATTGAAAATAAAAATTCATCAAAATTAGAAAAGAAAATGAATATGATATAGAATAAGTATATTAAGGACCTACTTATATAAGAATTTGAAATTTCAGTCATCCCAAATGAGCTAAAATTAATAAATGGCACAATCTCCACATATTTTAATGCATTAGAAAACATTTTAGTGGCCTTTTCCTCGAAGAAATGTAATAATTTTTTAATTAGTTGAAAATAAAAATTGTAAAAGTAAATGAATATGTTATAGAATAAGAATATTGAAGACCTACTTATTGAAGAACTTAAAATGTCACTCATCATAAATGAAGTATATATGACACATATATGCTTCACTATACTACAATAGCTGACACAATTTCCACACAGTTTAATGCATTAGAAAATCATTTTAATTGCTATTTCCTCGACAAAATGAAAAACTATCAGGAATAGTACTGGATTTCTACAGGATCCTAGTTTTATGGCAGCAGTTTCAATTCACGGCGACCTCCGTAGAAAGGGATGCTGATCTGTAGGAATAGAAGAAAAATAATGGTCTAGGTTCTACACTTTCTCCTGTACTGAAGGAGAAAGTGCTGTCCATGTAAAATATAGAATCATTAATTTTTGCGCTGGCAATTCAGCTAATACGTTGGCTGAACTGCCAAGGTTAATTTAGCGGTTCAATTTCCCGCTCAAAGTCAAGGAATCCATAATGGCGCCTGATTAACTTTAATTCTGCAGGCTGAATTTAGTGAATGACTAATTTAGTAAATGGTGTGAATTATACCGCCCAAAAGTAGTAATAGCAAACAGAACCATCTCCAAAATGTACAAGTTCTTGCATCCAGCCATTGTTCATTACACACTTATAATATCCGAATTAAAAACCGACAGTGGTTGAGTTGAGGGCGTGGCCTAGTTATGGGCGTGGCTTAGTTAGGGACCCTGACTTTTAACTAGTATTAATTCCATTTCGTTTTAATTTATCTTGTTTTCTCTTTCTTCAGGAAGTAAACTATAAGATATTAATAATATACATGATAATAAGAATGTAGGATAATAAAATTATATGTAAGATTATATGTAAGAAAATACGTAAAATAATAAGAATTAAATTCATGTGAAACCATAAATTAAAAAAAAAATCACAGTATGTAGAACGATAATGATGATCTTTATTTTAAGTCAAAAGTACCCGATTCTTCTATATATAGATAATATTAGAAATACCAAATAAATCAAATTAAACGTACGATATAAATGCAATTCGAAAACGCATTCTGGTACCAAGATGTCTGATACAGTCATTTCATGTGCATTTTTATGTTAAACTTATCAAGTACATTTAGTAGAATTCGTGTGTGTAACTTAAAAAAAAGTATGAGTAACGCGTGGAATATAAATGTATCCTGGTAGAATTGCCCTGACCCCATCTATGGAGTGGAAATACACATGGCCACTTGAGTTAGAGGCAAAAGAGTTAAAGGCAAAAGAGTATTATATCTCTATATCTGCGTATAGCGCTGCATGATATCTCAATGTCGTACTAACCTATATTGCCACTTGAGTAATATTTAAATATCCATAGAACTTCCAAGTATTATAGCCATTTTCTTTATAAAAATTTTAAAAATAAATGCATTTTTACACTTATGCTTCGGAAAAAATCATAAAACATTTAATTAAAAATAAAAATTATTAATCAAATAATGTCATTTAAGCACACCTTGTTTTCAAATCTGAGTTTAAAGCCATCAGGCTAGGGACTCCTATCATCGGCACATTGCGTTTCGCCATTAACGTGAATATTTTGCTGGGTTTGCATAAAAAAAATCGAAAGCTTGACCTTCAATTTTAGAGCTGATACAATGAGACGGACAAGCCTTACTGGAAATCAACTCTATCTTATCCGACACGTTATCTATTCCTTCAAAGTAGTACATGACAAACGAATTACGCTTGTCATGGTATTTAATAGTAACATTCTTTAAAATATGTTAATTACGGACATCTACTTTTTCGAAAATTTATATACAATTCTTTTATTTTTATTTTTCTGATACATATTAGAAAAAATTATTAAAGCGAATTTTAATATGTACTAGCAGTATATCCGTTCTTTCATTACAGTACTATCCCCTAACAAAACACAATTGATTTCATTAATTTAGCGTAATTTTATCAATTTAGCGACATTTTAAAACGTAAGCGAATTTGGAACGAATGGGATGGTTGTGGCCAGGTGGGTAGGTTGGACTGAAAAACAAACCTCTACCGAAATATCATTACAATACTATTTCCTAACAAAGCACAAATAATTTCATTGATTTATAGTCATTTTTATATATTTGGCGACAATTTTATGGATTTAGTAGCATTTTCGTCAATTTGGTAACATTTAAGAAAATGTCTCCAAGTTGGCGATATTCCGCCAAAATCGTAGATCTGAATTCGCAGTTCTGAAAAATAAAATATTCTGATCCTGTCTGTGTATACTAAAATGAAAACGCTAAAATGGTATTATAAAAAGTTATATCCGCATTACTCGAAACGTGTAGATCCGTGGTAAACACGAGTTGCGATTTTTAATACGATTTCAAGACTTTCCCTATACGTTACCATTATTTAAATAGAAAGTAAAAATCGGAATTACCATGGAAAATAATAATCGGAATTTGAAAAATATTAGTTTATGATTTGCTTAGGTCAAAAAATTGGGTTTAATGGGCAAAAATATAGTAACGCAATACAGTTAAATCCTACCTAAATTTTTGGAGTTCATAAACTAACAATAGAGTAATTTTCAAACAAAGTTACATCATTGAACCATTACTATCTATGCACTAAAGCCGTCTTATCTTACAAAATACGTACTGTATAAATGGAATGCAATATCCTAGTGGAACCATGAATTCTACTTAAGCTGCCCATTATTGAATCTCATTCCGTTCAATAACAGAGATTATTATATTTGGGAATGTTTTGGCCGAGTTTCGAAATAATAGCGCAAACTTTGAATGAAATAACTTTAAGATTACCCACCATTAATTTCAATGTATGAGCATTTGTACTACATATACTGTTTAAAGAGGTTTAAAACTATTTTAATTTAAAAATCGTATGTCTTTTAAAATATTCATCGAAAAATGTTTGCAGCATTAACGTAGTGTCGTACAAGACAGAGCACCAGGCACGAAGCGCCTTTAATCTCCAGTTTCAATATGTGGTTCTTATCGTCAAACTGTGACATTAATTCAGTGACCCTAATTGGAGGTTCGAGGTTTTTATTTACAACTTTTTATTATTTGTCCTAGCTCCTAGTGTGGCAGTTTGTTGCACATTTAGAGTTTAAGCAGTTTGGGGGGTTGATGCAGATCTAAGGGTTACCTAGCGTTTTGGCAGTTTAGAGTTTAGAATATTTTTTTTTATAAAATAATAGTCGCGAGTTTTATTTAAAAATCAGATGTTTGAGGAGGGATCTTTTAATTCCGATTATCGATGTTTAGAACAGCGCGGGGTCTCTTACGAGATTTGGCCTTGCGATGATCATAGTCATGCAGATGGAATAACAGTTCGTTTGGAACGGATGGCAAATTTCTGTAAAATTTAAGCGCTAGCTTTTTAATTTGGGCTCTAACAGTTTTTATTTTGAAGTCATTCCTAATTACCGAGTTCCTTAAATACCTGGGAGCTTTCCTGATAATCCGTAGGATTTTGTTTTCTTTTGTCTCTAGGAGGTCTATCGTAGTTTTACAGGCATATCCCCATACGGGTGCTGCATACAGCATTCCCGGGCGGATGACCGATTTATAAATTTGGAGTTTATTTTGATAACTTAGATTTCCGTTTCCTATCATTGGGTATAAGGCTCCTGTGGCCATATACGATTTTTTGATTAAGTTCGTTACGTGCTGTTTCCAGGTTAGGTGGGAATCTATCGTTACACCTAGGTATTTAGTAGATTTTTCCGCTTTTAGGGCATGGTTGTTTATGTACAGAGGCGGCGGAGGTTTACGTTTTCTAGAGAAATAAATCCAATGACATTTATTGGGGTTTAATTTTATTCGCCATTTTTCCAGCCAAGTTTGGAGTATGTCTAAGTGTTGTTGTAGCTGTCTGTGCATTACTGAGACATAGGGGTGTTTTGCAAGTATCGCACTGTCGTCTGCATAGAGTGCCAGCTCTGTGTTTGGAGTCCTAGGGATGTCGTTCAGGTATATGTTAAAGAGTGTCGGGCCCAGGATAGAACCTTGCGGTACACTACTTTTAATGAGCTTGGGTGTAGATATGTTACCTCCTACTCTGACTTGAAAGTGTCTGTTTTTTAAGTATGAGATTAAAAGTTTGACAAGAGCGTCAGGGACTTTTAAAGTGATCAATTTGTACGCTAATCCACTGTGCCATACTTTATCAAAGGCTTTTTGTATGTCCAGAAAAATCGCAACTGTGGGTGTCTTGTTATTGAGACCAGAAGATATGAACTCTACCACTCTCATCAATTGATGAGTGGGGGAGTGCTTTGGCCGAAATCCAAACTGCTCCGGAATGATAATGTCCTTCTCACTAAGGTGCGTGTTCAGTCTCTTAAGAATAATTTTCTCAGTAATTTTACTAAGTGCCGGTAGCAAGCTAATTGGTCTGTAGTTGGCTGGAATTGTGGCATCCTCACCAGTTTTATGGATTGTTATAATTATCGCTTCCTTCCATTCTTTGGGGAAATAGTTTAGTTTTAATATTTTATTTATTAAGATAGTCAAGTAACATATTACGTTTAAAGGTAGGTTTTTAACCGCAATATTTCTGATTTTGTCGTGCCCTGGGCTTTTACGGTTTTTGAGATTTTTAATAATTTCTACTATCTCCTGCGGGGTGGCTGGGTCAATCTCAGCCGTTACCGGGGAATTCCTGAAGTTATTTAAAGCTTGACTAACCATTCTTAGGGTGTCCTGACACATTAGATCGTGGTTTGGTTGGAATTGTTTTTCATAATGGCTTGCGAGCGCCTCGGCTTTTTCCTCGTCTTAGTACGCGATTTTAGCACCATCTATTAGTGGCGGGAGCTTAATTTGAGGTTTCCTGAGTCTTTTTGCGAATTGCCAGAGCGATACGTCTTCTGGGCTAAGGGATTCGATTAGTTCTTTATACTGTTGCTGCTTTTCTGCGACAATTTTTTCCCGGACTTTGCACGTGAGTCTGTTAAGCTCCCTTTTAAGGGCGGGGTCTGTGTTAGCCTGCCATGTCTTACGTATTCTATTTCTTTGCCTGACTAATTGTTTGACATGGTGGGAAAGTGTGGGCATTTTTGGAGACTCACGATGTGTTGTGGCAGAGGCAATTGCTCTCTTGATTTCTGTTGTGAGTGTGTGCGTGGCAGAGTCAATATCCGCCGTGCTCATTATGTTAGGTACTGCTAAGTGCGGCTCGAAGAGTGCTCTTTTGAATACTTCCCAGTTGACCCTCTCTTATCCCAAAGAGGCTGGAAGAGGTGTGTTCAGGTCGAATGTCACCAGTACCGGCAGATGATCCGAGTCGAATTCATCCAGGGTACTAATAGTGTGAGCGTAATCTATGTTTCGCGTTAGGACAAAGTCTATAAATGAGCCCTTGGCGCCTGAGAAGCAGGTTGGTGTCGACGGTATAATAATGTTAGTGTTTGTCGTGTTCAGCAGTCTGTGTATCTGTGTACCGCGTGAATTGGCTCTCCTACAGCCCCACGCTCGGTGGTGCGCGTTGAAGTCGCCTGCGAGTATCGTGTTTGGATATCGCGCGAAAAGCAGTTCCAGTTGCGCAGCTACATCTACTCTACTCATATTTTTGACAAATGTTGAGGTTAGGATAAACGGGCTAGTATTATTAATTTTAATTTTTATACTAGTATTTTCTATACCTTGAAGATTTATGTTGTTTAGTTCCTCGAGGGGAATATTTCTTTTAATGTATACTGCTGTTCCTCCATGGGGCGTTCTAGCATTAGTATTTGAGCTAAGATTATGATAGCATATATAGTTGGCTATGTTTAGTTTTTACTTTCTCTAACTTTAGTTTCCTGAATTAATAAGGCGTCTACGTCATTTTCATTTACATAGTTCCTAAGTTCATTTATTCTTGGAGATATGCCGTTCGCATTCCAAAATATTATTTTTAAGGATTCTTTTTGGGACCTAGCCATGACGGGTTTGATGTCGTCTAGATTGAACATGCTAATAAATCCTCTGATGAGGTTGAGGATATCCTCCATCTTTTCAGCATCAGATTTATCAGTCGGTTCAGTCTCAACTTCCATTTCCTCAGCCTCAACCGCGGTTTGCACTTTTTTGTGAGTGTCCTTTTGGAACTCGATAGTTTTTTGCTATTTTTCACCCGTTTTAACTAACGGCTGGGTTTGCGCGATCTCTTCATCCCTGACTCGTTTATTTTGTTTCCAATCCTCAACCTTCCTGTCAAGCCTATCCTTTGCCTGTCTGGCTTTTTCTATTTCCGATCTCTTTTTAATGGCAGCTGTAGCTGCTCTTACTTCCTCCAGGGTCAATTCTCTGGAGGTCGATGATTTGGGGGCCTGCTCTTGCACCGATCTGGTAGGTGCTGAAGGTTGGTGTATTTTTTCCAGTGGCACTATGTGCGAGGAGCCCTGAGGGGGTGCCTGGGGGTTTAGTCCGAGGGCCTTTTGCCTCCAAGGTGGTATCTGATTTTTTGGGGGAAGGGGGGCATACTCCGGTGCCTTTCCTCTGTTCCAGGTGTTCTTCGGGCATTGCCTGAAGTTCGCCGGGTGGTCTCCATTACAATTTGCACACGTTGCTTTCTCTGTCCTGGGTCTCTGGCAGTCCCGTGTGAAATGATCTTGTGCACACTTCAGGCACTTTGGTGGCATACTGCAGTTCTCAGAGGAGTGGTTGAACTGCTGGCACCGGTAGCAAATCTTAAAGCCCCGTGCTCTGAAGGCCTCTACCTTCACAGCCAAGTATCCTAACCTTGTCAGTCTGTAAATCCTCTGCCAGTCTTCCGTGGGCCTAAGGCTGAGTAAGAAGATCGGCAGGGGTAATCTTGTTTTTGTGTTTCTCAATTGAGAAACCCGGAATACATCTAATCCAATGGATGTTAGCGTCATTTTAATCTCCTCAATGTCATAGTTAGTTGGTAGCTCCTTCAAAACTACCTTTTTTGGCCTTTCAGTTTTTAGGTTTAAACTATGGAAGGGGATTTTCTCGCTAGTCAAATGGCGCTGAACAACCCTATAGGAGTCAGCGTCATTGGGTATGAGTTTGAGCATATCTGAGAGTTTGCCAGATACTTTATTGCCTGTAATTTCATTTAGCTTTTTAAGGAGAGCCTGGTAGTTGTCTCTAAACTTTATGAAGAAACATTCTGCTTTTAGTTATTTTTTTTCTACCTCCATAATATTTTCTCTAACACTATTTTCAACCGCTTTAGGTTTAGGTGCACTCTTAAATTGAACAGGTTGCGCGGCAATTTCAGCATAAGTCTTAGTTTTAACATTTTCATTTACAGTTACAACATTATCACTAACCTTTTC
Organism: Amaurobius ferox; assembly: GCA_951213105.1. Classification (NCBI taxonomy): domain Eukaryota; kingdom Metazoa; phylum Arthropoda; class Arachnida; order Araneae; family Amaurobiidae; genus Amaurobius; species Amaurobius ferox. The sequence continues at coordinate 29,329,804 of OX578138.1, read as the reverse complement.
ATTTACAACACTATCACTAGCAGCATTACAGTCCATGTTATCATGGTCATTAGATTTTAATTTTAAATTTCCATCCTGGTTTTTAGTAGGAGTTCCCTCAGTGTGAGACTCCTCTATCCTAGCCCATTTACATGGATTTACAACCGTTTCAGTTTTGTCAACAAGTTTAATTTCATTTATTAGTCCTAACTCTAACAAATTAACTAAATTATGAATGAACTAATGCTCTAATTACGCTATCATTATACTCCTCAACTGAGTTAAATATCACATAAATATTACTATCACAATTTCTAAATTTACCAATGTCACAGCACAACAAAAAAGAATTCACAAAATTGAACGAACCTAGAATCCGGGAGACTTGGTCCTTGTCCTGTCCGAGGAGTCCATACTTGAGCATATCCCGGATATGCAGTGTCAGCACGTAGATCACCATTCCACAATAGTTCACCGCATCCTTCACTTCCTGGGTCTTTGCGGCAAGAAGTCCAGCGTCCGGCAGGCGTCCAAGATACGCATTCATTGCATCCTTGAGAGGCCGAGCATCATCACCCTCCATCTCACTAGCAACTTCCTTCGTCTTCTCCAAAAGGTCGTTGTCCAGATCCATCATAAATCAGGGTCAAATCACTCGAAGTACGAAAAGCACAACTACGTGGGAAAAACACACGTGGCAATCCAAGTTCGAACAGCACAAAATGGCGATACACAGCAAAGTTGAAGTTTACTTAGCCCGACGTGCTCTATAGTAACTAGATATAACACGCCCAAGAGTAAGCAAGAAAAGTCACCACAAGATAAAAACAGCAGTTTCGCAAAATCACAACCTCACACTTCGAAGTCTGATCTCATGAACCTTGACCGGGACTACTGATCGCATTGATACCGATCAAGTCAAGTCGGGGGTGCAATTCTGGAGCGCCTGGTCAACTATGACCGTATCTCCAAGCTGTAAGTGTACAATCATGATCTCTGTAATTACTTGAATTGCTCCAAAAAGGGGGATGAAGATGAGAATACTCCGTAGGAGTATAGAAGTGGTACTAGGAGGTAAGTGAATTCACGAGGAAAAAGTATGACATGCCATGACGTAATGTTCAAAAAAGTAGTCCGAATTCCTCTTGAGACTAGGGGTCCGCGTCCACAATTTACAGGGATTTTTATAATTATTCTGTTAATCAGTTTACAGTTTATCAAGTGGAGAGATGACTTTATTTAAGTTTCAGAGAGCTTTTAAACTTTTGAAAAAAAAAAATTAGGTGCTATTAATGATTAGAGTATTGTGGACGCTCTGGGTCTCTTTCTGAACTTCCACTGATGGGGGTCGTACTCCGGTAAATTGCATATTTCTTCATTGGGTATTTTATTTAGATTTTGAAACATTTTAATTGCTAGTTTTGAGATTTGATTATTAATATTTGTTACTCCGAAGTCACTGTGGATGATATCGTTCCTGAGAAACCGAGGGGCTTTCCTGATAGCTCTGAGAGTTTTATTTTGAGCTGTTTGAAGTTTTTTGATATGGTTTTTTCCTGCGAATCCCCATATAGCAGATCCGTATAAGAGGATGGGCCTAAGTACTGTCTTGTATAGTAATACTTTAGTATTGTAACTCGCGTGGGGGGAATGGAATATGGCCGATAGTTGGCCTCTAGCCGAGTGAAATTTTTTAATTGAGCTTTTGATTTGTGGCTTCCAGTTTAGTTTGGAGTCAAACGTGATACCTAAGTATTTAGCGTTGTCCACGTAGGGTATATTGACTTTGTTTATTTGGATGGGGACCGGTTTCTTTTTCTTTTTTACTTTTGAAAAAAGGATACAATTTGTTTTCTTTTCGTTGATTTTTATCTTCCATTTCCGAAACCAGGCGGAGATGGTGTTTATGTGTTTTTGAAGTCTGGAGCGAATAAGATATTTTTTGGAGTTCCTGGTGTATATGGCTGTGTCGTCCGCGTACATTGCAAGGTGTGTGTCTGGAGCTCTGGGTATGTCGTTTATGAATAAATTAAACAGGGTTGGGGCCAATTGTGAGTCTTGTGGGACCCCTGACCTGAATGGTTTGTGCGTGGAGTGGGTCTGTTTGTAGGGGACGGTGAAAGATCTATTTCGAAGGTAAGAGTTTATTAAGTGGATTAGTGTGTCTGGCAAGTTGAGCTGAATTAGTTTGTATATTAATGCGTTATGCCAAACCTTATCAAAGGCCTTCGAAATGTCCATAAGTAGGAAACCAGTTGTAAGGCCGATTTCAAGTCCTTCAGAGATGAATTCGGTAACCCTTAGCAACTGGTGTGTTGTAGAGTGCAAGGGGCGAAAGCCAAATTGTTCTGGTTTTAAGATGTTATGTTGATCAATGAATTGTTTTAATCGTGTGTGTATTATTCGCTCCGAGAGTTTGCTAAGTGTGTTAAGTAGGCTAATAGGTCTGAAATTTTGAGGGAGGGTGTGGTCTTCTCCTGGTTTCGGGATTCCAATGATTATTGCGGTTTTCCATTTTTTTGGGAAGTGTTGAAGTTTAAATATGGCATTTATGATGGTGGTTAGATAGTATATTATGTTCGTGGGGAGGGATTTAATGGCTTTGTTGGAAATTAAGTCAATTCCTGGGGCTTTTCTATTTTTCAGCTTTTTTATCTCTCCAATTATTTCAGAGGAGGGAGCCATTTGAATAGGGTGAGAGGGGGGGTTATTTAGGAAGGTGCATATGGTGTTTGAGACTTCTTCTTCCGTTTCCGGACAATTTAGATTTGGGTTTTCCGTAAATTGGGCTTCGTAGGTTTCCGCAAGAGCATTTGCTATTTCAATTTCCGATTCAGCTAGTCCACTGTTCGTTCTTAAGTGTTTAATTCTTCTTCCCGGACTTCTGGTTTTTTTCGTAAATTCCCAGAGAGAGTTGTCAGTAGGGGCCAGCGATTCAATAAATTTTTTCCATTGATGTTGTTTATGTTCCTGAAGTTTGTATTTAACTTGGCTACAGAGGTTGTTAAACAGGGTTTTATGGGGGGGGGGGGATCTGGTATTCTGCCAGAGCTGTCTGGTGCGGTTCCTTTGTTTTATTAGCTTTTTGATGTGATAGGGAAGTTTATGGTGCGTGGGGGGAGGGGGGTTAAATGTGGTGGCCATAGCAAGTGCCGATTTAATTTCATGGGTTATCTTGTCAACACAGTTATCTAATTCCGTTACGTTTTGTATATTGGCATAGAGCAGGGTTGAATTCGCCAGCGTATGAGTGAATTTTACCCAATTTGTGGATCTAATGGAGGGGGGGATGGGCAGATTCGAGTTTAAGTATAAAGTAAGTTTTACCGGAAAGTGGTCCGAATTAAGTTCATTTAAGGTGCAGATTTCGTAAGGGGAGGGAATATTATTCAGGAGGGCAAAATCGATGATGGATTTATTTCTAATGTTAAATCTAGTCGTTGTATTGGGGTGCAGATGCCTAATATTATGGTTTAAGATGTACGTGTTCAGGTCTTTGCCGTAACGGTTCTTTCCCGGACAGCCCCAGTTTGTGTGGCGGGCATTAAAGTCCCCCATCAGTATGACTTGGCTCTGGAGGCCAAAGAGGGCTGCGAGGTCATCCTGAATATTGAGCGTGGATCTTTGTTTGACATAGCATGAGCCAATTAAAATGTGATAAGAATTCGGGATTTTGAGTTTAACTAGTGTGTGTTCAATTATATTTGTGCTTGTGGCGCAAAGTTCCTTAAAGTCTAGTTGGTTTTTTATATATATGCCGCCCAAACACAAACACCCCTCCATGGGGGGTGTTTGTGTTTGGGCGGTGTGTGTGCAGGACAGTGTAATTTGGTATTTTTATTCTATTAGGGGGGCCGTTTATTTTAGTTTCCTGTAATAGTATAATGTGAGGGTGCTGCTCTTCAGCAAAATCCCTCAACTCCTGAATTTTATTTGTCAAGCCGTTCGCGTTCCAAGAGATGATGGTAAAGGCGTTTGGGGCGGGGGTCATGATGCTAGTTTAGGTTCTGGTTAAAATGTTGATCAAGGAGCCCGAGCATTTTCAGTCCCTTATCCACAATGGGGGTGTTCTCTCTGAATATGCAACAAAGATCTTTGAGGAATAACATAATTTTATTTAAATTTAAAGTTTTAAAGATGTCTGCAATTTCTTGATACATATTTAATGCCTCAGCTATGGGTGACTGTTTTTCGTTAGTAGGATTTGTGTTTTTTTGTTTTAAATTTGGGTGTGCGTTTTCCTTGTAACTTCCAGTGGTCTTCTGGTTGAAGCCGGGGGGAGGGGGTAAGTCCCTTTCGTCTGGATATCTCTCCGGGGTTTTTTCAGTATCTCTGTTGCCTAAGATTTCAGCAGTTCTGCTTTTCGATATTTCCCCGTCCCTCCTGGCAGTTCTCGAGTCATTTTCTGTTACTTCCGACGAGGGGGGCGAGCAGATTTCTGGCTCTATCACAGCAGTGGTGCTTCTTTCTGAGTTGCTATCTTGAGCTTCGTTCCAATTGGCTCTGACACTTGGAATGTCCCTACAGGCCATGTTCCATGCATTTGAGGAGGCGGGGGCAAACTTTCTGGGGGAGGGGGGGTGAGTTCTCGAGGTGGGCATATTTCTGAGATTTGTGCGTTGTGCACGGGCTGGAGAGTTGCATCTGGAGTTTGTTGCTGGGCTGTATGGGGTCCTGTGAAAATTTTCTCTTTGATGAGGGGGGGGGGGGTCCTCTGTTTGAGGGATTACCAGGGCAGGCTCTGTAGTTGGCCGGATGGGGGCCACCGCAGTTGGCACAAGTGGCCGGGATGGATCTAGGTTTTGTGTAGTCTCTAGTGGGATGTTAGCCAGCGCATTTTAGACACCTGTAGTCGTGACTACATTGTTCCGAGGAGTGTTGCCACCCCTGGCATCGGTAACATTGGGCATATCCTTTGGATATAAAGGGCACAATCTCTGCGAAAATAAAATTCACGTGTCTCGTTTTGTAGAGTTCTTCTAGATCTGTGGAAGCGGGGAGGTGCATTAGAAAATTGGGGAGGGGGAGCTTTGTTCTAAGGCTTCTCATGTTATGTATTTTAAGTGGTTGGTACCCCATTCCCTCAAAAAATTCTTTATTTTCTCCGGGGGGTAAGAAGGGGGGAGACCTCTGATGACTACCTTTTTGGGTTTATCTGCCTTCAGATTGATCGAGTGGAATTTATATCGGTTTTGAAATTAAATATTCTTGTACCGCTCTATATTGATCTTCCGTTTTAGTATAGGCTCAAAGTATTTCTCCGGTGAATTTGGCCCTTACTTGACCGTCTGTGAGCCTTCCTAGCTCAGACATCAGAATTCTGGGGTTCTCATTTATTTCTATGTAAAATGGTTCTGGGTGTTGGCTCCAACTGGTCGTTTTGGGGGGGGGGAGTGTATCGTCACTCGTTACAACATCAAAGTTTTCCTCGTTATTTACATTTGCAGATTCGGCTGAGTGAGTTATTAAATTTTTGCTTGGGTTTTTCTTTCTGCCTACTGTTATCCAATCTTTTTCCGAATCGATATCATCCTCAGTTACTTCGGTTACCTGAAGTTCCGCAACATTCTCGGAGTTTACAAGGGGTGGGTTATCCTTTTCAGTGGAAGTTTGAGAGGTTTTTTTATTAATACTACTTTCCTCGCTAGAGTTTACATTTTCAATTACAGTTAATTTTTTTGATTTAGACCTGGTGGTTCTCACCGATTTGGTTTCCTTGATTTTATCATTGCTCTCGAGGTAGTACCTCTTTAGTTCGTCTCTCTTTTTAGAATCTAGATAAGTCAAGTTGATGGCAATGTCATTTAGTCTAGGAGGGGGGGAGCAATTCAGTAAATAGAGATCTGTACACATACCTCGTATCTCCTGGTTGGTCCTCATCTGGCTGTCCGAGTCCATTTTGTCTTTGTTGATCTCTAAATAGGCAACTGCAGCTTTGGCAAGGTGATGTATTTCGTTGGCATAATCCCATGCTTTGGCCTGCTGTTCATCTAATTCGATATCAGCTTCGAAGATCGCTTTCAGGATGGTGTAGAGCTCTGGAAGTCCAACATCACAGGTGTTGCCATGCACTTTCATCGTGCACGTGGTCAGCTAGGGTACACGTGGTCAGCAAGGGTGCACGTGGTCAGCAAGGTCGGTGCGGGTCCGCGAAGGGGAACCGGTAGCTTCGGCGCGAAGTCAGGTCGATGCCCGCTGCGGAGGGAGAAAGGTCGTCGGTCAGAGCGGGAGAAAAAGGTCCGAGCTCATCGGCTGCTACTCTCCGAATCCATTGATACCGATGTTTGCAGTTCTGTCTTTATTGTTTTTAAAATCTGTCTGTTTGCTTTTTTTCTGGTATTTTTAATATACGTTAAATTTGGTATACAGTTTAGTCCACTAGAACATTTTAATCTATAAAAATTTAGCAGATCTTCAAAAAATAAAATGGGGATTTTTTTGCGATTTGGCCCACGAAAAATCCCCCTTCACTTCAACAAAATTATATAATTCCTTCAATAAAATAATATATATATATATATATATATATATATATATATATATATATATATATACACAGGGTGTCCAGTGCTATCGGTGCCCAATGGCTATTTACTCAACCGTTAGTCCCAGAGATACACTTTCAATTGCAAAGATGCTTTAAATTTTAAAATCAATTATCTTAGAAACAGTTTAAATCAGTAAATGCATTTCTGAGAGAAATACGAAATGCAAAATTTTATACAGTCCCCCGGTCCTACCAATTATATTTAGGAAAATCATCCTCATACAATTTTATGCAAAATAAAAAAAAAATCATCCGTTTACGACCAAAATTGCCCGACTTATAGCTGTTTAAAATTGGACCTCATTTTTACTGAAAAATGGTCCATACGGTGCCTGACTGGTTGGTTGCCTGAAACGGGACATTTTTATGCGTGGAAAAGGGACTTAAGTCATAAAGTTTAATGCTTCATAACTCCGTGAATTTTGGTCGTAAAAAGATTTTTCTTTTTTGCATGAAATTGTATGAGGATGATTTTCCTAAATATAATTGATAAGACCGGGGAACCGCATAAAAATTTATATTTCGCATTTCTTACAGAAATGCATTTATTGATTTAAACTGTTTCTAAGATAATAGATTTTAAAATTTAAAACATTTTTGCAGTTGGAAGTATATCTCTGTGACTAACGGTTGAGGAAATAGCCATTGGGCACCGATAGCCAACTAGACACCCTGCACTGGACACCCTGCACTGGACACCTGAATAGCACTGGACACCCTATATATATATATATATATATATATATATATGCTTGTATGCATAAATACATATATGTATACCTGAAATTCGGATGATTTAAATTTGCTTATAAAAGAACGTGATTCGGAAAAAAATACATGTCACTATTGACTAACATCAAATTTGAATACAGAATCTAAACTTGACTAAATGAGATCAGATTTAAAGCTTTGCTCACGGTGAAGCAAACAGCACAACTGAATCAGGTATGCTATTATTGAAATTCTGCAACACCGAATTGACATCAACTATGGTTAAGTGGAAATATATGTACCGCAAAATACCATCATTGGCACAATAAATACATAATATATAAAATTGCTACTTGTAATAAATAAAAATTTCCTTGAATAAAGCAGGCATATCTCATTTAGGGAACTACAATTGTGTTATACGCCACTTACTTCAGGCTAAAAGGAGAAGAGTATGCGCACTTGACAACAGTTAAGTAAAACTATTTTTAATAAATTTTGCAGGTAAGACGGGTACTATTACCTATCAAATTCTTCGAATGCAGCTAATAGGTATTCGCTGTGGAGGAACTCTAAAAAAATGAAGAAGGGCTGAGACATCATTTCTGCAGTATCACTGAAAATATAATCTCAATCTTTCTAATGCCTACTCCAGAAATTTTAGGCTCAAAAGGATGTAATGATTACATCCTTTTTCGTTTCTGGACACGATTCCAAATAAGTAAAATCATCGCCAGAAGACCTATTTCGGGATTTCTCACTACCTCCCAATGACCAGAACATAGATTTACGGTAGGGACGTATAATCGAAGAGCGATTGAACCTTTTGGTGGTGGTGCCACTCGGTAATTTCGTCTCGGGAAGATATCGACCAGTACTCTGAAACGAGGACTGAATACGATAAATCTCTATGAACGTTTGCCAAAAGTATGTAGAAGACCCAGACCGCCCGACTCACCATTGGGAATGAACAACTGTCTAGGCGGTCAGTACTAAAAGTATGTGTATCATTGAGTTCCGGAGCCAGAAGAGCATGTTTACAGTAATTCAGTAAGTATGTTATGTAAACCCGAACACAATGAGGGACAGCTTTACTCACAGACGAATCGAGATTTGCTCTCATATCGGACAGTAGAAATGTACTAGTCAAGTACTAGTAGAGAGCAAGTAATCAGTCTAGTATTATGGTTGAACACCATGCTTTACGTCGTAATAGTTTGGTTATGTGGTCCGGCTTTTCATGGGAAGGCCGTAAAGAACTTCATATTCCCTCAGATGGCATTGTAACGGAGCAGAGTAATTGCGTCAACGTCCTTGTTCCCTTTGACAAACTTTATTAAGCTGTAGTTAAAAAGAATTTCTTTTTAAATTAACGACACGCTCGTACACATAGCGCGAACCTAGAGGAGGACTACATTTTACAGTGAAGGTATTGATTATATAGCGTGAGTTATGGATAGAGTATTTTTCAGATCTTAATTATATCGAAAATGCTTTGGTTGCTTTCAGGAGAGTTGTCTCCCCAACTACCTCCTTTCATCATCCTCCAGGAATTGGAAACTGTTTTTATATAGAATGTTCACATTACCCTCAGTCACCTTGGATCACTTTATTGATTTGATGTTTTGTCGGTGTCAAACCTGTATCAAGATCCGAGAGGGCCATATTCAGTGTTAAGCATAATTTGGACCCTCTATGCATCATTCAAAATGTTTACCTTCTCGATGTATGATTTCGGTGCAGCAATTTAGGAGCAAATAAAATCCTATATGTACCTGCCTCATTAAAGTTTGTATGATAAAACAACTTGTCTCGGAGAATTTTCCTCTAAAATTTGGAGAAAATTAGTGCAGAACATAATGAATAATGCATTAACTATTCGTTATGTCGAGGTGGTTCACGAACCTTCGAAAAGTCGCCAAATTGGCGATAAATAGCCAAATATGGCAACGACCCCTTTCGAAATTCATCATATGGCAACCATAGATTTACGTCATAGGAAATGTTGAGTGTACGGGCGTTTCCTTCGCCTGGTTTTCAAAAGATGACTGACCTACCCACCTATAAGAAATTAAGCGAATTGAAACTCTTTACAATAATATTAAATTATAGAAATTCAGGCTTATTTAGAAAATAAAAAAAATAGATATATATATATATATATATAAGATTTAATTGTAGATAGCCAGGACATGTATCATCAGTGTATTCATGCTACTCCCACATTTCATCTCCTTCCGTTTTTAGTTTGTTTAGGGCATTAAAAAAGAGTTTATTTCCAATATATATATAAAAGAATGATACATTTTTAAGCAGATGGTCACCTTTCAAATCAGTTTTCGCAGATGCAAACATGGCTCCAGAAATTGAAATACATTTTCTGTGTTGATATTACATTAGCAGTAATTCTGCCATTTCAAGTGTTAAATTACATTTTATTTTATTTATAGCCCGACAGGTCTTAGGTACATTTTTTCGACGATAGCCATTTTTATAATCCTTTAATAAGCCCAAAAACGAATATAATAATTCCATCCCTTACAGAGTATAAGATCACGAATATTTAATAGTGAAATAATGTTGAGTATTGACCATATCTATCGATAATATTCTAAAAGTATATACTATATATAAATGATTTAATAAATCCAAAATATAAAGCCATTTCGCTGCCTAAATACAAAAAGCTAAATCGATATAAGGCCGTAACTAATTAAAGTAAGCAAAACATAGGCTAATTACGATGATATGTTCACGATTCATGTAAATTCACTGTGTAGGGTTTCAAATTTCGTCGGTGTTAATTTAGAGCATTTGGTAGCTCCTTCGCCATTTTGTAAAGACCATATATACACTGCATAAATTATGTGTCTGTACTTCTGCAGAGCTGTCAATTTACGTTGCAGCCAGACGTAATCTGAACTGATTTTTACTTTCCTTATATGCATAGTATAATGTATAAGGAAAGTATTGTGACGGGGTCGAAAGTTCGAACTCGAGTTTTCGATTAGAGAGCACGTTTCAAGCATCCCAGAACATAAATCAAACGTTTTTGAGGTGATGTCTGTATGTGTTTGTGTGTCTGTGTGTGTGTCAGTGAGTCTTTGGAGACGATGTCTCACGAACGAGTGGAGCTATTCAAATGAAATTTGGTAGCAAAATTACAATCCGTGATTACTGGAAGTCTATTGTTTTCATACGCTGTCGAATGTTCATAACCCCCTCCCCCTAAATTTTCGAGTGAAATTTTGAAAAAATCATAAAAATATCAAAATATTTCATAAATTTACGTAAATAGCCATTACTTATGTAAATTTTCATTAGAAGACGATTGACATAAATTTAGAACGCTAGCATGAACGGTTCCTTCTCAAGATATGGTACATTTTGAAAAAAAATTATCAAAAACTCAAAAAATATATATATACATATATTAACTATTGTGAAATATGTTTCTATATATTTTTCATATGTAATATCATGCGATAAATTTAGTAACATCATTCTCGTGCTTCTAACTCGTTCCATTCATCAGGAAAGATACTTTGGGTAATACTTTTGTATTTGGACGTCAATAGTCATTTATCTGCTATAAGAATAATTTATTTCTCTATCTATAACGCTTGGCAGTATTTTGGCGGTATGTCGCCCACTTGGCGACTTTTTTATATGTCGCCGAATTAACAAAAATATCTCCAAATTGATAAAAACGACGCTGAATTAATGAAAATGACGCCTAATTGATGAATTAATTATTAAAATATTTTAATATATGGATATATGGATTATGTCGTTTATTGAGGATGCTATCAATATTGATAATTGTTTATTTAGAGTTACGCAAAATATAAGCCAGTTGGATATTTAAAAATATTTTTACATATTGTCATCCGGAAAAGTTTTCTATTTGCCCTGTATAAATATATCTGAATGCTGTGTCACATAAGTAGAAATTAGGTTAACATAAAATGTCTCAGGGGGGAGGGGGGTTGCCCGCCTGGAAGTATGCCTGAAAGAAGCACTGGCTGTTACATTTTTCATCTACCACTTTTTAGGGCTCACGATGCACTCTGCACGGGAGCGAGAAATCCGCTAATGATAAAACCTGAAGTAATTCACAAAAATAAAGATCACATTCTGGATTTACAATCAAAGTTTTTGCTATAGACAAAATAGGCAAATGCTGGAGACCCGCATTATCAAGAGACCTATTTCTACAATCCCATCCATTATTCGTATAATAAAAAAAAAAGTTTTATATTTTCTTAATATCACTTCAGAACCTGAGATTCACAACGCATATTTATATTCCCTACAATACATAATGATAGGTTTAAAAAACCTATACCCATAAAACCCCATGGAAGTAAAGGCTACTCCATACTGAAAAAATGACAATAGCATTTGAGACAATAATTCAGGTGGCTCTGCGAAAAGATAAGCGCCCTTGCATTGCATGTATTTCTATGGTAAAAGGCTTAAAATATTTATCTAAACTGTCAATTATTTTAAACAAATTAGTAGCGCAATACAAATTTTATACGCTGAATTTTTTTCACTCAAAATTATTTCGCTCTGGAGTCTGGAATATAAGTGATATGAATAAAATGTTCATTGAATTTACATACAGAAGCAGACGATTTATAGCATTGTCCTTTTTGATGAAGTTTTAAGTTTCCAAGTACAGTAAATTATTGCAGTACTGTGATAATTTAAAAAATATCAGTGCTGAATGTATCGCATTTTAGAGATGTTGAAATAAAATTCCTTTTCAGTTGGAAAGTGCTTCATTATCAATGCTTTATGCATTACTGATCTTTCTTGTTTACATAACCGGCCGAAAAATTTCAAGGAATTGAAATAAAAAAATAAAATATTCCCATATATATTTAATAAGTGCTCTCTAACTCTGCGTGACATTTTTATAACTCTGCGTGACATTTTTATATAAAACCCCACGCAGTGAGATCTGATATGTTAAGATAAACCGTTTTGACCACGTTTCCCGTTTATGGGAATTTTAGCGGTTTCAAATTAATAGAAACAACAAATTATCAAGTAAAAATTGCATAACTGGACATTTATGCAATTCTAAGTGAATTCCATCTTATATGAAAAGGGGGATATATATTAATTCAACTGATATAAATAGCAAAAGAGAAAGAGGGAAAAAGTAATACATAGGGAAATTCGTGTACTGCTCTCATAATTTTGATTTTATTTTTTTATAAAATAAAACATTTTAAAATTTACATTATCTCAAAATTAGTATTACTAAATGAAACTAAAAGTATGAAATACCTCAAATTATGATATTAAAAATTCCAAAATTCTAAAACTACAATGGCAGATACATGTCATACTGCACAATTTCATAAATTATTGTTTTATTTGTTGTCAAAGTTGATCAAATTTTAAGCATTTTGTTTAAGATGAGTGTGGTGAAACAAATAAGCGCAGCCAATGTGCAGCGTTGTGGAGTCCCTAGTCATAGACGACTTTAACCTCCGGTATGAAAATAATATGTGTACTCATGACATTACTTGAGTAGAAGGGTAAGTAATAAGAAAAATAAAGAAAAAGAAAAAGCAGCATACAGAACAATTGCAGCCTTCCAAAATTGGAAGGGGCTTTTATGTAATTTATTCTAAATATAAAAATAATAATTAATTAATGATGGTTATTATTTTAATGTTTGTATATCTTAAATTAACCTTATTCGACCTCGTAATCTTAATAATAAGCACAAGATCATGAGTTAATTATAAAACCCACCTTTTCTGCAGTCCGGAGTCTACCTATAACAAAACCAAAATGTCCCCAAAACCAAAGAGTCCAAGAAGATAAACACTAGTTATAGAGTACTTATTTAAATCACATTTCATTTTGATTACAAAATTATTTATTTAAACAAACCTGTACTTACCACTAACATCTTCAGCTAATAATTTCACAATTTGTATTCATTTTCAATTTAACTTAAAGGCGAGTGTGAAGATGAAGAGTAATTTACAATCTTATTGTTTGAAGTCATACATCCCTTATAGGCTGCAGTCAGTCACAATGCAAAAACAAATCGAACTTTCGTCATTACATTTAGTTAATTTTCTTTTAATTTTGTAGCGCAGTAATATTTTAAGAAAGCCGAAAAATTGTTTGAGCCTTTGCTTTTTGAAAAGGAATTTTTACTTTAAATAATAGTGAATTTGATGAAAATGAAAATTTCTCAAATAGAAATTCAAACATCCACGCTTTACAATTACTGTCTTAAATAGACTGTCTGAATATTGTTTGAAATTTATCTGAGCCATTTTTCACAAAAACAGTTTGTTTTGAATAAGACTTTAAAAGTCTTTCCATGCGGAAAAAAGTGATCCGGATAAAAGCGCACACAGGGACAAAGATTTATTTATCTAGGTGGTAGTTACTTATTAGTATAAACGAAATATATATATATATATATATATATATAGATCTTAGCAAAATCTCAAAAAGCAATTTGAATCAAAAAGCATTCTGTATTTTGTTCTTTCAGTCACGTTCTATGTGTGAAAATGAATTGATCGGATTGGCTTTTTCCATAAAATATGCTTGTGCAGATATGGATCACTTTTTATACCCATCTAAAATGCGATTTTTATGTACTCTTAAAACAAGAAAATATGTTCTTAGAATAAATAAGCGACTCTGAAATTTTGCGAAACATTTTGATATTTAATCTGTGCGTTGTTATATTTAAAAGCACAGGAAGCCAGTGGATATGATGCGAAGACGCAGAAGAATAAGTAATTACTTATAAAATACCATCAATTCATCAACCAATTTAAACGCAATTACTAATAATTTTCGCAATGTTTTGCATAAAAATGCAGTTTTAAACAACAGCTTATGTAAACGTGTATGTTGTCCATGGTACAAAATAGCTTTTCTTTAAAATGTGTTTTTGCCATCAGTCCCCCACACAAATTGTTAAGATTCCCGATGGGGCTATGTTATGTTTATTATAGTACCATGTTTATTCTTGCTATTATTGTTATGGAGTTGTATCATGCGCAAGCAACATACTTATTCTTGCTATTATTATTATTATAGAGTTATGTCAAGCGTAGATAGCATGTTTATTCTTGTTATTATTTTGGGTAGTGTGACAATACGGAAAACTAAGACGCCTGTCATTTTGAGGGAACACATTTCGCTTGCTTCGTCATAATGCACGTCACTGAAACAAACTTTAAAAAACCATCAATATATAGGGGGAGAGGGAGGGAAGATGGGCATAATTATGACTTTCCTATTTACAGATTGATATATTTAATAAACAGTTCCAGTCTTTCAAATTATAAAATGCACTTTTATTAATACTACACTCAGGCTTTTTAATGTACATTGAACAATTTTAATACAGAAACAATATGTAAAGAACAATACAAACTTCCCATCTCAGTCAACCTATCGGTAAGACAGACACCACATAGGTGTAAGATGGACATAGTACTTAGCCTTATTCATCTTCTTTGCATAACTGTCTTGAAATGCATTTACCTCCTTTGGCTTCGTCTTTAATTTTGTTAAACTGCGTATTGCCACACTTGACATGCAGCACAATTCATTCTGATTGCGGAATGAAACAGATAGTTGGAAGAGCTGAGGGCACCTATCGGTGTTTTCCTCTTTGGTGTGTTGTGCGCGTTTGCAGATTTGAAATTTGTGCGAGTTTGCAGATTTGAAATTGGAGAAAGACTGTTAAAGGGTACATTGGCTAGGGACGAATTGCCTGCTATTGATGGATTTATGTGATCATGAACTACGGTAGACCGGGCTGTTGGCTATGAGCTGCTGATTGTAAAAAAAACCTTGTGTTTGAAAGCTCGTATGCACCATCCAAGGTAGAACATTGATGACTGTTTTGTTAGTCATGGGTAGAACACTGATAACAGTTTCTTTAGTTATGAGTAGAACACTGATGACAGTTTCGTTAGTCATAGCGAAATCCAGCAAGTCAGAACTCCAGATATGAAGTCCATCGACCAGCATCCGGATTTCTTAGGAAGCATATAGGGCTCTTTCAAGGCCACCTAGAATAAGAGGCCCGGACATTGACAACTCAACCGCAGCAACGGAGGGAACGTATCTCCCGTGCGTAACACGTACGGAATCTGACACAGATGAATTTCTACAGTAATAAATAAGACTAATATGAAAAAATATATCTCTAAACTAACAAGTAAATTAGAATAAACTTCAAACTGTGATTCTAAAATAAAAAATGATCTACATTGAGAACAAATATTTCTTCACTCTCTTCTGTAAACATTTATGTTAAAGTTATAATAATATAATAAACAATTATATTAATATTTATATAATATTTAAAATATATCAAAAAACAAAACTTATAAACTTTAGAAATTCAAATAATATTTTATACCTATAAATTAGGAAAAAGTAATTGCATATTATTCACTATAATGGGAGAAACTGCTGACACTTACCTATGACTTTAAAATACATATTTCATTAGCTAACATACATATATATATATATATATATATATATATATATATATATATATATATATATATCTCCAGATCTAGCATTTAGTTTTAAAATATAAGCAACATAAAACGCAGTGAAATAGTTATGAATATAAATTTCTAAATTTAACTTTTCTATTTTGTGACGGTAACTTTTGCAACATTATTACTTTTACACTAATACTATATTTCAAAAACTCTTGATACCTACCTATTTAACTTGAACAACATTTTATACTGTAAATCTAGAATTCATAAAAAATGCGAAGAAACATGCCTGTTTAAAAATTCTGAAAATTCGTCATTTAAAATTCAAGCAAATTTGTGCATAATTTTCTACATGCAATGAAACTATTTAAATTATTAAATCCATCAAGAAATGTAACAGCATTTCTTCAAATAAGGAAGTAAAATACAAAAACAGGGCTTTTATGAGTTGTAAAAACATTTTATCTTATAAGCCTAATTAAGTGACATCAAATTTATATTAAAATGTATCATACTGTATATGTAGCAATAAATAGCTAGATTTGTATTTTGTCTGAAAAAAGTATATTCAAAATTAACTCAAATTTTCTGAGTATCTGAGTGCCATGTGTGTGTATATGTTTTAACTAGTACACACCATTAATATTGTGTTGAAATGTGAAATTATTTATTATTCTTGTTGAAATGTGAAGTTATTAAGTTTTTCTTGAAGCAAGTAAATAAAATACAAAAAAGAAGAGCTTTTTATGAGCATATAAAAACTTTATTACAACAAATTTATAAATCCATGTAGTTGGAGTTAACAAAGTTACATAAAAAATAAAATGTATCTGCCACAAAAGCTAGATCCATATTTTGTCTGAAAAGTACCTGCATATCATATGTGACATTCAAACAAAAGTTACCCCCCCCCCTTTATATCTACTGAATACCAACCTGATATATATTAAATGATGTACATAAAGTATGTATTATAAATAAATACTACTGATTTTACAGTAAAAGCATTTATATTAAATCCAAAAAAATTTAACATTTGCATTCCCCCCCCCCCCCAATTGAGTTCTGAAAAACAATTTTACTCTACGGATCAGGATATTTTCATTAGATACAAAAACTATTTAATCAGTTAAATCTAAATGAAACATTAAATACTTTGATTGTAATGTAATCAAAAACATCAATCAATAGCTTTTGATAAAAAATAAACATTATTAATGACATTATTATGGTAATAAACATTATTATGATACACAAGTTTTATAAACATATCGAGTTTCGCTGCACTTTTCTTTGGAAGAGCATACTCTTCATAGTCTGGGATTCCCCCCCCCCCCAAGTAACATCAAAACATCTAAATAAGCTTCAATAAACTTTATTTACACATACTCTGAGATCCCTCCTCCCAAGTAAAATCAAAACATCTAAATAAGCTTGAATAAACTTTATTTACACAGCATGTGTTGAAATGAAACTTACTGCATATATTTAATAATTTTTTCGGGAACGGTGTTTTGTAAAGCATTTACCTATGTGCAACGGTACTCAGGTTTTACAAACATATCGAGTTTCACTGCATTTTCTTTTGGACGAGCATATCTGGGATTCCGCCCCCCCCCCAGGTAACATCAAAACATTTAAATAAGCTTCAATAAACTTCATTTACACATACTCTGGGATTCCCCCCCCCACCAGTAAAATCAAAACATCTAAATAAGCTTCAATAAACTTTATTTACACATACTCTGAGATCCCCCCCCCCCACCAATATATTTACTTGCATTATTTCAACCCATCTAACGATTCAGTCAAATTCAATTAATATTATGTTGTAACTAATAAACACAGCACAAAAGTAATTATTTTTAACAAAAGCCTGACAATTCAACAATAAATAAAAACATCAATATGAAATTTTAAGTGTGAATGCATTATGCAATGATCACAGATACCCCCCCCCCCCCCCCCCATGCTTTATTTCTTAAACAATTATACAAAGGCATATTCCGTATATTTCATTTGTAATACAGTTTCTATGTTCTATGATTTATCAAGGCTATTTCGATAATTCTATGATTTATTATGGCTATTTCGATAATTCTATGATTTAGCAAGGCTGCAATTTGATTCATTGATACTTTAGATTAACTTAAAATAACATATCATGATGTAAGGAGTAATTTGTAACAGATTTTGTCTTTCTAAGGTCTAAAAAATGTACGATTAACGATCTCAACAAAAAAGGCAAATATTTACTTCACAAAAGTCTGTAATAAAATTATGCTTAAAATGCAAGGTTCAGTGATGAATAACAAGTCATTCAGGCAATATTAAACATGAATTAAAAGTACTTTTCCCAAGATATAAGACTATTCGTACAGATATAGCAACATTCGGCGCTACACGTGCTATGTGTTACAAAAATGTTAAAATTGCATGCATAAAATAAGACCAAATAAAAAATAACTCACCATTTATGAAGTCCTGTTTGCAGTAGACACTATAATCCAAGTAGGCACGTATTTAAATTATTTTTTTTATTTAAAAGTATGAATTTTTGAAAGTCACTCGTGTAATTTCAATACACTTTCGTACACTCGCAGTGATTGCATATCCCTCCGCGGCTGACGTCACGTATCCCATGATTCCTAGATGTCCGAGCCTTGTTTTAGATAGCCTTGGCTCTTTCAACTATCTGAGGAGCATATCGTTATTAATGTAGTCGGTATCAGACATGTAGATACAGGAGCTAGGTGAAAAGGGTGCCCCTCCATCGATCAAAAAGGTTGCCCCTTCTATTTCCCTTGAATATCACCGCAGGTGGTATAAATCGACCATCTGGAATCAGAAGAGGTAACCAGGTAAAAAATGTAATCATTTAACTTTTGCCATGGGATTAATGGCATAACGAACTTTGCATTTTTTTTCCAATTACTGTATTCGAGCGTCCAATTTCCTTGTATTCGAGCAGCCAATGCCAATTTCGTCAACTTTGTACATTTTATGATACATTTCCAAACAGATATTTTCATCATCCACAATATTCTCCAACAAACTGAAGGAAGCATGAACTTTATTCCAAGAGTTTGAACCTTAGACAATTCTACTTCCGACGTATCTTTAGCTATCCTGGGATTTGATTATGACTGCTGGCTAAAAGTTTATAAAAATTTGAAAAAAAATGTGGCGACCTGCCTTCCCTCACATATACTGTACTCATCTTCTTTCCAACAAACATTTTTTGGTTATGCCCTCTTGGCAGAGCAGGTGTGGGATACGTGAGCAATTTCCTCAAATAAAAGTCAGTTTAAACTTGCTCTTTATGTCCATGAAACATTAGTTATCATTTTCGGCATACTTGTGCGAAATATAGCTTACCAAAAAAGAGCACAAAATTTCTAAAAATTATGATTTTACCGTAGTTTTATGAAGAAATGGGGTAAAAAAAATCTATTCCTAACAACTCCAACTGCTTCTTCTTTTGCTAGAGAATAATTCCACAGCAACTCATCAGTATTAAATCAACAAGTGCTCCATATATTGAGTACGGAAAAACTACCATTGTTTCCATTGTCTCCATATGTACACCCCCCTTCCACCTCTCTATAATTATTTATCGGTTATCGGAAATGGACAATTATATTGTGTCATTTTAACACAAATTTGCTGATATATTTAAAGAAATTCAATGGAAATCCGACGGTGAAAATTTTTTTTAAACCATTTTGGTCTAAAAAATGAAACAACGTTTAACAAAGAGAGACAGACTAACAAGATGTATTTTGAAATTATGTTGCAAGATATTGAATAACTACATTTTAAGAATTTTTGTATGGAATTTGATTAAGTATTTAATACATATAGCAATGATTTTTTTAATTAAAAACTAGTAATTAGACTTGGAATTTTCCAATAATATAGATCGTTTGAATCATTCTGACAAATTGTTTCATTCTAAGTCAGCATTTAAATCTGCCAAGGACAAGGAAACTAACACGGAACGAAAAATAAGTTAAGCTTTTTTATACTTTGATTTTTTTTTAATATGTATGGCACTTAACGTCGAATCTAGTCATCAGAATCAAAATATTGCCCACATAGGTTATGTTTCATGGTCGATACCATAACTATGTAAATCTTCAGACTTATAGTTCACCCAGGAAATTCTGAGCAGTCCAGAAATACTTTTTAGACCCCCTCCCCTATTTTAAGTTCAACTCCATTAAGTTCTGTTCTACAGACAATATTATAAATATATGAATATTTAGCCCTCCATGTCAAAGGGATGTTTCAAGAGGGCTTGAAATGTCTTACAAAAATAATTAATTAATTACGCCCCCCTTCCCAGTGAGGAAGAAAATAAAATATTCGACTCTGTTAGGTTCTGAACCTAACAAACTATAAGTATGCAAGTATTTAGCTTTGCAGGTGAATAGGAGGTTTCTGGAGGGCCTGGAAAGGATTTTCGAAGGACCTCGTTTTCATACTCAATCCTAGACATACTCTGAACTTAGAAAGAAAGCATAATCTTTTCCACTTGCATAGTTAAATAAAATAGATCCTAAATACATCCTAGAAAGCAAAAATAATAAGATAAAATACGTGGAAAAGGTTTTTGGGCATCCGCTATTTCATTCACATAGAATATATGAACAAAAGTAAATTTGTAAAAAATCTTGCTATCCCTGCCGTGACTGGAACTGCTGACCTTCGGAAAAACGCCTGCAAACTTCACGCCTGCAAACTTAAGGGTTTGTCCTTGGGCTTTGTTGATGGTCATGGCAAATGCCAGTCTAACTGGGAACTGGACTCGTTTGAAGCTAAATGGTAGGTCGGTTGGTATCAACGGTGTATGCCAGGTATGAATATGTCCTCTCCTTTTGCCTTTCCCTTTAATACCTTGGCTTCTATGACATTTGGTAAAATATTTTTGACACAGAGCCGTGCATCCATTGCATAGTTTTGGTGGATCCAGATTCCTTAGAAGCATTATTGGTGATCCTTTCTTTAACTTCAAGATATGAGGAGACATTCCAGGTGGCTCAAGGTAGTTAAGAAATTCCAGCGGATAATTAACGACATCATCGGTGTCCACTGCAGATTCAAATGATTTGTCATGATATAAAATGCTGATAATTAAATAACCATTAATCCTTACAAAATGCTGATAATTAAATAACCATTTTGATTTCTTAATACTTTTCGTTGTTGAATAAGCCTGTGAAAAATAAACCATTTAAATGAATTTAAAGTTTCCATTTAAATTCATATTTCAAACCTGCGATTTTCAAAAGTGACTAATACGTTCAATAAACTTCCAAACAACTCAGATATTTAATTGACTTTCACGTTTTAAACCAACGGTTTCCAACCTTTATCGTCAGGAATCAGAGTTAGAGAATAGAACTCCTAGGAAAAAGTTTCGTTTTCAATTAATGTCTCGACAACCCCTGGTTGTAGAAACTAGAAACTTGGACTAAATTTATGAATGGATATTTTAAAGCTACCCATAAAATTTCATTAAATTCGGTGCAACTTTTCTCCCGTGATGAAGAGACAAACAAAAGTTTCGTTTTTCACTAATATCTCGAAAACGTCCAGTTGTAGAAACTTGAAACATAGACTACTAAATTTTAAGTTCGGCTATTTAAAGACTACCCACCAAATTTCATCAACTTGGGTTCAGCCGTTCGCCCGTGCTGTTGGATCATACGTACATACATACATACGTACATACATACATACTTTTGTTCTTTATATATATAGATTTTAAATTTGTACATATATATACTGATATAATTAATAATATTAGTGAAATAAAATATAGGCATGTAACAGAAAAAATATTTTAGGATTTAGTATGTCATCAAATTTTTTGCATCTTTTTAACAACTTTGTCTCTCGTTATCCCAGATTCTAATAATAATTTACATTCCATTTTGAAGAAGACTTTGCACAATTTTAGAGATATAGCTTTCATCTAGGCAGAATATTTTTTGCTCGCAAAGTTAAAAAATAAATAGATCTTGTAAAGCAAAATCATAATTTAAAATACGTGGTAAAATGCTTTGGGAATTCGCCATTACAGTCACATACACAATGGTTGAACGAAGATAAATTGATTGCGAAACCATTTTCGTGAGCAATCTTGGCGAATAAGTAGTTCACTCATATTGCCACATAAATTTGAATTGGGAAACGAATATTTGTTTCTTAAATTATAAAGTTACGTGAAACAATGAGAGGATGTATTTCATATATATCCTATGATAATGTAATTATATGCAGCCATATAATTATATGCAATCATATAATTATACTTAAGAACACTATTCGATATATACGTTTATTTCTCACGTTGAATTTTTTTCTGTGATTACATTTAAAAGATGTAGTCAATAAAATCTCTGCGTACATTAAAACATTATAAGATGAACAATAAATTACGTTTTATTGCATTACGTTTCATATGTTTTCTAAATTTACCTTTTAAGAGGTGCACGAACCCAGGAAGATAAGAATTTAAAAATATTATTTATTATTTCAAGAGAGTCTCACATTAAATGTTCGATTTGTATTATAAAATAACACTCCTTTATGTTATATCAATAAAAATGTATAAATTGCACTCCTTTATAATAAGAAAAAATATGAAATTAGGTACAAACAAATAATTAAGATGACAATTAAGATATTATCTTGAAATTTTGTTAGATTGGATGATACTGAAAGCATAAGACATTCCATTATTCATTCATTTAACAACGAAATAAGAAATATTCAAATACTCATAGTTATATAAATATAACTATTACTGTTGATGGTTTATTTATTGTAATACTGTCAATTTTCAATCAGTTTTCGATAATATGCTTATATAAGATAATGTGCTTATATAATATAATATGCTTATATAAAATAATATTTATGATAATATGCTTCAATTCATCTCTCTTAAATAATTTGAGATTATTTATTGTAAATTAACTAGATTGTGGATCAACTGGACTTTCTCATATCATAATACATTTTTATGTAATTTGTGTTTTTCTTTCTTTCTTCTTCCTAAACTTTACAAGTAACGTTTTGAAAAATCGGCTTCGTTGATCGAAATGATTACACTTATAGCGTGTTACCCTTCAATTTAAATTACTTGGCAAAATATTTAGAATGATACCATACTTGAGAATGTAACTTGCCCCCCTCCACCTCCTAAGGGGAGCTAATGACGTCACGAACACAATTGTATTGCTGCTATTTTTGATGATGATGGATCACGTCTCGTGATCAATGACCCATAAATAATCATTTTTATGCATGATTATGTGAAATTTTGTCCTATGCTGCTATATTAAAAAAAAATATATAATTTTGAATAAGTTTCGAATAAAAGTTTTTCAGTAAAATTTTATCTAGTTATAGATTTTTCAATAATAAAAATAATGAAGACGGGTGTAAAGTTTTGTGAAACTCCCAGAACATTTGCAGTAACTATTCTGTACACAAGAAATCGACCACGGATATCAGACAGACATCTCTCCAAAAAGCAGACAAAACGCATTCAGGAGGTCTTAAAACATATATTGGCATCGGAATCTCGAAATCGAACATTTTCATGAAAACAATACTTTCTCAGTACTACGTGTTATAAAGCAAAAATATATTTACTATAAACTGAAAGAAATTAAATGAAAAGCTAATTTTTAATTAACCTTTCAAAATTTTATGATATTAATGGGTTATAGGAAGTATTTTGTAAATCAAAACTAATAATTAGACAATTTGATTTGAATAACATCTATGCTTGGGTTATATCTGGCTACGAAGAATGTAAACATTTTGGAAGCTAATATGTCCAAACCTATGATAGCAAGAAAGATTAGGCATGCATAAAGAACTTATGAAACACTTTCCAAATGAAATGCAATTTTATTTAAACATCTCTAAAATGTGATACATATTCAGAGCCGATATATTTGAAATTATCACAGTACTACAATCCTTTTTTTGTATTTAAAAACTTAAAACTTCATCGAAAAGCATTAACTTTATTCATATGCCATCATCGAAATATAAATCGTCTGGCTCGCTATGTACAAGCAATGAATATTTGGCTTTAAGAAGCTCTCAGGGGTTTCAAGCAATCGTCTTGTAAAGTTCAAGGACATTGAAAATTTTCCAGTTTTCAAATTTTTAATGCTTATATCTCAAAAACTAAAAGTGAACTAACTATAAGACAAAATTTCTAGCCCTATGAAATCCCTCCCAGGTTATATAATTAGATTTTTGATCAGAGTCGTAGTTTCCGCAATATGGTGTATAATTTGCATTATATTTGACGCAAATTATAAACTATATTTTGAATATCGTCACTTCAAAATGGACTCAATGATATCGTACAATTCAAAATGGACTCAAATGCCAGCTCTTGTCATCGAGTCCAATTCGATGATTAGAACTTGCAATTCAATAGCAGTAGTTTAAAGGTAGCCAGTCGACTGGCCAGTTAGAAGATCTGTGCTTCGATTCGCAGTTAGAGTAGCAATGTTCTTGACTATGGATCCCGAGCAAGTTAACCTTGTAGGTGAGTGCAAATATGTCGGATGTCGTAAAGTAACCCTAGAACTGCTAACACGGATGCAGTGGACTCTGGTATATTAATCACCGATTTCAAATCGAGAGAACAAGGTCTTCACAGAAGCTAACCTGATGGATAAATAAAAACAGCAGGATTAACCTCCGAGGTGACTTACTAAGGTAGGAAAAGTAGAAGGTGGTAGTCAGATTCTGAGTTGTGCGCCAATCTGACATTAGAGGGTGGAGAATGCAGTATTTATTTCGATGACCAGAGCTCAACAGTGGAACATCAACTGGCCAGTACGAAGGTCATTGGTTCGATTACAGGTTGGAGCATCAAGGTTCTTTTTATATTTCAATATTTAGAACTATTTTGAAAAGTAGTTCTAATTTTGACATTTTAATGTTTTGAAAATATGGTTCAAATTTAGACATTTTAATATTTTGAACTATTTTTTTAAGTATTTAAATATTTAATGAAAGCAAACAACCTACAAAGAAAAATCATTTAGGCTGCATCGGAATGGTGCCACTGCTTTATTTTTTTTTAATATGTTAGTATGGTTTGTTAGTGTTACACGTTTATTCCAATGCAATTGTATAGCAATTTCATTAATGTTGTATAGCAATAGCATAACAGTGTCATTAGTGTTGTATAGCAATTTCATTAGTATTGTATAACAATTGCATAGCAATTTCGCGAAAACTCTTCCAAGATTAAAAAATTATCATTTCACCCTCGTATTAAAGAATAAATCCATAAAGATTTAATATACGCATTTCTTTTATTTTCCTTTCCAAATCTTTCAAACGTATTAATATATCAGAAACACGTGCCATTTCCCGCATACCTTTCATTTCCGATAAAGTAAGTGGAGCTCCCTTGTGAATTTTCATTTTTAAAATCACTTCGGCAGAAGTTTTACAACATTTTTCACAAAATAAAAGTTATGAAATGAATAAAGACACAAAAAAGATAAGTAGTTAAAAAAATGTTGAGAAAGTTAAAGGAATTGAGTTGCGAAATTAACTATTTTTTGTACGCCTGGAAAAGACGGAATTTAATTGATTGCGTTCATTGATTACTACATAAATCATTTAATGCCAGTTTATCTTTTTTACACAGAAATTATTTGTTTTTAAGATAAAACTATGAAAACGGATTAATGAAATGGAATAAAAAGTTCAAGTTTTTTTCATATCCTTTTTTAATCAATGTATTTAGAAAAAAAGCGTTTAACCATATAATTAAAAATATTTGAAGTATTTATGGATTTGTTCTAAGTGTATACAGTGTATTTCAAAAAGATTTTCTACAGTCCAAATAGTTCCCGGCCATCCAAAAAGCTACTCTAAGTCCACGGACGAGTCGGATGGTCTGGGCTTTCGACAGTCCAAATAGTCCAAAAAAAGTTCCATTATGATACGATGAAAATTACCCGATATATTATTCCTTAAGAATTTTGACAGCTAATAGGAGACAGCATGAAACTTTCACTAAAAATTAAGTGCGTATGTAAACTTTCAGATGGAAATTTTATCTAAAAAAATGCAATTCTTGTATGACCTCCTTGAGCTCTAACATTGACTAGTGTTTGAAACATCAATTTCTCAAAATTGACTATAGATAGACCTTAGATAATGACTGATATAGGTTTAGCATCCAATTCTACAGGGGTTCACTAATGGTTTCCATTTCCGGTAATGAATATGTCACTTCTAATTTTTACGAAAATTTGTATGACTGTATGCAAAAGAGAATTAAAATTTTTAGTATTTGCATCAAAACTGAAGTGCACACACCATTCTTCAGACATAAATAATTCTTCATAACTTTTTGTTCCAAATATGTATTTAACAATAATTTGCATTCTCTACGGAAAAACAGATCCAGTAAAAAGTATACACTATCACAAAGACATTTTTGTCTAGACAGTAGGTTTCTTTATTTGTATAGACGAAATATAAATAGAACTCGGAAAGCAAAATCCCCCTGAAACTACGAAGTAAAATATTTATTGTTCCTTGTCCTTTCAATCACGTTCTATGTATGAAAATAAATTTATCAGAGTTGTTCTATTCCTTGGAATATTCTGGCACAGATATGGTTTACTTATCTATCCATCTAAAATTCGATTTTTATTAAGTACTATCGAACTAGAACGTATGAAAAACTGACGTTAGAAGAAAGAAGTACATATAGAAATATAAAACATTTTTCAAAACCTTTTCTATTTTACCAATTCGATGGTATATTTAAGCGCACAAAAACTAAGATCCTTTTCAATTGACTGTAATAATTAATGTTTATTATCGGCAACGAATATGTTTAACAAGTGTTAAGGCAAGTTAAATGAAACAAGTTACATGGTTGTTTATTAAAGAAAATTTAAAATTCACGGAAATCCGGCCGATAAAGAGTTGTTTCCACATGAAAACTGTCAGGGAGAAACCAACCCAAGGCCGAAATTTCCCTAGGGAAAGAAATTTAACTTTAGAATTCTAAAAATTAGAAAATTATGCACCTTTTCCGGTGAAAATATGATTTTAAAAGTTTTTTTAATTCTTGATGAATTTTACTGAAACTACAGTAACATTAGATTTTTATTTACTTGTGCAATTAATTAGTAAATTTTTCCACTGTTTCAGTTGGGCTCTGCTGATTTCCCCCAGTACTCGGTTTTTCAAATTCTCAATAACTTTTTACCCTATAGGTTGTCCCTTTATACAGCTTGTCATGTTTAAATTGCATATGATAGCAATGAAATACCATGATATCATTTTCAAAATTTTTGAAGTTGGTAGTTTTTCACTTAGAAATGGAACAGAAAAACAAACTTTAACAAAGATGGATATGTTCGATTTGTACAGTCAAACCTTCTATAACGCGAATAATTTGTACCACATTATATGGAAACCGCGTTATAAGAAACTCATATTAGTGCAAATCAGATTAATTCGCACCGTGTTATATAGAAACCGCATACCATATTGTATGGAAACCACGTTATAAGGAAATCAGAATTAGTATGAAATCGAACAATACTTACCGCGGTATATGGAAACCGCATTAAGTGAAACTCAGAACATACAAATCAGGCTGATTCGTTCTACGTTATATAAAACTGCATTTTTAGAGCTCCATGTTATGAAATATACGTTTATAGATACAAAAGGCAATAGATATATGTTTACATATTTCGAATTATTTTTATTAAGACTTCATATAAGAAAATAAAAAAAAACAATGTGAAATATAAACTTAATACCCTTTTCTCAACAAAAATCCTATTAATATTCTCCATCGCTGCCAAATATTAATGGCATGATTATTTTTCTTTTAATGTCCTCTTCACTTTGCATATTTTCATTTTAGTTTTCAAATGTAGTTTTATTTCATCATTCTACCAAAATCTTTCTATAAGGAGCTAAGAAATTCTGTAATTCTCTTTTAACTTTTCACTTCGCACTATTGAAGCAATCCATCCTTTACCCATATTTTTGTCTACCAATGCATTTGAGTTGAATGTATTAATATCTTTACAGGGTATTTCCCTGATAACTGAAATTGAAAAATGATGATGTACATGGATGAAAAAACAGGAGAATTCTACATTAATTTCAACAGTAAACGTGTAATAGAAAAATGCATGCTATAGAGAAATTTCTTAAGCTAATTGAGTTGTATTATAGAGAAACCGCGTTTAAGACTACCGCGATGTATGGGAAAAGCGTTTTATGAGTACCGCATTATGAGTACCACATATCACAATAATTTCATCACATAGTTTTATGAGTACCACATGTCGCAATTTTGACCAGTGTTATATGGAAACCGCATTATGAGAATATCGCGTTATAGGAGGCTTGGATGTACTAAAATAAAAATGTGGACTATGGGAACTTTCTCTATATTAACATTTAATAATATCGGAAACGGCATTTGGTTGAAGAGGGGAATCTTTTGACAAATGGCTTTTATCCGGACAGCATATTTTTTGCTTGCGTATTTGAAATATATAGATCTTGTAAAGAATAGTCATAAAGAAAAACAGGTTGTAAAAAATGCTTTTGGTCTTTCGTAATGTATGTCACGTGCAGTGAATGAGCGAAGATAAATTGATCGAAGGAACATTTTCTTGAATATTGAGAACTAGAAGGTATGCCCGTCATATGACGGAATTCAAAATTTGCAAAATATTACCTCCCATTTGGCGTCATTTTTATCATTTTGGCGACATTTGCGACATCCAGCCAAATTCCTTGCCACATATTTTGCCAAACGTCACGACCGAACGGAGAAATTGCTTTTTCTTATAGTAGATTCTTATATTATTTCCAAGATATGGAATTTTCATCGATTTGGTGACATTTTCGTTAATTTTTGTGATACTTTATTCAATTTTGAGATATTTTAAAAAACTCGCTAAAATTGTCGCCAAGTGGGCCTGTTGGACTGACAGGCAAGTGCTGCGTAACATTATTACAATACTATTCTTTTTCAAATCATAATTAACTTTATTTGACGACATTTTTATCAATTTAGCGATATTTTTATCGATTTGCCAACATCGCTGTTAATTTGGCAATATATTAGCCAATTTGGCGACATTTTAAAAAGTCGCCAAATTTATCGCCAAATGGAATGATTGGACTTGACAGACAAACGCTATCGAAACATCATTACAATATTATTCCCTTGCAAAACGCAATTAATTAATTGATTTGGCATCATTTTTATCGATTTGGCAACATTTTTGTCTATTTCATAATATTTAAAAAGGAATTGCCAATTTGGCGATATCTTGCCAAATTCGTCGCCAAAATTTTTGCCAAGCGATACCCAAAGATAGGTATATAAACAGATAAATTAAGGTGTTTATATTAGGTATTGAATAGTTCACTAGTATTTCCGAATGGTTTTGAATTTATGAGCCCATGATTTTAGGAAATGCTTTTGAAAACAGTAAGTTATGTTGAACTATGATATTCTATATTTTATATTTATATATTCTACGAGATATTATATGCAGCATACAAATATGTTTAAAAGTATATTTCTGCGATATAAGAAACAACATTGTTTCTCATTTCTGATGCTAAATTTTCTTCACACATTAAATAATATGATGTGGCCATTAAATGACTTTCCCTTCAAACAAATTTTTTTTATGTTTAAATGCCTTAATTTATTTTAAAGGTTATGTTTATTTCCTATCAATTTATCTTTGCGATTCATTTATCATAAGGATTTATTTATAGAAACGGATATTTTCCCGAAATAGTCTGGAAAATAAATAATTCACCCATATTAAATATAAATTTACATAATCCATGAATTCATCAGACATTGGTTCAGTAAAATCGCATCATTCTATCAAGAGAAGACTGGATGTCATGCATAGGTGTCAGATTTCATTTTGATCGGCGTGATGGATCCATAAGTGTAAAGCATAACCGCCAAAAATCTTCTAAGTGTTCCGGGAGAAAAATTGATCATACTACTATAAGAGCAAACATAACAACACAAATGACGTCCCTATTCTCCATCAAAAGACAAATAGATTCTTCATCGTCTCATTTACTATAAAAGCACACTATTTGGCGATGTCTGCCACAGGGTACCATGGCCAGGCCAGACCACACTAAAATTTTAGCCAGGCCACACCAAAATTTTAGCCAGGCCAGGCCAGGCCAGACCACACCATTGCCGGGTAGGGGGCCATAGGGAGCTAAGCTCCTCCCAACGGATATACTCAGGGGTATATCCGGGGGGTGCACCTCCACCCCCCGGATAAAATATTAAACTCTTAATAGTGATATAAAATATCATCCACCATGTCATCCAAATTTTGCATAAAAATTTGCTTTAAAAGAATTTTATAAATTATTTCCTTTCAAATATCTTTTAATTTAGTTAAATTTATGGTTATACAAATAAATTTATTTAGATATTTAATTTAAAAGTGTTTGAATTAAATAAAATGAAAGACAACAGTTTTCAGGATATTTTTGTATAATTGAGGCTTTCACATTATCGAATCAAAATCAGCTGATATGTAGTTGAGGAGTCAATACTGAGTGTTAACTTGTATTTACTTTCTGAAATGTTCTTCGATTTATTAAAACAAGTTTACTACTAGTTAATGCTATATAAAAGTCAATTGTAATTATTATATATTAATATTGATATACAGAGTCGTTCAAAAGTCTGTCTAAACTTTAAAAATTCATTAAAAATCGAAAAATCATCGCATTGAGATACGGTTTGTACCATAATTATTGTCAGAATGGGGGATTTTTTTGACGTGAAAAAATTTTGTAGTTTAAAAAATCACCTGTAGGTGGTGCTTACCCGAATACATCTT
The DNA here is from genome assembly GCA_951213105.1 of Amaurobius ferox. Taxonomy (NCBI): domain Eukaryota; kingdom Metazoa; phylum Arthropoda; class Arachnida; order Araneae; family Amaurobiidae; genus Amaurobius; species Amaurobius ferox. Next base: position 29,299,100 of record OX578138.1, on the reverse strand, counting down.
CCAGAAGTAAGTAAATGAGGCTGTTATAAAAGAGTGCTCTGTAGATTCTACATTTGATTTATTAGTAAACTGTGCAAAAAGAAAGGTTTTGCGAGAATGTTAACTTTGATCAAGAAAGCCTTGTCAATGAAGCTGTATTACGTGAGCGAAGAATCAGCATCAAATGCTTTGCGAAAATTCCGATTTAGGAAAAATCTAAAGAAAGGAAACAGTTTGGTGTGGCTTCACTGACTCTTACATTCTGGGACCCTTTTTCTTCGAGGAGTTTAGCTCAAGTACTGGTTAGAAAACTTGCACAGTAGACGTACAGCGTTATTTGACTCTTCTGCATGAGCAAGTCGTACAATCTTTGTGAAAACGGAAATGTGATATCTATTGTAACATTTATGCAAGATGGAGCGCCATCTCATATCGCAACTCCAGTAAAGAAATTTCTAATTGACACCTTCGAGGAAGACAGACTTATCAGTAGGCATTGCAAGTTCCCGTAGCTTCTTTGGTCTCCAGATTTGACACACGTTGATTTCTGGTTGTGGGGGTATTTAAAGTCAAGAGTTTATCAATCAGGCCCTTCCACATTGTCGGAACTAAAGGATTCCATTCGTCGTCAAGTGAGTTTCATCCATCCAGACAAGCTGCATTTTGCAGTTACGGGTGTTTTCACTCGCCTGAATTGTGCCATACCTTGTGAAGGAGGACATGTCGAACACGTGATGCTAATAACATATGATACTAATAACACATAATAAAGGTACTGAACGTACAGTAAGTTATTTTCTTTGTCTTTCCAATGCGTTCAGCGCCACCTATAGATGATTTTTTAAACTACAAAATTTTTTCATGTGAACCCCCCCCCCCCTCCTCGTCCTGACAATACTTATGGTACAAACCGTATCTCAATGCGATGATTTTTTTATTTTTAATGAATTTTTAAAATTTATACGGACTTTTTGAAAGACCCTGTGTAGTAGCTATATAGATTTTTCTAATCAACTTTCAGCTTAAATAAAAAATATGCAATTATTTATTTGTTAATAATTTATGTGGATTAAAATATAAAATAATACTATTATGATTTATGAATGTTAATAATGACCACCAATCATTTTAATGAGACTCTCTTTCATGACTGTTCAACCTCCCTTGAATTTCGTTTCTGGATATGGATATGGTCTGCCAGAGACATGACTTCATTATAAGCGTTCCTGAAGACGTCTATCACTGACCTCACAGCATAGATATATTGTTACGCCTTCTACCGCCTATATTTCAGCATGATACTGCCAGACTTTACACGGTAGTTACGGTACGCACTCCAGTTGGGCTCAGGTCTACATTGGGTGACAATTTGTAAAGAGCCTTGCTTGCCCCAACCGGGAATGGAACCGTAAATCTCCGAATTGGATAGCCGACGCTCTACCGTGAGTTACTGGGACGAAATTGCAAGCTCTTATTGCCGAAGTGGGCCCTGCAACTGTCCCGATCGTCCAAACAAATACCTTTACGTCTTCGTGTAGGTCAAACAGTTTGCGTAAAAATAAAGACCTCACACAGTGAGGATCTCTCAACAATGCCTTCATGAATTACGCAACTGTATATTCCCTTGTCCAGCTTGAACCCCTCAAACCCGAGCAGCCCGAACCCCTTGCAGCCAACACGAAATGCCAGTGAACTAACCCAACCCCAACAACTACAGAACGTTTATCATAATCTACCCCTTAAATTGTTATTTGACTTCATGTTACACTATTTCGTCTTTATTAGCCGCTAGACAATGATTTATCACATATTAACATGCTGTTGTTAAATTTCCAGTGCTTTATTTAAACGGGCTTTTTGCAATAAAAATGTAATCATTTCTTTATCTTCACGTACTCACGGTTTGTGCGAAATTTCATAGCGATAAATCAAGGTAGATCGCTTTTTTCTCAAGGGAATGTATTTTTCTAGTTATATAAATTAAGATGTTTTAATGACAAAAATATTATGATTTCTAACAAAGTTGATTGCATTTAATTTAGTGTCTAAGACGATGACGTTTCGGTTGAGAAGGTAGTTGTTAGGAGAAAGGAGTAAGTCTGATATTTTTTAGAAATATTTAGATATTTTAACTATGTAATATTTCAGCATACAAACTTGAAAATAAACTTAATGCGTTAGTGTCTATTATAGGTAACGAGCAGTTTTATTCAGAAAATAAATTAGATAAATAATAATCATAGAAAACTAATAATTCTTTGTTTGAGTATCGTTTTGATATGTAAACGAAACCAAAACGTTAAAAAATATGGATATTTTTTCTTCCTTTATATAGATAGAGGTTGTTTTAGAGAAAAATACTTTAAAATAATACTAAAACAATACTTTTAAACTTTTAAATTATATATAATTTTTTTCTTTAATACTTTTAAATTAAATTCACTTCACAAATATTAAATATATATAAAGTAAATTTAAATCCGTTGTATTGTTCAATAAATCAAACCTAAGCAATAACGTGTTAAACGACTTAGAATTTTCTGGTAAAACCGACAAAAAATTTATTTGCACTATTATCACAAATAATTTTGTTCGAAATAATATTTTCATTACATTTTAGAGTCGAAATCGAGAAGAAACACAACATAATATTGTACTGCATTACCTCTTGCACTCTTGTAGTTCAGAAATATTATATCCTGTAAGGCGAAATCATAAAAAGAAATACATAATATGAAACAAAAACTTTTGGTCTTTCGTCATTTTGTCACGTTCCGTTTATAATGGAGGTTAAATTGACTGGAATGTTTTATACCATGCTATATTAAAAGCAAATAAATTGACTACTCATTTATTCAGCGGAAATTTGATTTTATATGCACCCATATAACAAGAAAATATATTGTTGAAAGAAAAAATGAGTGCAAAATTTTGCTTGGACATTTTAATACTTGATCAATGCAAAAACTATGCAAATAGATGCAAAATACGTAAGTTTAAAATTTGTATTTTAATCTCTTCGTTTTCCAACTTACTACATTACTTTAACACTTTTGGGTGGAAAATTAAATTTATAAATAATTTACAATGTGAAATTATTATTTTCTCATGAGATGTATTGCTTTCACGAAATTTTTCAATTTCTATATTTTGATGCAAATATATGTTTTAAGATCTCTTGAACACGTGTTGATTATTTATGAGATGATGTATGTATGTATGTATGTATGTCTGTGGTTCATTTCTTTTGCACACTATAGCTGCCACAAATATTAATGGATTTTCACAAAACTCTATATCCGGCATTGTTATAAAAGATCTAGACTAGATAAAAAAAATTTAAATTCAAGCGAAAAATTCGAAATATATTCGAAATTTTATATTTTTTTAACATGGCATTTCTGGTAGGTCGGACGGTCTGGGTCGAAGAAGAAGAAGAAGAACATGGCAGCATAGTACAAAATTTGATATAATCATGCATAAAAGAGTTTATTTATGGCTTAATGATAACGATATTTTATGGTTTCAATCATTGTTGTAAAACATAGCCGCGATATAGTTTTTTTTTGTTCGTACACGTAAATAGATCCCCTTGAAGGGCAAGTTAAACGCCCCCCGATAGTACATTGTCAACTATGTTATCAATCGAAATATTTTTCCAGCTCTTAAAAGTGAAGGTTAGCAAGCTATAAATGTAATCATTTGTACCCATAATACCAATTTTTCAAGAAAATTTTGTAAAATTTAAAAAATAGTGCTACTAAAAATTGATTCTGGTATGAAGAAGTTGAGTTGAGTCACACTGCAGTTAATTTTTTTAGTGCATTAGATATATGTATTTATAATACATTAAATCTACACTCGTCGAAAGTGAAATTGCAACTCCGTGCACGTATAGCCATATGCAAATCGCAGAACTGATAGAAGAAAGAGTCATATGTAAATGATTAAAAGAACAAACGAAGATATGCAAAAGAAATCTGTTTATTCAGTGAAAAGATGTGGCCTCCATGAACAGCTGTACAAGCCGCTAACGGCGAAACATACAATGATGCTATTGGATGCCTGAGGTAATTCTTGCCAAGCAACGTCTACAGCGGAAAGCAGTTCCTCTACTGTACGTACCGGTGGTCCCCAGTGTACCTGACGTTCAAAAAGGATCCACACGTGTTCAATGGAAGAGAAATCTGGCGAGGCTGCCGGCCAGGAAAGGATATGGATTCCGTTCAGGCTGTTGAGAGTTCGCAGCGCGGTGTGCAGGATGCATTGTGACATTGTCTTGCTGGAACTCCTTGCCTGGGACGGCTTGCATCATTGGCCAAACCACAGGCATAACGACTTGTGTGACATACGGGTCAACTGTCAGATTGCCTGCTTTGTGCACAGGAGCTGTCCGTTGATCGAACATGATACCGCCCCAAAACCATGATGCACGGTGTGGGGCCGATGTGACGCTTGGTGATTTGGACTGGCAAATGGCGTTACCCGGAAAGCCGCCACACCCGTCCACGGCTGTCATTGCTCTACAAGCAGAAGGGATATTCATCCGTACACAGTTCCCGATACCATTCATTGTTCCAGTTGCGATAGCAACGACACCATGTCAGATGTGCATCCCTGTATCGAGCACTTAATGGTACTCCAGTGGCTGGTCGCCGTGCGGGCTACTGTACTTCATGCAACCTGTTACGAATGGTTTGATTGCACACACGTGCAACCGTTGATGGTGGCAGGCTGTTTCAGCTGTCATTGCCGTTGCGAACAGGTCTCGGCGAACCTGCTGATCTATGCGCTCTGCCGTACGCCTATTCGATCCACTCTCTCTTCGATGTGTTCTTTGATGTTCTTGCGTCCATCTAGTCACACATCGCTGGATGGTAGCCACTTCGTGCCCAACACGCGCGGAAATTGTAAGCATCGACAAACCCACGTCACGCAGCTTCAGAATACTGTCTCGTTCGGCAGCCATTAACTGCTGGTATGCAGCTTTCTGACGTCTTCGAGGCATCGCTTCTTCACTTTTTCGAAAGTTCAGCTGCTGCAAATCGTCGCTGATAGCATTTAAGTGATGAGCCGTCTGCTAGTCTTTATCACCCGAAACTAAGTGTCACGTGATTCGATACGTACGAAAACTTAACCATTTGCATATGATTCTCTCTTCTGCCGGTACTGCGATTTGCATATGACTACGTTCATTCCTTCACGGTGTTGCAATTTCACTTTTGACGGGTGTATTTATTATATTTTCATATTTTAACGCAGTACAATATGTAAATACTAAAGCATTATCTACATATAACGAGCAGTATTCTGGAGTTCTACGTTGCGTATGACATTAGATACTGAAAACGAAGCTAGATATTGGACTCATTTTTAATTTATTTACAACAATTCAGAATTCTTAGTTTTCACATTGCGTATGATATCATCAGATACTAAAAACGAAGCTGGCTATTGGATTACTTTTAAATCTGTTTACCTCCTTTTGTGTTGCGGCTACGTAGATAGTGATTGAGTGTTGTATTTTATTGTAGTAGATATCTCATGAATTAATCGGTGTTTTATAATTACTTATGGGCAGAATGCCCTCGGAACTTACTAACTGCCATGTATGTTCCAAATTACTGCATTATTTTTACGCATTTAGATGTGCAATACGCTTGAACTATAAATGATGTTGAGCATTTAACTGTATTTTTTTTTATTTTATAACAGCTATGAATTTAAATCTAGGTTGCGAAAAGAAAGAGTATTTTGTAATTTTATAAATCAAATTTATTTCCGAAGTTTTGATATATTCAATTCGCTTCATATCTGAGTTTAATAATATTTTACAATCCACATCAGAGAAGACTAAAAGTCCACAATTTTGAAAAATATAGCTTTTGTCTAGACAGTACATTTTGCAAGCTCGAGGTATAAAAAAATAGACCTTGTAAAGTGCAAATTATAAGAGAAAATACGCAGGGAAAGCCTTACAGTCTGATGTAATTTTAGTCAAATGCGACGAATATAAATTGATAAATTGATTAATTCACGAATATAAATTGATGGAAATGGCTCATTTTCTAATGTGTCATGACAAATAAATAGAGTTCAATTATATTTCTCCGCATATTTAAATTTCTATGAACTTAAGGATCCAAGATACAAGGAAACATTGTTTAAACTGAGAAGTTAAAATTGAACAAAACAGGGTTTCTTCTTAAATCCTTTCCAGACGCTACAGAAGTCTTCCGGTCCAAAGCTGAATATTTGCGCACGTATAGTATAGACGACTGGATAGAACCTAATAGAGTCAGATTGATTTTCTTCCAATGAAGCGGTGAAGAAGTGCTTTTTTTAAAGTAGTTCCAAATCTTCCAGAACCCCCCCCCCCCTCCTGAAGGGTTGAGTTGGTGATCGTCATTCTCGCGTTTTGAGAAAGATTATTCCATTGGGCGGTTAAAAAAATGATTTGGCGAGAATTTTGGCGATTATGAATTTTGTCAATGTCAAAATCACAAATCGTGGTATTCTAATTGTAATGTGTATTAATATACTATTCGTCTTTCGCAAAACAATCATCTTTAGAATTTGAGAATTTTTAAATCAAATCAAATTTTTCAAATGAAAAGTCACAATAAAGTTTGGCAAAAAAAAACTCAATTTAAAGGAAGAAAACTCCATTTAAAGAAAGAAAACTCCATGTAAAGAAAATTTCCTTTGGCGAACAGGTTGGCGAAAATAATATAAAATCCAGAGTAACCACTGACCCCTCCCCCCCGCGATCCCTCGCTAACCAGAGACAATATTTGCAGATTTTAATATTGTCCACGGGATAGAACGCATCCATATCTCTCCCGAGCAGGACAATAAGAGTGTGGGTCTAAAAGTATTTTCAAACTTTCCAGAACAACCTCCCCCCTCCCCGGAGAACAGGAAAACGGAAAAGTTTTGTACTTGTAGTTTCAAACCCGGAACAAAACTGAATCAATTTTTGAAAAATACAAATTGTTTGACGCATAGCGCAGCTCGTTACATAAAATAAAATTTACAATAAAGGCCTTAATTTATTATTTACGCTAAGTACAACTCCTTGCTATATAAAATAAAACTTACAATAAAAAGCCTTAATTTATTATTAACGATAAACACAAATTATTGCTACATAAAATAAAACTTACAATAAAAGCCTTAATTTTTTATTAACTCTAAGGATAACTCATCGTTACATAAAATAATACTTACAATAAAACGCCTTAATTTAATACTTTTAAAGGTGTCAGTCTCCTTGTGCTGGACAGGCTGAAATACTAGTTGCTTTATGAAATGGAATAGTTCAAATATATTCTAGAAATGTTGATATAAATTAAAACTTTCATAAATGAAAACACGTTTGCAGCTCAAAATTCCCATAAATAAAAATTTATTTTTATCATTTTTCGGATAATTGGTCTGTTCTAAATAAGCGTTTGATAATCCACCACGGTCAACCGAAGAAGATATGAAATAAAATGAACATTTTGACAGAAGTATGTTTTATCTGGAGCATTGAAAATTCGGTTGAATAGATAAAAAATAAATAGATCACATGAAGCAAAATCATAAATAGAAATATAAAGCAAAATATATTTACGTCTTTTGACCCTTCAGGCTTCTGTCGTTTGTCACGTTCTATGCAAGAAATTAAATTGAACAATGTGACTCTTTCCATGAAATATTCTAGAGAAAGAATCACTTATATATTCACTTAAACATTGTTCGTATATATATTTATCTGAAATTTGAATCACTGTGGAACAAGAAAACATGTGTTGGGAAGAAACAAATGATTCGAAACAATTTGATACTTATTTAATGTTATATTATATATATGCATACAATAAAAGCCTTAAGATCATTTATACGAGTACTTCATGCAATATCTATTTATTTCCAACCCTAGTTTAGCGCGTTCGAAATGGAGAATGATTATTAAATTCGAAACATACGAATTTAATAAAAGTTGTGGATTACTTTTTTGAATCATAAAAAGACTTTCAGGTTTATGCACAAAAATAGAACACACATAATAATTCTATTAAAATTTTAAATGGGAGAATAAATTGAATATTATTTCGGCTTGATAAAAGAATTCAATTGTTTAATTTTTTTTTATTGGCAGCGAAGGGATATAAAACTGCGTTTTTGTGACTATAGAGAGGCAAAGTGTTGCACGTTTTTTTAAGTACTTACATCGTCACCCTTAATTCGAAATTTTTAATTTTTTTATTTTCCCTTTGTTCTTGAAACCGAGACGTATAAAATGAGACCAAAACCAAGATTCTGGATGAAATGAAAGTGCTCTCTCTATAACCAAACAAAATCGTTTTGAGTTTTTTTTTATTCCTTTGCATCATCACCCAAAATTCGAATTTTCAAAGCATAAGATTGTTCTGCTGACTCAAAAGCTGAGTCGAATCGAATTAGACCAAAACCGAGATTTTGGCTTGTGTGGAAGTGCTCGATAATTTTGCTAAGAGGTTTTGGGTGTTTGGCTCACTTTTTCACACCATTCCTAATACCATTTTTAAAATTTTATATCCTTCCCTTGGTATCGAAGATGGTATGGATAACAATATGGATTCGATGACACCAAACACAAGATTCTAGTTGCAATCAAAGTTATCAATAATTGTATCTATCACCCAATCACCCAGCAAATCCCGAAATAAATCAGTCAGTTCAGCGCATATTCTTATGATTATAGCCTCTTGTCGATAGCATATAATTTCATTCGAAAGCCAATTAGCAAGTGTAGCAATATAATTTAGGCAATATATTCAGATACAGCCTGTAGGATGTAGTGTACCTAATAGCATGCAATATTATTCGTAGTAAGTAATGTAGTCGTTAGCACATGCTGTAGCTTGCATGTCGTGTAACTTATAACATGCAGTGAAACTTTTAGTACGTTTGTGCTCTATTCAGGAGCCGTTTTTCCTCCTGGAGTGGGCAAAATGTGGAAGAGAAGTAAAAGCTTTCAGAACACTCCCAAAACCTCTCACACTGATATAAAACGCTGAAACTCGATCACGGGACTAAACCCAAATGGACCAATTTTTAGTTGAGATAACTATATTCGGCGCTAAACACTATACATTGTTAAACAAATAACATTTATTTAAATAAAGTGACAGATTAATCATTTAAGTGTTTTTATTTCCCTGTCTTTGACATGCTTAAATACCAGTATTTTTTTTATAAATTTTATTTTTTAAAAATCAAATTCCATACATGTGCCATATGCCCTAAAAATGGACCCTAAATTTATTTGCGTACAATGTATTGTCATCTATTTTAACAAAATATACTTTCAACACTTTTCAGGTCTATATTGAAGACCAGATATGAAAAATATGCATATCAAGTAGGAAATAACGTTCTCCTAGACTTCAGCTTTTCTACTTGTATCGGAAAAAAAATTATCTTGTAAAGCAAATTCATGAGATAAATTATAAAGCAAAAAGCTTGTGGTCTTACAACACTTCATTCAAGTTCTATGCAGGATTGGAGACAAATTGATCAGACTGGTTTACCTAAAATTTTGATTTATATGCTGCTGTGGATCAGCTAAAAATGCTGTTGAAAGAAAGAGCTTTGCGTATCTTTGGTGAGATATTTAAATATTTATTGAATGCAAAATAATATTCAAAACATTTTATAATATTAAACATGTTTTCCACATTGCTATATTATCTTTATACTTTGTCCATTTCTTTTGTTTTATAAATGACTGTAAAATTGTACCCAGTGTTGTCCAGAATTTAGAATGCAAAACTCTAATAAATACTACTTCCGAACTCACAGCGAATTCCTGAAATCCGAACAATATGCTCGCTTATAACAAAAATAAAATTGACAGTTACGTGGGTGCACACATAGCTATGCCACTGCAGCTCATTTTAAATCTGGGAGTACATTTTCTACTTTCCAATGAATAAGCGCCCGCTACTTAAATTATACCGGCACAGATAAAAACGCTCAATTTCTGAATCGTCTGTTTTGAACTAAAATAATTCTCGCGACACAAATAAATGAAAATCCTTGACACCATAAAAAAGTTCCTTTAAACCCGAAAATTATTGCTATCTAAGCGAATTTTGATACAATTTCAGTCAAATCTTAGCACATTATTTATAAAAATAATATAATAAATACCAAATAAAAAATAAGGAATGAATATTTTGAATTCGCAGAATCAGAAAACCCCTACACACTACCCAACATAGGAAATCGCAAAATCATGAAGCTTTGACCGTATAATTAAGCAAACTGTGAGTCAAATGCAGCTGGCCAATGTGTGAAAATGATCTGAAATACAAGTAGCTCACGTGATTAGAGCGCGGGATAAAAGAGATGGAAAAGGCAGATGAGCCAACAGTTGCCTGTGGCCTACGGATTTTTATGACTTCCATATTTGTAGGTTACAATGCAGGTAAATATGAGAAAAGTGTTTTTGCATTTTCATATATAAAAAAAGTCATCGTATTGTCAACATTGGTTCATTCTAAATCATCATTACATAAAATTTTACGTTCGATATGGATGAAGATATTCTATAAAAATACACATCTCTAGAGAGAGTGTCTTTATCTAGATAATATATTCTTTTCTCCTGTAATCTAAAAATGAATTGACCTTGGAAAGAAAAGGGATACAGGAAAAAGCTTCTGATTTTTCATCGCTTCAATCACGTCCTATACATGAATGAAGATAAATTGCTATAAATACTATTTACTTGGAATGCATATTTTTTACTCATATTGCCGTATAAATTTGAATTTATATGAACGCATGAAATAGATGTATTTACTAGTAATGAAACTATGTAACTGCAAGGGAACTTGTAATGGAACTATGCGTTGGAAATGGAATTATGAGAAAATATTTTTCATATTCACTCTATGTAATATTATATGCGAGCATACAGATGGCTGAGTCAGCTTATTCAAAATAAGAAGTAATAATATTTCTCATTGTATCGGCTGCAGTTTTACTAAATATTAAAACAATATATTATTTACCCTACATGTAATGTATAGGATACGCATTGTGATGGGATCGAAGATTTGAATTCGAGTTTTCGACGGAAGAGCACGGTGCAAGCATCCCTGAACTCGAATAGAATATTTGTGAGGTGATGTCTGTCTGTATGTGTGTGTGTGTCTGTGTGTGATTGGGTGTGTATGCGTTGCTGTTGAGACCCAGACCGTCCGACCTACCAGAAAGGTGTAAGGTAACCGTTTGGACGGCAAGGAAGTGCCACCCAATTTAGATCGGAACCCAGTGGGGGAGGCATCCACAGGGACCGTACCCTCCTTCCCCTACCACCAACACCTCGGAAGGACTTACGGACTCACATGTTTAACGTAATCGTACTCTGCATGTACACGGCGGCAGTTGTGGCAGCGTGCAAATCCAGCGCGCAAACCACCAGGCTACCGCGCCCGAAATGTGCCAACAGCACGCGGTGTTCCCAGGTGGTCACCCATCCAAGTACTAACCGCGCCCGATGCTGCCTGACTTCGGTGATCTAACGAGAACCGGTGCTTTCAGCACGGTACGGCCGTTGGCGCTGGGATATGTATGTGTGGGTGTATGTCCATGACGCTCAAGTCAAAAGGAGTATTACGAATGTAATTTGGTACGATTATTACGATCCATGAATGCTGGAACCGCAATGATTTTAAATGGGATCAAACGTTTGGGAGATCCCCAAATTTTAAAATGAATTATTGAAAAAGTCATAAAAATATCAGGACATTCAATAATGTTACCTTAAGTAAATAGGTATTTTACACGAATATTTTATTTGTAATAGTTATTTTAATCTAAAACGATTGGCATAAACGAACGCCAACTTGAACCGTTCAAGATAGATATTGCACGTTTTTCAAAAAAATGTATCTAAAAATTGCATAAAAATGAACAGTAATGAGTATCTCATACAATTCCTAACACTAAGGGATGAATCTGTCGACCTAGGTGACTAATTTGGTTAAATATCACCAATTTGGTAACTTTTTAAGAGGATGGTATTGAATTGACAGAAATGTCGCCAAAGTTACAAAATGACGTGAATTTGAGGAATTAATAATTAACATATTTTTATGCAAGAGTTTATTGCTTGGCGATGTGTGCAATAGTTCCAATTGTAAAGTTATAATAGCGCGAAATATAAGTTAATTTGGTGCTACAAAATAATTATATACATGCTGTCATCCAGGAAACGCCAAACGCCAGTGTCCTTCTTAACGTAAAAACATTGTTGAGATGGATCTTGTCAATCATTACGTCGCATTTAAAGAAGCAAAGTGCTTAAATGATGTAGTCATGTGCTGCCCACAACAGATTTTTACTTATAATTACATTATTCCTATAGTGTTACTCCCCCCCTCTTCTTTTTCCAATTATCAGAAATCATTATTGCATTTTTTTTTCGGATTGGATTGATATATTTCTGACATTGTATATTCTAATATGTTCGTTTATGACTTTTTGCATAACTAAGGAAAAATTGTTATCATTTATGTTACATGTTAATTTATTATATTATGTTTTATAAAGCGCGTTTTCTGCTGTTCATTTTATTCGTTATCAAAAAATTCAATTCATATTAGTGTATCAAATACTGTATATGTTGTTAAAAGAAGGGTAGCTTAAAAAATTATAATTTACATTTGACGGACATGCCTGAGAGTACCACCACAAAGATATAAATCAGCTACAGGTCGAACGCTGGCTTAAAGTAAAAAATATAAAATATCCGGCATCATGCCTAGATTTACTCTATATAAGCAAGACAGTGAAAAAAATGCATTTCTTTAAATAAAATACAAAAGCAAATGTAAATTAAACATTTTTGAAATCAACATGATTAAAAAAATACAAAATACTTGCCTAAAAGAAAATACAAAGTATCTTAAGCTCCTGAAAAAAAGCCGAACTACATTAAAATTATTTAAAGTTAATATGAGTATGTGGTATTTTAGAGGGATTTATGCCTCCATTGGTTGAATTATTACATTAGTTTTCGTAGGTCCATATTAAAAACCGAAATGCAGCAGTATATAACACCTTATTCGTGTTTTGACCCTCGCCCCCCCCCCTCTCTTCCCGAAATTCTGTCACGCCTATTATGGAGATTTCAAAATTCGATAAATTGAATTGGCATTTTACCAGAAACTATTGGTTTCGAACATCATATGAATATGCTTGTTGTTTACGAATGCCGGTCGTTTCGCCGCTAAGCCATCAGACAGCGAGCTTTGCAGTATTTCTCAATTATTTAGTTAAAAGTCAGGGAAGCAGCAAATCCAATTCAATGGAGATAAGCCCCTAGACAGTCATGACCAGTCAGAAGTCTATATCACATGAATATAAGACTATCATTTATGCTTCATATGTTAATACAGTTATATTTTATCGCCGTGACTTGAAATCATTAGGTTCAAAATAGTTTATATATAAAATATTTTATATATAAAAGCGGTTTAAAATATTTTCTATAAAAAAATAAATTTATAAGCTACTTATTTAATAAAAAAATGAAGCAAGGAATGTATACCAACTGAGTTTTACTGTGTATTTTGTGATTGTATTTTTTTTCTATTTTACTTAAAATAAATATTTAAGAAAATTGAGAAAATACAAATAGAGATACAATTAAGAAAATACAAATATTCAAGACATTAGAAATTTTAAATAGAAATTTAAGAAAATATAAAATACTTTTATAGCGCATGATACGATATAAAATTCTAAATACAAAAATGCAAATTGTTGTATTCCCTTTTTAACAATTTACAACATAGTTGAAAAGTGTGTTTATGACTTTGTTCATTCTGTCTGTCTGTCTGTCAGTTCTCACGATAACTGCCGTAAAAATGACTTTATCAAAATGAAATTTTAGCATGTTGTTCAGACGGTCTGTGGGGCATATGGAAATGTAAATGAATAATATCACACAATTAGTTTTGGATTGAATCCGGGTTGATAAAATAAAAGACATTGAATCCTATGGAACCTAATGTTTCAAACATTTTAGAAGATAATTTAAAATTCACAAATTGCTTCAAAAATTTTAGGAAATATTTAAATTATCCCATAAAATATATAAAAAAATTCAACAAAATATATTCGGTAGTTTCTCAAATAAAAATCCAAATAATAAATGCACCCATATTATATGACGAGATCACGTGACTCACTTCAAAGTAAAATGGGGCATCCATCTTGTGTCAAAATAGTGATTTTTAAAGTTCTTTTTAATTTATATTTAATGTTTCATCCGTCCTAAAACCACTTTATTTTTTATTTATTTTCTGTGCATCTATATACGGCGCCAATGCAATAATAATATTTTTGAGTTTAAATTATCATCAAACTTTGATTATTTCTACAACGAAGCCTAATTTTCACGTATGGAGAATATAAACACACCAAGCTGTAAAATGCGTTGTGTAAGAATTGCTGAATTTCTTTTGACAAAAAATTATTTAGCTCTAGAGTCTGCAATATAGCTGATAAGAATGAAACATTAAGTGATTTCATAAAGAGAAGCAGACGATTCTATAATATTGTCTTTTTTGATGAAGTTTTCAGCATGGAGTTAGAAAGTAGTTTTACATGCATGGTTTCAAGTTTTTAAGTAAAATAAATTATTGTAGTATCGTAATAATTTTTTAAATATCGCCGCTGAATGAAACGAAAGGAAAAAAGTTTATGAATGAAATAGTCACTGCTTTTATATAGAGAGCCAGGTGATTTATATTTCTATGACGTTATTTGAATAAAGTTCATTTGTTTTCGATTAAGTTTTCAAAAAATAATAAATTATTGTAGTATTGTGATAATTTTAAAAATGTCACCGCTGAATGTATCGTATTTTAAGAGATGTTTAAACAAATTTGCATTGCAGTTGGAAAGTGTTTCATAATCAATGGTTTATGCATGATTGATCTTTCTTGTTACATATTGTATGTTCTCTAGGCTTGATATAACAAACTTTAATGTAATTGGCTAAAAATTCTCTAAAACTGGTCGATGTCTAAAAGCCACGAAATTTTTCTGAAGCTGCAAGAAACCATTTTTTTTATAACATTTATTTATTTATGAATGTTAATATTTTGTAACGTTATCATGTACTACTTTTTATTGAAATATTTAAATTCTAAAATGCTAAAATCTATTTTATTTTACTTTATAAATGTATTTCTTACTTTTACACAGTTTAAGGCTCAAACAATTTTATTAGTAACAGCGAATAATTATGTCAGAGCTATGATTTACCTAAAAAATAGGTTATTTTTATATTTAACTTTTCTGTCTGAAAAATATTTTTTTGTGTTCTTGTAGTGTGGAAAAGCCACTCATTCAAAGAAATGAGGAACTTTTATCATGATTGATGGCGCATAAATGTATCCAGCTGAAAATGCATATTTTAAAAAAGAAAATCGTAAAAATATTTCTTATGTCAGAAATTCAGTCACTAGAATACGAAACATTTTTTTTTAACTTGACTTCTGTGTGTGTATCTGTCTGAGTGTCTGTCTGTCTGTCTGTGCAATGTATGTATCCACTCTCACTCAAAAACTTATGGACAGAATTTCATAAAATTTGGTAGTTAAGTCGGGCGACCCTGGTGCTGATTCGATTTTGGTGGGATTCAAGATAAAAGAACCAGTTTTTTCTTTTTTTACAAAATGACCAGCAAAAATAGCCTGTATTCACTCTAATTGAAAAACTAATGGACCAAATATCACAAAATTTGATACATAAGTCAATTTTGGGATACCTTGGTGCTGATTTGATTTTGATATGATTCGGAAAGAAGAATCTGTCTTTTCGTTTTACTTTCCCTGCAATACATGGTAATGTATAGGGAAAGTATTGGAATCATGTCGAAAATCGCAACTCGAGTTTTCGACAGATCTACACGTTTCGAGACCTCTAGGATACGAAAACACTATTTTTAGCGTGACGTCTGTGTGTCTGTCTGTGTGTCTGTCTGTGCAGATTTTGTATCCACTCAAACTAAGACACTAATGTACCGAATTTCATAAAATTTGGTAGGTCAGTCCCTTGTGGGCGAATCTGGTGCTGATTAATTTTGGGTACGATTCGGGATAAAAGAACTCGCCTTTTTTTGCGAAATGGTCCGCAAAAGCTTGTATCCACTCTATCTAAAAAACCAATGGACCGAATTTCACAAAATTCATTCGGTAGATAAGTCACGTGTGGGTCGCCCAAGAGCTGATTATTTTTCGGTAGGATTCGGAAAAAAATAACATGCCTTTTTTTGTAAAATGACCCTCAAAAATCGCCAAAACCTAAAATAAAAAACTACGTATGCTCAAATATATCCATTAAACGTTTGTTTTATACGTAATTTTTAACGAAGAAAAAATTAAGATGTAAGTAATGGGTTGGATCTTATGTTTTTCTGCGCTAAAATTAAGAATTTTTAGCGCAGAAAAGAATAAGATCCAACCCATTACACTAGGACTAGCCGTTCTCGAGATATTTTATTTTTTTCGTATTTTCTCTGCGCCACTTTTGAAAATAATCCATGTTACCAAATGAGAACGAAAAGTGAAATAAATTTAATTAAAATAAAGAGAACGTGTATATAAGTCTGCAGCGAAAGTCATGTGCTGCTCACATCAGATTTTTTTTTTGTGTGTGAAATGGCCCGCAAGTTTACTGTATTCGAGCTAAAATAAAATACGACATATGCTCAAATGTATAAATTAAATGTCTGTTTTATACGTAATTTTTAACGACAAAATGAATAAGATCCACCCTATTACTTTAAAATGGACCATTATCAAGTTATTTCAATTTTTAATTTTGAGCAAAAGAAGGCGATTTTCACAGTTGTTCAAAAACTATTTAATAAAATTTCTTAAAACTTAGTAGTTACGTCCCCTGATGATTATCCTTATGCTAATTTGATTTTGATACGATTACGAAATGTATAATATAACTTTTTTGAGAAGTGGTCGGCAAAGGTAATGAAACTCTGAAATAAATGACTAAAATTGTTGAAATATATTAATTAAGTTCTTGTTCTGCATGTAAAATTTGTCAACTAAGCGAAGAATTGTGACCCCATGACAGTGAGATAAACCGTTCTCGAGATATTGTAGTTTTTTGGAGTTCTAAGGACCTGAAGTATTTAAAGTGAATTGATAAACGAAACGAAGATGGAATAAAAAGACAAATTGGATATAATATCAGAAAATTATCCGTATTATTTTCTGCAATTAAACTCAATTTAATGAGTAATGAACTAAAAAATTACACACACACAAAATGAATTTGAATCTGCAGGGAGAGTCATGTGCTCGCATCAGATTTTTACTTCACTTATATACATAATGTCTAAGGAAAGTATTGTGACGAGGTCGAAAATTCGAATTCGAGTTTTCGACGGGAGAGCACGTTTCAAGCATCCCTGATCACGAATCAAACATTTTGAAATGATGTCTGTGTGTGTGTGTGAAAGTATGTGTGTGTGTGTGTGTGTGAAAGTATGTGTGTGTGTGTGAAAGTATGTGCGTGTGTGTGTCAGTGAGTCTGTGGAGACGATAGCTGATGAACGAATGGACCGTATCAAACGCAATTTGGTACAAAATTCACAATCCGTAAACACTGGAAGCCTATTGTTTTTATACGCAATCGAATGTTCAGAATCCCCCTAAATTTTCGAGTAAAATTTTGAAAAAATTGTCAAAAAGTCAAAACCGCTAATAAAGTTACGCAAATAGACATTTCTTATGTAATTTTTCACTAGAAAACGATTGATATAAATTTTAGGAAGCTAACATGAACCATTCTCGAGATATTGCACATTTTTTAAAAAAAAATTATCAAAAAGTTATATAAAACAAAAAAAAAATTCTATTGAGAAACATGTTCACTTTTCATATGTAATACCATGCGATAAATTTTGTAACATCATTCTCGTTGTTCTAGCTCGTTCCATTCATGAAAAAAGATACTTTGAGTAATACTTTTGTATTTGAACGTCAATAGTCATTTATCTGCTGTAAGAATAACTTATTTCTCCATCCGTAACGCTTGAAGAGATTTTGACGACGAATTTGGTGGAATATCACCCACTTGGCGAATTTCTTAAACGTTGCAAAATTAACAAAAATCTCGCCAAATTGATAAAAATGACGCTAAATCAATGAAAATGACCACTAATGAAGAAAATTCAATATCTTGGAAAGAATATAAATATCTACTATAAGAATAACATTTTTTAATAATTTATTAAGGAATTTTAATTATAAATTAATTTATTATAAATTAATTTTTTAATAATTTATTAAGGAAAGTCATGTGTTGCCCACATAAGATTTTTTTTATTTCGCGCAATTTGATAGTCATCGGCCAAGCGGTATTTTTTGCTGATGTTAGATTTTAGATTTTGCGTTATTACTAATTATTAGATTAACAAATGCAACTTCTAGACTAACCTGTTATCCCCTTGAAAAAAATATAATTTTATGTTGCTTTATAAATAAATCATTAAATATAAGATATGAAAGCTGTTAAAATGTACTTGTTTTTACCTTAATTAAATGGTGACAAAAATTTTACCATACTACTCTTTTTTTAGAAAAACGTTGTCTTCGATTTGTTTGTTTTTGGAAAGATCCATGTCAAGACAAATTCTAAAATCTGTCTTGACATGGATCTTAGATAATGACATGTGGGTTCAACATCAAATTCTGGAAACAGAAAGGAGACTACTCCCCAAATATTTTCACTTCTGGTTCAAAAATATCTAATGTGGGCAGCACATGACTTTCCCTGCAGATTTATATCCACGTTCTCTTTATTTTATTTAAATTTAATTCACTTATAACTCAATTTTCGTTCTCATTTGGTAACTGGACTTATTTTCATAGGTGGCGTAGAGAAAACACGAACAAACTAAAATATCTCGAGAACGGATAGTCCTATTGTAATGGGGTTGGTCTTATTCTTTTCTTCGTTAAAAATTACGTATAAAACAAGCATTTAACGGATATATTTGAACATGCGTAGTTTTTAATTTTAGATTTTGACAATTTTTGCGGGTCATTTTGCAAAAAAAAGGCAGGTTATTTTTTTCCGAATCGTACCAAAATCTAATCAGCACCAGGGTAACCCACAAGCGACTTATCTACCGAATTTTATGAAATTCGGTCCATTAATTTTTCAGCTAGAGTGGGAACAGGCAATTTTTGAAGGACCATTTCGCAAAAAAGGCGGATTTTTTTTATCCCGAATCATACTAAAAACTAATCAGCACCAGGGTCACACCCAGGTGACTTACCTACCAAATTTTATGAAATTCGGTCCATTATTTTTTGAGTTAGAGTAGGTATATGCATTGCACAGACAGACACACAGACGTTATGCTAAAATATTATTTTCGTATTCTAGACGTCACAAAACGTGTAGATCCGTCGAAAACTCGAGTTGTGATTTTCGACATGATTCCAATACTTTCCCTATACGTTACCTTGTATTACAGGGAAAGTAAAATTTTATTCAATCTTCTATTTCTCACGAATATTTATTTATAAACTGGTGTCCAAAATAATCTTTTACATAGATGAAAATAATATTTCATGAAATACCCAGCCGATCTCGCTTATTTTTCAGGGGAATGGAAAAAGACAAACCTAATTAAAATTATCCAATCCAATTTGATGAAACTGTTTCAGATACGGAAATAACGGCGTTATGTCATCCAAAGGCGGCGGTGTGCGCAAGTATGTTTCCCAACGAACTTCTGCAATTCAAGATTTGATTTCGGCGTTTATCGACTCAAGCATTTTATGGCTCAAAATATAATTTCGAAAATTTCCTGAGGTATTGAGCTGTCGGCCATTTAGAAGCTGGGCAGTTATTGATGGAAGTGGCAAGATGACAGTATTTCAAAACAAACCATCTCTGTCCTCTGTAAACAATTTTAAGACTCTGGAACTGATGCTAGAAAGCATAGGTCAGGCTGTAAAAGAATAACAACTGCTTCTGAAGATCGCTATCTGTCGGTAACTGGCCGTCACAACGAGAAATCGACAGCCATGCAGCCAAGTTTAGAACTTGCAGCCACTGCTGGAACTTTAGTATCGTGACAAACTGTAAACGTAAGACTTCACGGGAAAGGCATTTATGCCAGAGAGCCAAGTTGGCGATATTTTCCCCCCAGATTGCTAGAAATATAGTTAAAATTGAAAAAATGACTCAAAGTTAACAAAAATGACGCAAAATCGTAGAATTATTATTATAATATTTTAATATATGGACTATATTGCCTTTAACGTTTGCTATCAATATTAATGTTTGGCAATTTAGAGTTGCTTGAAATATAATTTAATCGGGTACTTAGAAATAAAATAAAATCACTGTCGTAGACCATTTTTTTATTGTAAAATTAATAAATAAGAAAATTCATTACATTATATTGGAAAATTCCTGTGCTGTTCTCGTCAGATTTTTATATATTTGTGATTGTGTATAGTTAATTCTTACAACTGGATAAATATTGTTACAACTGGCAAGGGCATGTCTTTTGTTGCCATTACAGCGAATTAATTTTTGCCCACATGGGTCAAAATTCATTTTTTTTAATTGATTTACAAACAGGACCAAGGAGCTAGACAGCCCAGTGATTAGCACGCGGGGATTGTACTGTGTTTGCGTTAAAACGTGTTTGCGTTATTGTGTCTTCCCTCTGGCTTTGTTTCCGAAGGGAAATATTTGTAAGGCGATTACAGCAATTGCTTATAAGGGCAGTGTTATAGTTAACGTGGATAAATCCAGGAGACTGGGCTTCAATCTCCGTTTCAGTCTAATTAATCTTTCAGGGTCGCGATAGCCCAGCGGTTAGCGCGCGAGGATTACATTCCGACGATACGAGTTCGATTCCTGCGTCTGCCCAAGCAGTCGCCGTATTCATGCGGAGTACGATCACGCTAAACATATGGATCTGTTAGTCCTTCCAAGAAGTTGGTAGTAAGGAAAGGAGGGTACGGTTACTGTGAATGCCTCCCCCACTGGGTTCCGGTCTAATTTGGGTGGCACTTCCCAGCCGTCCAAACAGGTACCTTACACTTTAGGTCGGACTGTTTGGGTCGAAGAAGAACAGGACCAAGACGTTTTATTTAGATTTAAACTATAAAGATAGCTTTGTACAGAGACAACTTATCCCCCTATTATTACTTTCCTTATATACATAATGTATAAGGAAAGTATCGTGACGGGGTCGAAAATTCGAATTCGAATTTTCGACGGGAGAGTACGTTTCAAGCATCCCTGTTCACGAATCAAACATTTTTGAAATGATGTCTGTGTGTGTGTGTGTGTGTGTGTGTGTGTGTGTGAGTGAGTCTGTGGAGACGATATCTCACGAACGAATGGAGCGATTCGAATGAAATTTGGTACAGAAATCACAATCCGTGAATACTGGAAGCCTATGTGTTTTTAAACCTAATCGAATGTTTAGAACCCACCTAAATTTTCGAGTGAAATTTTGAAAAAATCATCAAAAAATCAAAACCATTCATAAAGTTACGGAAATAGACATTTCTTATGTAATTTTTCCTTAGAAAACGATTGACATAAACCTTAGAACGCTAGCATGGACCATTCTCGAGATATTGTACATTTTCCAAACAAATTTATCAAAAAATCCCATAAACTAAAAAAAAATATTAACTCTTGAGAAATATGTTCATTTTTCATATGTAATATCATGCGATCAATTGGGTGACATCATTCTCGTGGATCTTGCTCGTTCCATTCATGCAAAAGATACTTTGAGCAATACTTTTGTATTTGAACGTCAATAGTCATTTATCTGCTATAAGTATAACTTATTTCTCCTTCCATAATCCTTGGCGAGATTTTACTGACGAATTTGGCGGAATGTCGCCAACTTGGCAACTTTTTTAAATGTTGTCAAATTAACGAAAATCTCGCCAAATAGATAAAAATGACACTAAATCAATGAAAATGACGACTAATTGACGAAAATTCAATATCTTGGAAATAATATAGGTATCTACTAGAAGAAAACCTATTTTTATACTGTAAAAGTAGTTAATTCATTGCATTATATAAGGAAAGTCATGTGTTGCCCACATCAGAATTTTTTTATTATGGTAGAGGAATTACAATACATATTTTAATTCAATATTTATATATGAATGTTATTCATAATGCGATTATATAATTTGCTGATATATATCTATTGCGTTGGCACAGAATATAGGTATGGAGATAATAAGCAAAATAAAGCGGTTTTATGACAATTACAACCCTAAATATAAATTTAAACGATCTTTAAACATTATACAGCGGGAAAGAAAGGAAGCCATATTTTATTTTGCAATGGAAGCCATATTTTATTTTTGCACGCAATAAGCCACGTGATCTCTTAATATATCGGTGCCTATAATATGGGTGTAATTATTACTTCGATTTTTATTTAGAAACTATCCAAAAAATTTTGCTGAAATGTCTTTTACACATTTTATGTGATAATTTACATATTTCCTGAAATTTTCGAAGCAGTTTGTGAATTTTAATTTCTTTTTAAACATTTTTAAGCGAAGTTAAGTCCCTTAGGGTTCAAGGCATTGCAGATTTCGACTCAGGTTAAATCTGAAACTAATTGGGTGATATTCATTACCATTGTCAAACATCCCACAAACCTTTTCAACAACATACTTCATTCCATTTCGATGGAGTCATTTTTGAAGAATATATCGTGCGAACGGACAGACAGGCAGGCAAAATAACCAAAGCCATAAACACTTTTCAACTATGTTGGAAAGCGTTGAAAACTGTCTAAACACCATTTTAATAAAATAAATCACTTTAATGCTATATTAAATTTCATTATTTTATAAAATAAAAAAAAAATCAGAACGTAATTAAGATAACATCTTAATTACCGTAATTTTTTCTTTTCAGCGTTTAAAACAACGCATATATAATTAAGATCATAATTCATCATGACGGAGAAAAAATGATATAGAACAATTTATCTTTGTACCCGAAATTCATTTGCTACTTCATTATAAATTTAATTTGTGTACACGGCATTTAAAATGTTTGTCATATATGATTTGATGAAGAAAGAATTTTATAAATGAGCTAATAACTATTGCAGGGACTATAAAACGGTGTTTAGGGCAAATTATGAAAAGGTGTTGCAATTAGGCGTAGAATTATTCTAAATAGTTATTATAAAATTTTATCGGTTCTAAGAGTTTTTCATGCTTTTCCCATTGGTTTTGCATATTTGCATATTTGTGTACACGGCATTTAAAATGTTTGTCGCATATGATTGTATTTTCATGTTATGTAATATATTTACATGATATAGTTTAGAAAAAATAGTATTCTCACGAAAATGTTCGAATTCCAGATTTTGATGCCAATATAGGTTTTAAGACCTCCTGAACATGTTTTGACTTTTTTTGGTGTGATGTCCGTCTGTCAGTAGCGGCTACAAATATCAATAGAATTTTTCGAAACGTTATATTCGGCTTTGTTATCGAAAAATTTAGATCTAAATAAAATTTTTTTGGTTTCTAAATTCGAGCAAAAACTTTTGAAATTTATTCGAAATTTTATATATTTTTTAACACGGCAGCAAGGGACAAAAACTGATATAATCTTGCATGAAAGGGTTTATTTATGAATCATCATGATACTTAATAGTTTCAATCATTATTGTGAAAAATAGCCTCGGTACAATTTTTGTTTTCACGACGTCATTAGCTCCAGCTCTTGGAGCAAGTTACCCTCCTGGGAGGTGTATAATGTCAAGTACGTTATCAAACGAAAGATCTTTTCAAGCCCTTTAATGTGAAGGATAACACGCTATAATTATAATCATTTGGACCGTGCTACAGTGCAAACAATTGATGGTTACAAGTTTATAGCACTCTATATTAGGAACTCGTTTTGTAATTAACTAGTGAACTTTTGTAATTAAATAGTGAAAGTTCACACCCGCTATGTCTTAGCCTTTTAAGCCCCATAACGATATGCCCACTGATGTGCAGGAGCATGCAATTGCCATTCAATCTCTCTTTATTATATATACTAGCTGCTATACCCGTAGATAGCGATCAGTATTTTAGCAATCACCTTTTTAGCAATTAATTTTTCAGCAAATACCCGACCGTCAAACAAAAAAAAAATCTGATGTAGGCAGCACATGACTTTCCCTTCAGACTCATATTCACGTTCTCTTTATTTCTTCAATAATTCAATTAATTGAGCTTTATTGCACAAAATAACAGCCATAATTATTTTAGATTACACTGAATTTGCATTTTTACTTTCACTGCAATACATGGTAATGTATAGGGAAAGTGTTGGAATCATACAGAAAATCACAACTCGAGTTTTCGACGGATATACACGTTTCGAGACCTCTAGAATACGAAAAAACCATTTTTAGCGTGACGTCTGTGTGTGTGTGTCTGTGTGTCTGTCTGTGTGTCTGTCTGTCTGTGCAGATTTTGTATCCACTCTAACTAAAAAACTAATACACCGAATTTCACAAAATTTTGTAGGTAAGTCACTTATGGGTGAGTCTGGTGCTAATTAGTTTTGGGTACGATTCGGGATAAAAGAACCCGCCTTTTTTTTGCGAAATGGCCTTCAAAAGCTTGTATCCACTCTAGCTGAAAAACTAATGGATCGAACTCCACAAAATTCTTTAGATGAGTCACGTATAAGTCACCCTAGTGCTGATTAGATTTTGGTACGATTCAGAAAAAAATAACCTGCCTTTTTTTTGCAGAATGGCCCGCAAAAATTGTCAAAATCTAAACTAATATGCTACGTATGCTCAAATATATCCATTAAATGGTTGTTTAACACGTAATTTTGAACGAAGAAAAGAATAACATTACACTAGGACTAGCCGTTCTCGGGATATATTAGTTTTTTTCGTATTTTCAAAGGTGGCGTGGTGAAAATAAGTCCAGTTATCAAATGAGAACGAAAATTGAATTAAAAGTGAATTGAATTTAATTGAAATAAAGAGAACTTGGATAAAAGCCTGAAGAGAAAGTCATGTGCTGCCCACATCAGATTTTTACTTTCCCTGCAATACATGGTAATGTATAGGGAAAGTATTGGAATCATGCCGAAAATCACAACTCGAGTTTTCGACGGATCTACACGTTTCGAGACCTCTAGAATACGAAAAAACCATTTTTTATGTGACGTCTGTGTGTGTGTTTGTCTGTCTGTCTGTCTGTGCAATGTATGTATCCACTCTAACTCAAAAACTAATGGACCGAATTTCATAAAATTTGGTAGGTAAATCACTTGGGTATGACCCTGGTGCTGATTAGTTTTTGGTATGATTCGTAAAACAGAACTCGCCTTTTTTTGCTAAATGGCCCGTAAAAATTTCATGTATCCACTCTAGCTAAAATACTAATTGACCAAATTTCACAAAATTTGGTAGATAAGTTACTTGTACGACACTCTGGTGCTGATTAGATTTTGGTATTAATCGGAAAAGAACAACCTGCCTTTTTTTACGAAATGGCCCGCAAAAATGTCATGTATCCACTCTAACTAAAAGATTAATTGACCAAATTTCACAAAATTTGATAGATAAGTTACTTGGGGGATACTCTGGTGCTGAATAGATTCTGGTATTATTCGGAAAAGAACAACCTGTCTTTTTTTACGAAATGACCCTCAAAAATCGCAAAATCTTAAAAAAGCTACGTATGTTCAAATATATCAATTTAATGCTTGTAAAATAATAAGAAAAACTCTATTACTCTAAGACTAACCATTCTCGAGATATTTGAGATTTTTCGAATTTAGTTATGCCACTTTTAGAAAAATGTCTAATTACCAAATAAAAACAGAAATTGAATCAAAAATGCAAATTTAGTGTTATTTTGTGCAATTAAACTCAATTTAATGAATTATTAAAGAAAAAAATATGAATTTGAGTCTGCAGGGAAAATCATGTGCTGCCCACATCAGATTTTTACTTTCCCTGCAATACATGGCAATGTATAGAGAAAGTATTGGAATCATACCGAAAATCACAACTGGAGTGTTCGACGGATCTACACGTTTTGAGACCTCTAGAATACGAAAAAACTATTTTAACGTGACGTCTGTGTGTGTGTCTGTTTGTCTGTCTGTGCAATGTATGTATCCACTCTAACTCAAAAACTAATGTACCG
Organism: Amaurobius ferox; assembly: GCA_951213105.1. Classification (NCBI taxonomy): domain Eukaryota; kingdom Metazoa; phylum Arthropoda; class Arachnida; order Araneae; family Amaurobiidae; genus Amaurobius; species Amaurobius ferox. Next base: position 29,272,851 of record OX578138.1, on the reverse strand, counting down.
AATTTTATAAAATTTGGTATGTAAGTCACTTGTATGTGACCCTGGTGCTGATTAGTTTTTGGTACTTTTCGGAATAAACTAACCGGCCTTTTTCTATGAAATGGCCCTCAAAAATTTCATGTATCCACTGAACAGAAAAACTAATTGAACAAATTTTACAAAATTTGATACATAAGTCGCTTGTAGGTCACCCTAGTGCTAATTAGATTTTGATATGATTCGAAAAAGAAGAACCTGCATTTTTTTACGAAATGGCCAGCAAAAAGTGTATATTTCAACTCTAACTCAACTAATCAACTAAATTTCATAAAATTCAGTACACAAATCACTTGCGGTAGATACTAGTGCTGATTCGATTTTGGTGCGATTTGGCAAATAACAACCTGCCTTATTTAAGGAAATGGCCCGCAAAAATTTCATGTTTCCTCAGTAGCTAAAATACTAATTGATCAAATTTCACAAAATTTGGTAGATAAGTTACTTGTGGTACACTCTGGTGCTGATTAGATTTTGGTACGATTCGGAAAAGAACAACCTGCCTTTTTTTACGAAATGGCCCGCAAAAATCGCCAAAATCTAAAAAGAAAAGACTACGTATGATGAAATGTATAAATTAAATTCTTGTTTTATACGCAATTTTTGACGAGGAAAAGAATATAACTCACTCCGTTATACTTTAGGACTAACCGTTCTCAAGATATTTGGGATTTCTTGCATTTTTGTTACACCGCTATCGGAAAAATGTTCAATTATAAAAAAAATTGAATTAAAAATGCATATTAGTGTTATTTGGTGCAATTAAACTCAATCTAATGAATTATTAAAGAAATAAAGAAATATGAATTTAAGTCTGCAGGGAAAGTCATGTGCTGCCCACATCAGATTTTTAATCCAATTTTCGTTTTCATTTGGTAACTGGACTAATTTTCAAAGGTGGCGTAGTGAAAATCGAAAAAACTGAAATATCTCGAGACCGGCGAATCTTAGAGTAATGGGGTGGGTCTTATTATTTTCGCCTTCAAAACTTAGTATAATATAAGCATTTAATTGATATATTTGAGCATACGTAGTCTTCTTTTAGATTTAACCATTTTTGAGGGACATTTCGCAAAAAAAAACAGGTTATTTTTAGAATCGTACCAAAATCTAATCACCACCAGATTAATCTAGAGGTGATTTGTCTACCAAATTTTGTGAAATTTGGTCTATTAGTTTTTCAGCTAGAGTGGATACAGGCAATTATTGAGCGCCATTTCATAAAAATAGACAGGTTTTTTTTATCCCGAATCACACCAAATTCTAATCAGCACCAGGGTCTCCCACATAGGACTTATCTACCAAATTTTATGAAATTCGGTCAATTAGTTTTTAGTTAGAGCGGATACAAAATCTGCACACACAGACACAGACGTCACGCTAAAAATAGTTTTTTCGTGTTCTAGAGGTCCCAAAACGTGTAGATCCGCCGAAAACTCGAGTTGCGATTTTCGATACGATTGCAATACTTTCTCTATACATTATCATGTATTGCAGGGAAAATAAAAAGAAAGAAAAGAGCTAGCTGCACCGCGAGGGCATAAACCGCAGGGAAGCCAATCCCCTATCTCCACAAAATATAAACCCTTAACACTCTCCCTCCAAATAGTATTTTAATCGGAAATAGAACACCTCTCCCCCGTCCCCCAAATAGCATGTATTGAAGTCACTGCAGATTCCATCCCCACAAATGCGTTTGACTTCTCTCTTTGTGTGCAACAAATCCATGTTTTACAAATTACAGCATTACTATAACCACCTACTCATTGCATTAAGAATTTTAGAGAGCATCACATGTTCTTAAATTGAATATTTTTTTTATTTCAAATGGCAGAGAATAAGACATACATTGTACAAACAGAACAGCTATCCCGTACATATAACATGAACAATCAATATCTCAAATAAAGGCCAGAGCCGTGAACCTGTTAGCCGTCACATGACGTTGCCCCAGCGCACCAGTGGGGGTCGGAACACTTCGCCCAACATCACAACATCCATGCCCGCAGGTGGGACTCGAACCCACAACCCTGCAACCGAGCGATCACTAGGAAAAACCTGCCTTGACCGCTGGACCACCGCATCCACAGATTGATTAAAAGAGGTCTGTAATTATTGTCAGATGTATTAAAAAAACGAGTATCAGGCGATATTGCTGATTTTTTAGGGTACATTAGTTCCATCTAGTTGAAAACAAACGCGTTACTCAAACAATTTCTCACTACGTTAAAGGATTATAAAAATTTATGTACGCTACTCTTTGATCACTCTGTAATATAAATCGTATGTGATGTGAGTGAATAAGAACTACAACACTTAGCTGGAGCACGACTACGGTATCATGGGTCAAATGATTACAATTATAACGTATGTTACCCTTTAATTTAAAGAATTAAAAAATATTTCGATTGATACTTTACTTGGCAGCGTACCGTACTTGGCAAAGTACCCCTGCAGATAATGACGTCACGAACAAAAAAAATTGTATCGCGGCTTTCTTTCACAACAATGATTGAAACTATTAAGCCTCGTGATCACTAAGGCATAAATAATTCCTATTATGCGTGATTATGTTAATTTTATCCTATGTTGCCATATTACAAAAATCTGATATGGGCAGCACTTGACTTTCCCTGCAGACTTATATCCACTTTCTCTTTATTTTAATTAAATTTAATTCACTTTTAATTCAAATTTCGTTCTCATTTGGTAACTGGACTTATTTTCAAAGGTGGCGTAGAGAAAATAAGAAAAACTAAAATACCTCAAGAACGGCTAGTCCTAGTGTAATGGGGTCGATCTTATTCTTTTCATCATTAAAAATTACGTATATAACAAGCATTTGATGGATATATTTGAGCATACGTAGTTTTTTTAGTTTAGATTTTGACGACTTTTGCGGGTCATTTCGCAAGAAAAATGCAGGTTATTTTTTTCCGAATCGCACCAAAATCTAATCAGCACCAGGGTGTCCCCACAAGCGACTTAACCGATTTTTGTGAAATTCAGTCCATTAGTTTGTCAAATAGAGTGGATAAAGGCAATTCTTGAAGGCCATTTCGCAAAAAAAGGCGGGTTATTTTATCCCGAATTGTACCCAAAACTAATCAGCACCAGAGTCGCCTACCAAAGTGACTTACCTACCAAATTTTGTGAAATTCGGTCCTTTGTTTTTTTAGTTAGAGTGGATATAAAATCTGCACAGACAGACAGACAGACACACACACACACACGTCATGCCAAAAATAGTTTTTTACGTATTCCTGAGGTCTCGAAACGTGTAGATCCGTCGAAAACTTGAGTTGCGATTTTCGGCATGATTCCAATATTTTCCCTATATATTATAATGTATTGCAGGGAAAGTAAAAATATATAATTTCAAATAAATTTCGAAGCTTTCTCTCTTGTTCATCAATATTGTTCATCAATATAGAATCATACAGTGCGCGAAAAAAGCATAAGGAGAAGCGAAAACTCGCTAAATCTAGAAATATTTTAAACGGAAATATATGAAAATTTCGTAAGTAAAAATATTGATAAAGTTAAGTTCTTTTTCATGTAAATTAATTAAATTTTCCAAAAATAAATATGTATAAATTTACTTTATAAATTTTAAACCCATATGATCTTGTAAAAAAGTACAAGGACAACTGTTTTTTCATCTAAAATTATTGTAAAATCTGCATATTTGACTTGGTTTATAAACAAAATTCACACTTGCCTCATTTCTTCATGATTTTTGTACGATACCAAAAGGAACTCATTTGTCTGACCTTGAGAAAGGGAAAATTCTTGCTTTTAAAGAATGTGGATTGAGTGGGCATGAAATTTTGAAAAAAATTAAAAGATCTAAAACTGTAGTTTATAATATTTTAAAAGAACCTGAAATGTATATAATGAAAAACGAACTCGAAGACCAGAAATTCTAACGCATCGACAGAAAATAATGGTTGTAAGAAGAGCTTGCGAGAAAAAAGAGACTGCAAATGAAGGTAGAAGAAATTTGGACTTACTATGTTCTACACGAACAGTTCAAAATGTTTTGAATAAACATCCAAAAATTTGGTATGGAAAGTTATTGTCACGTCAGCCTCTTGAAAAGGAATATAAGGAACGAAGATAGGAATTAAAAAAAAATACATTTTTCTCGGTCCAAAATGTATTGATGTCATTTTTCGGACGAAAAGAAGTTCAATCTTGATAGGCCAGATGGTTTTCATTATTTTTGGTATAATCTGCGTACAACCAAAGAAGTTTTATCCAAACATCAATACGATGGGGGGTACAATAATGATTTGGGGTGTTTTTGCAGCAAACGGAACCACGCCTATAGTCTTTATCAACTGCAAAATGAATTCTGACAAATATGTTGATATGTTAGGCGAACATTTATTACCTGAAGCTCCACTAATTACTTCTGGAGACTATATTTTCCAACAGGATAACGCTTCCATACAGGTTTCTAAGAGTGCAAAACTCTGGTCTGAAGCTAATTCAGTAAATTTACATGATTGGCCGGCGAGGAGTCCCGATCTCAATCCAATAGAAAATTTATGGAGCCATCTAGCCCGAGAAGTTTATTAAAATGGTACACAATATCAGTGTAAACAGGATATTGTGTTAGCCATCAAACAAGCTTGGAATAACATTTCCATAGACACTTTAAAAGAACTTTCAGCATCAGTGACCTCTCGGCTTAATCAAGTAATTGAAAAAAAAGGTTGTTTTCTTGATTATTAAGAGAAATATTCAGTAATTTAGAACATGTAATTATATTTTTTTCTATATTTTCTTTAATGATAATCTTTATAAGGTCGAATTTTGCAAGATTCATATTTGTTGTTTTATGTTGTAAATGTTATTATATAATTTCATATTAGAGATCAGACATATCAAAAATGCATTTTGATAAAGTGAAAATAAAATATATTTTCATTCAATTATATGTTGTCCTTATACTTTTTTCGCGTAATGTATATTGGTTTCTTAAATGTCTTATATATTTATATTTACTGTTTATTATTATGCTTTAAATAAAACTTAAAGTTTAGTGTTCCTCATCGTTAATGAGTACGCCCTTCCCTTATGAAAGATGAAGTTTACTCTTAAATTAATGAAAAGACTCATTAAACTAAGGGGCGTAGTTTAATAACAATAAATATAATAGCGACTTGAAAGAGAATCACCTTACAACGTTCATTATATGATGTCACTCAGAAAAGTTTTTATTTTGTCTGTATTTAGCTTATTTTATATACGTAAAATTTTAGTGAAAAACGATTTAATAAATTATGAAGTGTCAGAAAAATTTCCAACATTTTCAAATTTAAAAAAAAAACAGCCTTTTTAATTTCTCATACTATGTAATAGAGTATAAAGTATTATTTTCACGAAATTTTTCGAATTTAAGATTTTGATATCAAGACATATTTTAAGGCCTTAAATGTCTGCAGTCAATATCTTGTGCAAATAATAGCGGCCACAAATATTAATCGATTTTCACGAAACTTTATATCCGGCTTTGTTATCAAAATATCTAGAACTAGATATAATTTTTTTTAATTCGAACAAAAATCTTCAAAATTTATTCGAAATATTATAATTTTTTTTAGTATGGAACCATAGGGCGCAATTTGACATAATCATGCATAAAAGGATTTATTTATGACTCAATAATCACGGAGTCCATGAACGCCAATGCCTGCAAAGGGGGATCGAACTGTTTGGGATAGGGTATGTCAAATACCTATCTTTCTGAGAGGTTCTTCGTTTGGGATGGACGCAGTCCCGCCCGTAAGCAAAAGGTTAATAGTTTTAATCATTGTTGTGAAAATAGACGGGATGGAATTTTTTGTTCGTAACAACATTAGACCCCTCTTGGGGGTCAAGTTACCCTCACCCCGGGGGTGCATTTTCAAATATAGTAACAATCGAAAGATTTTTTAATCATTTTAAAGTGAAGGGTAACACTGTATAACTGTAATGATTTGGACCCATGGAGTCATAAATACACCCTTTTTTATCACGATTATGACAAATTTTCTCTACGTTGAAATTATATTTTTCGCAAGAAATAAAAAAAAATATATCTAGTTCTGGGTATTTTGATAACAAAGCCGGATATAAAGTTTCGCGAAAATCCATTAATATTTGTGTCCGATATTACGTGCATAAAAAATCAACCACATACATACATACATACATACATACAGACAGACAGACCCACATATCTCCAGAAATAGTCAAAACGTGTTTAGGAGGTCTTAAAATATATGTTGGCATTAAAATCTCGAAGTCAAAAATTCTCGTGAAAACAATACTCTCTAGAATATATTACGCAGTATGAAAATGTAAAAATACATTTTTCTTTAATAATTCCTACACATTTGGGATACACACCTCTTTATAAACCAATTAAATACTTTAAAATCGATATAGTGTGTGATTAAAGTTCAAACTCTCAACGAAAAACGCATATCTCTAAACCACATTTCACGGAATTCCGTCAGATTAAACCTTCCACTTCCCGCGGTGAGTAACTTAGAAATGAGTTTTCGATTTCCGTTAAATTTCACGCATCACTAGCATTTCAAACCTAGTTGCTAGGGGGATTGGACTAATAAGATAGTTTTACGGTAATAAGGGAATTAAATGGAATTTTGCTTTGTAGCAAACGAGCTAATAAATGGAACTGAGTCGGCTGTGAGACATTCTCCGAAACTTCAACATTTTGGTATTCGCAGAAATAAAGATTCTGATGTGGGCCACCTCTGACTTTCCCTACACAATCAAAAGGTGACCCTAGCTACAATGTTTATAGCATTGAATTGTGCATTAATATTTGGCGTTCTGGATATCAACATGTAAAACGAACATCATGTAAAACGCAGCGTTACTCACCTCAATATTCGATAAAAAAAAAATCGTTCCATCCAATATGCCTTGAAACGTTTAGCCTGTATGTTGAGTTATGTGAATTTTCGATCTCACTGCATTTCGAAGAACCAAATTAACTCATACTTCGCCTAGACAATTAAAAATGTTGCTAGCATCAACGTTAAGAAATATACAGTCAATATATCAAGAACACTTTATATTTCATCAATTTGGCAAAAAATTTTGCAATTTAGTCTCATAAGCCGATTTGACAACATTTTCGTCAATGTGCCCCATTTCATAAAAGCTGCCAAATTGGTGATATTTCGCCAAATTAAAGACAAGATTGCCAAATTTATCACCATAATTGCCAAATTTATCACCAAGCGTTACAAGAGAAATACTTTCCTTATAAGTAATTTATTAGGGTCTCAGTGTCTGCCCGCCAACCAACGGAACTCGCTTCGAGAGCCCTTTCGAGCCGCCCAGCATGCAGGCCTATAATGCCGGTACCTGAAGTTCATCAACTCTTACTCACCTCAATTCCCTAATGCTCTTCAACTCTCCGAACTTGCTTCGCTGGTTTTTTCACACAGCCCGTATAGCAGCCAACGGCCCTACCGTGCTGAAAACACCGGTTCTCGTTAGATCACCGAAGTCAAGCAGCATCGGGCGCGGTTAGTACTTGGGTGGGGGACCACCTGGGAACACCGCGTGCTGTTGGCACATTTCGGGTGCGGTAGCCCGGTGGTTTACGCGCTGGATTTGCACGCTGCCATAACTGCCGCCGTGTTCATGTGGAGTGCGATCACGTTAAACATGCGAGTCCGTAAATCCTTCCAAGAGGTTGGTGGTAGGGGAAGGAGGGTACGGTCCCTGTGGATGCCTCCCCAACTGGGTTCCGGTCTAAATTGGGTGGCACTTCCCGGCCGTCCAAACGGTTACCTTACACCTTTCTAGTAGGTCGGACGGTCTGGGTCCCAACAACAACAACACAGCCCGCATAGCGGCGGAAGCATCCAACTAACCACTTCGCAAAGGCTTCCCAACAGATCCGAAATATAACTACCTACCAGCATCTCCAGAATGTTTTCGATTTTCATTCCTGATGCGATAATATCGTTCTCGCTATGTTGGAATTTTATAATATCAGGAAATGAATATGAGCTTTATTAATAGCCAGGGAAATATTTAATTCGAGATTTAACGGATTGTATAAAGCGGTTTAAAATGGAAATAAATTAAATAATTTCAATTAAACAAAGAGTTAGAATGCTAAAAGTTCCAACAATCGTGCTCACAAAAGTTAGCATTCGTAATTGCGTCGTCGAATTGTATATAAAATCAACATAAGATGTATAATTTTTAACTGAAATAATAATTACATTTTAATCGGAATTGTTCTTGACAGCATTCCTTGCGGGACGTTATATTTATAATAATCAACAGGAAGGCATATCATTGTTGTCATCCATCTTTGTGACATTTTCTGCTAGCAAACTATCCCAGTTAAGGGCGAAATGAAAATTCTATGCTAGCCATGTACCATGTCTATGGCTAGATAGTACTGGTTCATATTAGTGCATATGCAAATTTTCAGGACAGTACATTTTGCCTTATATTCGTAATGCTGTGCCAAAAAATCACAGGCTTTTTATTTAATATACAAAAAAATCTACAAGAAATATATTTTGTTGGAAAAGTAAAATACAAATGCCAAAAGTAGGAAGCTGTCGTACATAGTAGTATGTTTAAGTTTTCTTTCACCGTCGACATTAAATATAAATTAAGAAGGACTTTAAAAACCAAGATTTTGACATAAGATTGATGGTATTGATCATTTAAACTCAAATATACTGTAATTGCGGTATTTTAGAATATAGATGCACAGAAATTGAGCAAAAATAAAGCGGTTTTAGGACGGATACAACACTAAATATAAAGTAAAAAGAACTTTAAAAATCACGATTTTGAAACAAGATGGATGCCATACTTCATTTTGAAGTGGGTCACGCGATCTCTTCATATAATATGGGTGTGATTATTATTTTAATTTTTATTTAAAAAACAACCGAATATATTTTGCCGATTTTTTTTTTATATTTTTGATGGAATAATTTGAATATTTCCTAAAACTTTCGAAGCAATTTGTAAATTTTAAATTCGCTTAAAAAAATATTTGAAAAATTAGGTCGCATAGGGTTCAATGTATTTCATTTTTTCAACCCTGGTTCTGTCCAAAACTAATTGGGTGATATTATTCATTTATATTCCCATAGGTTCCACAGACCGTCTGAATAACGTACTAAAATTTAATTTTGATAAAGTCATTTTTATGGCAGTTATCGTGCGAACGGACAGACAGAATGAACAAAGTCATAAAAACTTTTCAACTGCGTTGTAAAGAGTTAAAAATATAAAATATCCGGCATCACGCCAATAACATATAAGCAAGACAGCAAATAAAATGCATTTCTTTAAATAAAATACAAAAAAATTAATGTAAATTAAACATGTTTGAAATCAACATGATTAAAAAATACAAAATACTTGTCTAAAAAAAATCCTCAAAATATATGAAGCTTCTGAAAAAGATATTTCACAGTCATATAGAGAGTTTAGACAATTGTTGAAATCATTTTAACGTTCTTATTACTTTCCTAATATACGTAATGTATAAGGAAAGTATTGTGACGGGGTCGAAAATTCGAATGCGAGTTTTCGACGAGAGATTATGTTTCAAGCATCCCTGATCACGAATCTAACATTTTTGAGGTGAAGTTTGTGAGTGTGCGTAAAAGTGTGTGTGTGTGGGTGAAAGTGTGTTTGTGCGCGTGTGTGTGTGTGCCAGTGAGTCTGTAGAGACGATATCTCACGAACGAATGGAGCGATTCAAATGAAATTTGGTACAAAATTCACAATCCGTGAATACTGGAAGCCTATTATTTTTAAACGTAATCGAATCTTCAGAATCTCGCAAAATTTTCGAGTGAAATTTTGAAAAAGTCATCAAAAAATCAAAACCTTTAATAAAGTTACAAAAATAGACATTTTTTATGTAATTTTTCCTTAGAAAACGATTGACATAAATTTTAGAACGCTAGCATGAACCGTTCTCGAGATATTGCACATTTTTCAAATAAATACATCAAAAAATCCCATGAATTAAAAAAAATATTAACTGTTGAGAAACATGTTCACTTTTCATATGTAATATCATGCCATAAATTTGGTGACATCATTCTCGTGGATCTAGCTCGTTCCATCCATGAAAAAAGATACTTTGAGTAATACTTTTGTATTTGAGCGCCAATAGTCATTTATCTGCTATAAGAATAACTTATTTCTATGTAAAGAACGTTTGACGTCATTTTGTCGACGAATTTGTCGGAATGTCGCCAACTTGGCGATTTTTTTTTTTAAAGTTGCCAAATTAACGAAAATCTCGCCAAATGGATAAAAATGATACTAAATCAATAAAAATGACGACTAATTGTCGAAAATTCAATATCGTGGAAAGACTATAAGTATCTACTATAAGAAACACCAATTTTTTTTTACTGTAAAAGTAGTAAATTCATTGCATTATATAAGGAAAGTCATGTGTTGCCCACATGAGATTTTTACTTACCTTATATACATAATGTATAAGGAAAGTATTGTGACGGGGTCGAAAATTCGAATTCGAGTTTTCGACGGGAGAGTACGTTTCTAACATCCCTGATCACGAATCAAACATTTTTGAAGTGATGTCTGTGTGTGTGTGTGTGTGTCTGTGTGAGAAAGTATGTGTGTGTGTGTGTGTGTGTGAGAAAGTATGTGTGTGTGTGTGTGTGTGTGAGAAAGTATGTGTGTGTGTGTGTGTGTGTGAGAAAGTATGTGTGTGTGTGTCAGTGAGTCTGTGGAGACGATATCTCACGAACAATTAAAGCGATTCAAATGAAATTTTGTACAAAAATAACAATCCATGAATACTAGAAGCGTATTGTTTATAGACGTAATCGAATGTCCAGAACCACCCTAAATTTTCGACTGAAATTTTGAAAAAATCATCAAAATATTAAAACCTTTAATAAAGTTACGCAAGTAGACATTTCTTATGTAAATTTTCCTTAGAAAACAATTGACATAAACTTTAGAACGGCATGAACCGTTCTCGAGATATTGCACATTTTCAAATAAATTTATCAAAAAATACCGTAAATTAAAAAAAATATATTAACTGTTGAGAAACATGTTCACTTTTCATATGTAATACCATGCGATAAATTTGGTGACATCATTCTCGTGGATCTAGCTCGTTCCATTCATGAGAAAAGATACTTTGAGTAATACTTTTGCATTTGAACACCAATAGTCATTTATCTGCTGTAAGAATAACTTATTTCTCCGTCCATAACGCTTGGCGAGATTTTGGCGACGAATTTGGTGTTATGTCGCCAACTTAACGAAAAACTCGTTAAATGGATAAAAATGACACTAAATCATTGAAAATGACGACTCATTGACGAAAACTCAATATCTTGGAAAGAATATAAGTATCTACTATAAGGATAACCTATTTTTTTGCTGTAAAATTAGTAAATTCATTGCATTATATAAGGAAAGTCATGTGCTGCTCACATCAGATTTTATTATTTATGACAATGCAGATTTAAAGCTGTAGGCGGTAATAAGCTCCGAAAGTGGATTATTTGAAATTGCGTGATATCAAGACAAATAAATCAAAAACTTTAGCACTTGGATGTGATAAAAAATGTTATTGCTTTCATGATTTAATTTCCCAAACACAGAAACACAATTACTGTCTTTTTTTGTAAATAACTTCTAAAGCAAAAGACATTCAGTGATTTTTATAGTGTTTTTCTATAAGCAAGAATAACATTAAACTAAACGGTACTAGCGGTTCTATAGATTATTAAATGACACATATTTGCAATTCACCAGCACACATTTTAGTGCTTTCAAAATTGGACCTATCCTTGAATATATTTTGGACGCGGATTCAAAAAATGGCATCAGTTCTGCTCTATAGGCTGTAGTTCTGTAGATATAACATAAGCAATTTATACGATAATTCAACGGCTTATCCATTAATGTTCGGAATCCTTATATACAATAATGTACTTACTTTCCTTATATACAATACTGTATAAGGAGAATATTGTGACGGGGTTGAAAATTCGAATTCGAGTTTTCGACGGGAGAGCACGTTTCAAGCATCCCTGATCACGAATCGAATATTTTTGAAGTGATGTCTGTATGTGTGTGTGTGTGAAAATATGTGTGTGTGTCAGTGAGCCTGTGGAGACGATAACTGACGAACGAATGGGCCGATTCGAATGAAATTTGGTACAAAAATTACAATCCATAAACACTGGAAGTCTATTGTTTTTATACGCAATCGAATGTTCAGAACTCCCTAAATTTTCGCGTGAAATTTTGAAAAAATCGTCAAAAAGTCATAACCTCTAGTAAAGTTACGCAAATAGACATTTCTTATGTAATTTTTCAATACAAAACGATTGATATAAATTTTAGAACACTAACATGAACCGTTCTCGAGATATTGCACATTTTTCAAAAAAAATATCAAAAAATCATATAAAATAAAAAAAGCTATTTCCTATTGAGAAACATGTTCTTTTTTCATATGTAATATCATGCGATAAATATTGTAACATCATTCTCGTGGTTCTAGCTGGTTCCATTCATGAAAAAAGATACTTTGAGTAATACTTTTGTATTTGAACGTCAATAGTCATTTATCTGCTGTAAGAATAACTTATTTCTCCATCCGTAACATTGGAGAGATTTTAACGACGAATTTGGTGGAATGTCACCCACTTGGCGAATTTCTTAAACGTTGCTAAATTAGCAAAAAACTTGCCCAATGGATAAAAATGACGTTAAATTAATGAAAATGACAATTTATTGACGAAGATTCAATATCTTGGAAAGAATATAAGTATCTACTATAAAAATAATCTATTTTTTTTTACTGTAAAAGTAGTAAATTCATTGCATTATATAAGGAAAGTCATGTGTTGCCTTCATCAGATTTTTTTGTATATGATTTTGAAAAATATTGATGGTAATAATATTACATACTATTAAAAATAATATGCTACTAAACCAGTTTACTTCAATTCACAAATTATTCTATATAAAATGATTAGTGTCTCAGCATATAAGAAGAATAGATTAAGATTTGCCAAGACATCTACCATTATGTGCGTATTTCACCTTTCCTGGATTGATGGTTTGATTTAACCTTCCATAGCTTGATGTCTTGGAAGGTAATATATTTTACTGCTTTTAGATTTTTCGTGCTTAAACCAAAAGGTTTTCTAGAAAGCGGCTTAGTAGATAATGAGAATGATGCTAATTTTACAACCAAGCTGGAGAGCATGTTATCTATTGAGTGAATGTAGTTGTCTGTCTTATGTCTACCGCGAAAAATTAAATACAGAACAAAAAATCTGATATGGGCAACACATGACTTTCCTTATATAATGCAATGAATTTACTACTTTTACAGATAAAAAAAAATGTTATTCTTATAGTAGATACTTATATATTCTTTCCAAGATATTGATTTTTCTTCAATTAGTCGTCATTTTCATTGATTTAGCGTCATTTTTATCATTTTGGCGAGATTTTTGTTAATTTGACAAAAATTTAAAATGTCGCCAAGTTGGCGACATTCCGTCAAATTCGTCGCCAAAATTTCGCCAAGCGTTATGGACGGAGAAATAAGAAATTTAAACAGCAGATAAATGACTATTGGATTTCAAATACAAAAGTATTACTCAAAATATCTTTTTTTATGAATGGAACGAGCTAGATCCACGAGAATGATGTCACCCAATTTATCGCATGGTATTACATATGAAAAGTGAACATGTTTCTCAATAGAAAATATTTTTTTTTATTTTATATATGTTTTTGATAATTTTTTTGGAAAATGTACATTATCTTGAGAACGGTTCATATTAGCGTACTAAAATTTATGTCAATCGTTTTCTAATGAAAAATTACATAAAAAATGTCTATTTGCGTAACTTTATTAGCGGTTTTGATTTTTTGACGATTTTTTCAAAATTTCACTCGAAAATTTAGAGGGGTTCTGAACATTCGATTACGTATGAAAACAATATGGTTTCAGTGTTTACGGATTGTGATTTCTGTACCAAATTTCGTTCGAATCGGTCCATTCGTTCGTCAGTTATCGTCTCCACAGGCTCACTGACACACACACACACACTCACATACTTTCACACCCACACGTACACACACACACACACACAGACATCACTTCAAAAATCTTTGATTCGTGATTAGGGATGCTTGAAACGGGCTCTCACGTCGAGAACTCGAATTCGAATTTTCGACCCCATCACAAAAATTTCCTTCTATCTATATAAATATAATTGAAAATCTGTCTGTCTGTCTTTTTTTTAACTGTAAAAGTAGTAAATTCATTGCATTATATGAGGAAAGTCATGTGTTGCCCACATCAGATTTTTTCTGTTTATGCATGGCCCACAAGATATATGCCGGAGTGCCATATGGTTCTTGTTGAGATTCACCGTTCCAGATAATACTTGACAACCACAGAGATGATGTTCTTAAAACATATGCACCTTGGTTTTAACTGTTACTGATAAACGACAAACAAATAATCGAAAACAAGTCTTATTTTGTTTTTAAACAACATGACAAATTAGATTTTACCGTAACATCAACAGAAGAGTCAGTAACGACGCCAGCCGGTAGGCGATTGAAGCTTCAATGGATTGAGATTGATGATGGAGTTGACTTAAATGCTATTTACAACTTTTCTGTTAATATATAATTGTTTCATTTTTAAAAGCTTTTATTTAATTCGTCATGATCGATGTTTGTATGTTTGTTTCAACTGATTCGATGGCGTTTTCAACGTACTTTTATCCCTACGTCCCAGAGAGATGAAATTTGGTACATGGCTCATTCAGGTAGAATATTTTAACATGTTAATAATTGGCCGAACCTCCAAAAATAGAACTAGCACTTCTTGTTTTGTGAAGCGGCCGGCAAAAATCCAGCTTCGCTTATAGAAATACATGATTCTACTGTTATAAGATGGTTAAAAAAAATAGTCCAATTTTCAGCTCCGCTTCTATATACACTCTGTTGCAAAAAATATACGCACCTATAAGAAATTAAACTACAGCCGCGAAACTCGGCATATATGTATCGTTTAAGGAAATATGCAAATGATTAAAATTTCGGAGCAAAAAATATTTATTAAGAAATGGTGGCAACCAGATGACATTTTAAATTAGTAAATCGTTCCCTGATAGCTATACAAGTCGATATTCGGTGCGGCAAAATGTCTCTAAGGGGCTTATATCCGTTGCGAAAGATTTGGCCACAAATATTGCAACTGAGCTAATTCGATAGTATTCTGGGAAGGCTGTAATTGCCGTCCCAGCATGCCCCAGACGTGTTCTATTAGTGATAGGTCTGGAGACCAGGATGACCATGGGAGGGTATTAAATCCTAGAATAATGCCGGACAGTATGTGGTCGGGTGTTGTCTTGTTGGTAGATGGAACTTCGGCGACTTCATCTGAAGAACAATCGACTACGGAATACCGTTGACGTACAAGCGATCCTGAACCAGCACTTAGAGAGAAGCGGGATCCAACACTAAAGACAATATACCATCAATAGGACATCGTTTAAGCTGACTTAGCTCGGCACCAATCCAGACGGCTTTGCCTATGTTGAGAGGTTAATAGTAGGTGCTTTAATGGAAGTCATTACCTAAACCAACCTGCCGTCTCCGGATAATATCCCTTGATGCAGGATGCATACAAGGTGGCAAATACCTACGAAGGGCTGACAGCGATGCAATTGGTGTGGGCGCTGCTCCTCTCTTGACTGCACGATTCTCTCAAGCAATTGACCTTTTGGTGTGTCCTGGGCCTCTGCAACGGTTACACATGTCTTCTCTGACGTCTTGTTGCCAACACCAAATAACTACCATATCGCTCTGACCAAGATGGCGACTGATATATATGTTAAACCAAACAGCTTTCCTTAAGCCTATGACGCGATATCTCTCTAAATTCCGTAATTGTTCGTAGCGCCGTCGAATACATCTCAAGGGCATCCTTGTACACAACTTGCAGTATGGAAGTCAAAAATCCAGTTCCAATTGCCCGTGAGTAAGAAGCCAGTCGTTTTAAATGCTACACTGTGCGTCGTTCTCATGCGCATTGACCCCTATAACATTATTGGAGTTGACAGTTTAATCGTTTATATAACTCCTGAAACAGCATTTGCTTTTGAGTTTCGCGACTGTAGTTCAATTTTTTATAGGTGCATATACACATACATAAGTGTGTATATATATATATATATATACATACATTTTAACACATAATAATGAAGTTAAACACTTGCCATGTTTCTAATGTAACTTTATGAATTAAGCTTACCGATTTATATCAATATATTTTGAATAAAAGTCGCAAGAAAAAGTGTAATATTTGCTTGTTGCATTCATTTATATATTTCTATCATCAAATGTTTCGTTTTTATATTTTTTATTAAGTATGTAAACCAATGGTGATCAGGATTATTGTTTGAGAATTTTTAATAATATCCTGGACAGGTGTAATCTGCTGAATTTTATTTATTTACTAGCGAATAAGCTTGGAAAATCACGGGAAAATTTTTGCTTACTGAAAGTTAATAAATGTATAAGATCTTTAAGCTTGATTTGTTTATGTTAAAGATAAATTTTATAAAGATGATTTATTTATGTTAACAATAAAGATCTACTAAAATAATATTTTTAGTATAAATTCTATATACTATTTTTACCCTAGTAAAACGACTCAAAATGATCTCATAAGATTGTTTTTGCTATTCTGTACCTCAAGTGATCGGAGAATAAATATAGAAACAGTAGTGTCGGTTAGGGCTGACTGTACACTTACAGAGAATATTCGGTGAATATATGAAGCTTTTACTCTAGTTTTGGATGCAGTTAATGAGCCAAAAAATATAAAATAAGACAAAAAGATTGTGTATTTTATAATTTCTTTTATTATTGCTAAGTAAATGCGTGTATTATTGCAAAGTAAATGTTATTATTGCAAAAAGGCATTTTAAAAGAGTAATTTCTTATATTATTAAAAATAATAAAGCAGACCCAATTCGTTGAGCATATGCTTGACAAATCATTAGACAAACGATAATCTATATAAATAAAAATGAAAATCTGTCTGTCTGTCTGTCTGTCTGTCTGTCTGTCTGTCTGTCTGTTTGTCACACCATCACGGGGGAACGGCTGGACCGAATTTGATGAAATTTTGTGGGTAGCCCAGAAATAGGCCCACTTAAAATTATATCCGTGTTTTGAGTTTCTACGACTAGTGGTTCTCGAGATATTAGTAAAAAACGAAATTTTCGTTTGTCTCATCATCACGGAAAAACGGCTGAACCGAATTTAATGAAATTTGGTGAATAGCCTTGAAATATCCCCCCATAAATTTTGTCCAAGTTTCGAGTTTCTAAGACCTGGGGTTGTCGAGATATTAATGAAAAACGGAACTTTTTCCTAGGAGTTCTACTCCCTAACTCCGTGGTTTATCCAAACGAAAAGCTTGAAAATCGTTTGAAAGTGAATTAAAATTTAATCTCTGAGTTTGATGGGAGATTTTTTGCGTTAATTAGTCACTTTCTGAAAACATGAATTGTTTGAAACATGATTTAAAGGGGAAATCTATCTCCATGGTTCATGGTTTATTTAAAACAAGTTTTTACGGAACAATGAGAAGTATAGAGAAATCAAAATCGTTATTTAATTTCGCAGTTTATGTTATAAGACATGACATATTGAACATGTTATAAGATTCTATCTTATATCATGTTACTCAGAAACGCAATTAAATTAAATCTGTCTGTTAATTTTAATAATTATTTTTTCGATTTGAATAATAAATAAATGGATATAAAAATATATTTTAGAAAAGAACGATTTGATTTTTCTTATAGCATTTTTGACTGGATAATATCAATTACGGTCTTCAGGTTTAAAAATTATTATTATTTATATTTTCGGGGATTATTGATTCAAGGATTATTGATATTTTCAAGTTATTATGCAATTATTTTATTATGACAAAAATTGTTTAAACTCATATATTGTATGTCGTACGAATCTTCTACAAATACACGTGTATATCTTTTAATCTACGAGAATATAAGTAGTACAGGTATATTGACATATGTTTTGATATATATTGGCATATATTGGAATCAATTACGACCTTCTGGTATAAAGAGTACGGATATTATTGATGTTTTCAATTTATTACGTCATCTCTTTTATTTTGGCAAATATTTTTGAGACGCATATTGTAATACGGGTAATCTTCTACTAACACATTGGCATATTTTCTGATCTGCGCCAATATAATTAGTACGGGGTTGCATATATTCATTCAATTCCTATTTTTTTCTTCTGTAAATTTGCTTACAAAAGGGGGCAGGATGTTTTATTCTTCAGATCTGATCGTGAAGATAATTTTTCATAGTGAGAACATATATTCTTAAACTTCTCTTTAGGAGCAATAAATTTAATATTTTAACAGAATTTGCACATGATTGCGAACTTTAAGTTTCTTTAAATTATACACTCCGTACGAATAACGGGTGTGCTGTTAGTGGTTAATAAATTTTAACGTTTTAGGAGGATATATCATGTTGCTCGGCATCGCAATTAAATTAAATGTGTTTGTTAATGTTTTTATTATTTTTTTTCGATTTAAAAATTAAATAAATGGATAAATGGATATAAAAGTATATCTTATGAATGGACGGTTTGATTTTTCTTTTAATTATATTAATTGCTGACTGCGTACATCAATTTCATTTATTTTGGCACAGAGTTTTCAAGCTTATATCGTATTTAGCTACTAAACTCATATATTGTGTTTAGCCAATAAATTCATATAGCCGATTGTTGAAACAGAAAAAGAGTAGAGCGGATATATCTTCTAATACAATTGTAGTGATTTCATTTAGTATATTGAAACGGGATAAGAATGTTTCATTCAGATCTGCAAATTCAAAGCTACGAATTTGGAGGGATATCGCTAATTTGACAACTTTTCTTAAACTTTGCCAAATTGACGGAAATGTCGCCAAATTGATATAAACGACACACAAACAGCTGCCATAAACCATCGGGTTGGTCGTGTGGCTTGGGTCTTCTACATATCAATGAAATTTTTTTTTGTTTTGTTAGAAGAGAGTACTGAAATGATGTTTGGTTAGCATTTATCTGTCAGACCAACCATCCTACTTAGTAATACATTTAGCGAATTTTTAAAATGTCACCAAATTGATAAAAATGTTTTCAAATCTATAAAAATATCTTGAAATTGATAAAATTGCGCTACATAAATGACATTAATTGTTTTTTGTTAGGGGATAGTATTGTGATGATATTTCGTCAATTTGTCGCAAAGTGGAACTGTCAGTTCTACAGTCCCACTTGGCGATAAATTTGGCGATTTTTTAAAATGTCGCTAATTTGACGAAACTGTCGCCAAATGTTCCATAGAAATATAACTATTTAGACGATATTTTTTCTACCAATTTATTTGAAGCAAATGATATCATGTCGCTTAGCAACGGATTTAAATCCAATGTGTTTATGCGGCAGACGATTTTTATTAAATCCTTTCCGATTTGAATAATGAAGATATGTATATAAAATAAATTTCACTGCCATTTCATTTTGGACTGGATAATATCAATTATACTCTTCAGGTTTAAAAATTATTATTATTGATATTTTCCGGAATTATTGATTCAGGGATTATTGATATTTTTAAGTTATTACGCCATTGTTTTATTGCGGCAAAAATTGCTGACACACGCATATTGTACGTTGTACGAGTAATCTTCTAGGAATGCACGGGTATATCTTCTAACCTACGAGAATATAAGTAGTACAGGTATATTGGCATATATTTTGACATATATTGGCATATATATTGGAATCAAGTACAGTCTTCTGGTATGAAGATTAAGGGGATTAATTATATATTCAATTTATTACGTCGTCTGTTGTATTTTACCAAAAAACATTTGAGACTCATATTGCAAAACGGGTAATTTTCTACTAATATTCGGACATTATAAGTAGTACGTGTATATCTTCCCATATAATTTTAGCACTTTAATTTTGACATATATTGGAATAAATGACTGTCTTCAGATTTAAAGATTACGGGTTTATTGGTATTTTCAATTTATACATGTAATCTACTAATACAGGTTATATTTTCTAATATTCGCGTATATAATTAGTACGGGTCCCATACAATTTTAACGGTTTTATTTTGCATATATTGATTCAATTCCATATTTTTTTTTATATTTGCTTACATAAGGGGTCCAAGATGTTTTATTCTTCAGATATGTCCATGAAGATAATTTTATATAGCGAGAACAGAGATTCTTAAACTTCTTTTTAGGAGCATTATATTAAATATTTTAACAGAATATTTTGATTAAACATGTCATTTAGTATACTATAAGAATTTGGGCATGATTATGAATTTCAAGTTTCTTTATATTATATACTCCGTACGAAGAACGGGTATGCTGCTAGTCTATATAAATAAAATTGAAAATCTGTCTGTCTGTCTGTCTGTTTGTCCCATCATCACGGGAGAACGGCTGAACCGAATTTGATGAAATTTTGAGGGTAGCCTAGAAATAGCCCCACTTAAAATTTAGTCTATGGTTGGAATTTCTACGACCAGTGGTTCTCGATATATTAGTAAAAAACGAAACTTTCGTTTGTCTCATCATCACGAGAGAACGGCTGAACCGAATTTAATGAAATTTTGTGGGTTGCCTTGAAATAGCCCCCCATAAATTTTGCTTAAGTTTCAAGTTTCTAAGACTATGGGTTGTCGAGATATTAATGAAAAACGGAACTTTTTTTATAGGAGTTCTACTCTCCAACTCCGTGGTTTATCCAAACGGAAAGGATAAAAATCGTTTGTTTAAAGGGTCAAAGGGAATTAAAACTTTATTTTTGAGTTTGATGCAGGATTTTTGCATTAAATAGTCACTATCTGGAAGCATGAATTGTTTGAAACATGAATTTAAATGGAAAAATCTACCTCCATGTTTTTACATGTATTAACCTCCATGTATTTCACAAGCTTTTACTCAACGATTAGAAGTATAAAGAAATTAAAATGGTTATTTAATTTCGCATTTTATGAGGAAGATTCTATCTTATATCATGTTGCTCGGCAAAGGAATGGAATTAAATGTGTTTGTTAATGATTATTATTATTTTTTCTATTTGTATAATAAATAAATGGATGTAAAAATATATTTTATAAATGAACGGTTTAATTGTTCTTTTAATTATATATATTGCGGACTGCGTACATTACTTTTATTTATTTTAGCAAAGAGGTTTCAAGCTCATATATTGTGTTTAGCTAATAAACTCATATATTGTGTTTACCCAATAAATTCATTTAGCCGATTGTTGAAACAGAAAAAGAGTAGAACGGATGTATGTATCTTCTAATACAATTTTAGTGTTTTCATTTAGTATATATACAGACCGGATATGGATATTTTATTCTTCAGATCTGCAAATTTAGAGCTACGAATTTAGCGGAATATCTCTAAATAACTTGGTAACTTTTCTTAAACTTTACCAAATTAGAGGAAATATCTCCAAATTAATAAAAATGACCCAAATCAATGAAATTAAATTTGTTTTTTTAGAATAGAGTACTGAAATGATGTTTCTGTAGCATTTGTCGGTCAGTCCATCCATCCTACTTAGTAACGCATTTAACTAATTTTTTAAATATCACTAAATTGATAAAAATATTTGTAAATCCATAAAAATATCATGGAGACGAAAATGTCGCCAAACCTTCCATGGAGATCACATTATTCAGACGACATGATTTCCATCAATTTATTTGAAGCAGATGATATAATGTCGCTTAGCAACGGATCCAATGTGTTATGTGTCATACGATTTTTATTAAATCTAATAAAAATATGTATCTATATAAATAAAATTGAAAATCTGTCTGTCTGTCTGTCTGTCTGTCTGTTTGTCCCATCATCACGGGAGAACGGCTGAACCGAATTTGATGAAATTTGGTGGGTAGCCTAGAAATAGCCCCACTTAAAATTTAGTCCATGTTTGGAGTTTCTACAACCAGTGGTTCTCGAGATATTAGTAAAAAACGAAATTTTCGTTTGTCTCATCATCACAGAAAAACGGCTGAACCGAATGTAATGAAATTTTGTGGAAATGAATAGCCCCCATAAATTTTGTCCAAGTTTCGAGTTTCTAAGACCAGGGGTTGTCGAGATATTAATGAAAAACGGAACTTTTTCCTATGAGTTATACTCTCCAACTCCGTGGTTTATTCAAACGGAAAGGATCAAAATCGTTTGTTTAAAACGTCGAAAGGAAATAAAACTTCCGAGTTTGGTGCAGGATTTTTGCATTAAATAGTCACTATCGGAAAACACGAATTGTTTGAAACATGAATTTAAATGGAAAAATCTACCTCCATGGTTATCTTTCACAAGCTATTACTCAACGATGAAAAGTATAAAGAAATCAAAATGGCTATTTAATTTCGCATTTTATGAGGAAGATTCTATCTTATATCATGTTGCTCGGCAACGGAATGAAATTAAATGTGTTGTTAATATTTATTATTATTTTTTCTATTTGAATAATAAATAAATGGATGAAAAAATATATTTTTTAAATGAAAGGTTTGGTTGTTCTTTTAATTATATAAATTGCGGACTGCGTACATCACTTTCATTTATTTTAGCAAAGAGGTTTCCAGCTCATATATTGTGTTTAGCTAATAAACTTATATATTGTGTTTAGCTAATAAACTTATATATTGTGTTTAGCTAATAAACTCATATATTGTGTTTAGCTAATAAACTCATATATTGTGTTTACCCAATAAATTCATTTAGCCGATTGTTGAAGCAGAAAAAGAGTAGAACGGTTGTATCTTATAATACAATTTTAGTGTTTTCATTTAGTATATACAAACGGGATTAGGATATTTTATTCTTCAGATCTGCAAATTTAGTGCTTCGAGTTTAGCGGAATATCTCTAAATAACTTGGTAACTTTTCTTAAACTTTACCAAATTAGCGGAAATGTTTCCAAATTTATAAAAATGACGCAAATCAATGATTTGTTTTTTAGAATAGAGTATTGAAATGGTGTTTCGGTAGCATTTGTCGGTCAGTTCATCCATCCTACTTAGTAACACCTTTAACGAATTTTTTTAATATCACCAAATTGATAAAAATATTTGTAAATCCATAAAAATATCATGGAATTGATAAAATTGCGCTTAATAAATGAAATTAATTATGTTTTGTTAGGGGATAGCATTGTGATGATGTTCCGTCAATTTGTCGCAAAATGGGATTATCAGTTCCACAGTCCCACTTGGCGATAAATTTGGCGATTTTTTAAGTTATCGCTAAATTGACAAAAATGTCGCCAAACCTTCCATGGAGATAGCATTATTCAGACGATATGATTTCCATCAATTTATTTTAAGGAACTGATATCATGTCGCTTAGCAACGTATCCAATGCGTTATGTGCTATACGATTTTTATTAAATCTTTACCGATTTGAATAATAAAGATATGTATATAAGATAAATTTCATTGACATTGCATTTTTGACTGGATAATATCAATTACGGTCTTCAGGTTTAAACATTATTATCATTGATATTTTCAGGGACTGTTGATTCAGGGATTATTGATATTGTCAAGTTATTATGCCATTGTTTATTTATGACGAAAATTGATGAAACTCATATATAGTACGTTGTACGAGTAATCTACAAATGCACGGATATATCTTCTAATCTACGAAAATATAAGTAGTACAGGTATATTGGCATATATTTTGATATATATTGGCATATATTGGAATCAATTACGGCCTTCTGGTATAAAGATTACGGGGATTAGTGATATTTTCAATTTATTACGTCATCTCTTTTATTTTGGCAAATATTTTTGAGACTCATATTGTAATACGGGTAATCTTCTACCAACACACTGGCATATTTTCTAATCTGCGACAATATAAGTAGTACGAGATTACATATACTGATTCAATTCCTTTTTTTTGTAAATTTGCTTAGAAAAGGGGCCAGGATGTTTTATTCTTCAGATCTGCCCGTGAATATAATTTTGCATAGTGAGAACAGATATTCTTAAACTTCTCTTTAGGAGCAAAAAATTTAATATTTTAACGGAATTTGCACATGATTGCGAATTATAAGTTTCTTTATATTATATATTCCGTACGAAGAACGGGTATGCTGCTAGTAAGGCATAAAATTGTCAGCTGCTCTGATAATTATGTTTTTTTTTTTTTTTTTTTTTGTAATTGTTTATGACATTCGCAGCAGCAAAACGCTCATAATTAAAATCCGAGGGAAATAATTAATTATGACAATAAATTCAATGACAATTACAGTTGTTAAAGCAATGCAGGAGGAAAAATATATCTAATCATCTCTGACCCTTTTATCATTTTAACTGTCGGAATTACCGATAATCTATATAAATAAAATTGAAAATCTGTCTGTCTGTCTATTTGTCCCGTCATCACGGGAGAATGGCTGAACCGAATTTGTTAAAATTTTGTAGGTAGCCTGGAAATAGGCTCACTTAAAATTTAGTCCATGTTTGGAGTTTCGATGATCAGTGGTTCTTGAGACATTAGTAAAAAACGAAATTTTCGTTTGTCTCATCATCACCGGAGAACGGCTGAACCGAATATGATGAAATTTTGTAAATTGCCTTGAAATAGCCCCCCATAAATTTAGCCCAAGTTTTAAGTATCTAAGATCAGGGGTTGTCGAGATATTAATGAAAAACGAAACTTTTTCCTAGGAGTTCTACTCTCTAACTCCATGGTTTATCCAAACGAAAAGCTTGAAAATTGTTTGAAAGTGAATTAAAACTTTATCTCTGAGTTTTATGGAAGATTTTTTGCGCTAATTAGTCACTTCCTGAAAACATGAATTGTTTGAAACATGATTAATTGAATGGGAAATCTATCGCCATGGTTTATTTTTGACAAGCTTTTACTGAACAATGAAAAGTATAAAGAAGTCAAAAGGGTTATTTAATTTCGCAGTTTATGAGGAAGATTCTATCTTATATCATGTTGCTCAGAAACGCAATTAAATTAAATCTGTCTGTTAATTTTAATTATTATTTGTTAGATTTGCATAATAAATAAATGGATATAAAAATATATTTGAGAAAAGAGCGATTTGATTTTTCTTATAGCATTTTTGACTGGATAATATCAATTACGTTCTTCAAGTTTAAACGTTATTATTATTGATATTCTCGGGGATTAGTGATTCAGGGATTATTGATATTTTCCAGTTATTATGCCATTGTTGTATTACAACAAAAATTGTTTAAACTCATATATTGTACGTTGTACGAGTAATCTTTTACAAATACACGGGTATATCTTCTAATCTACGAGAATATAAGTAGTACAGGTGTATTGGTATATGTTTTGATATATATTGGCATATATTGGAATCAATTACGACTTTTTGATATAAAGAGTATGGGGATTATTGATATTTTCAATTTATTATGTCATCTCTTTTATTTTGGCAAAGATTTTTGAGACTCATATTGTTATACGGGTAATCTTCTACTAACACACTGACATATTTTCTAATATGCAACAATATAAGTAGTACGGGGTGCATATATTGATTCAATTCCTTTTTATTTTGTAAATTTGCTTACAAAAGGGATCAGAATGTTTTATTCTTCAGATCTGCCCTTGAAGATAATTTTGCATAGTGAGAACAGATATTCTTAAACTTCTCTTTAGGAGCAATAAATTTAATATTTTAACTGAATTTGCACATGATAGCGAATTATAGGTTTCTTTATATTATATACTCAGTACGAAGAACGGGTATGCTGCTAGTATAAAATAAATTTCATTGACATTGCATTTTTGACTGGATAATATCAATTACGGTCTTCAGGTTTAAACATCATTATTATTGATATTTCGGGGACAGTTGATTCAGGAATTATTGATATTTTCAAATTATTATGCCATTGTTTCATTATGACGAAAATTGTTGAAACTCATATATAGTACGTTGTACAAGTAATCTTCTACAAATGCACGGGTTTATCTTCTAATCTACGAGTATATAAGTAGTACAGGTATATTGGCAAAATTTTTATATATATTGGCATATATTGGAATCAATTACGACCTTCTGGTATTAAGATTACGGGGATTTTTGATACTTTCAATTTATTACGTCATCTTTTTTATTTTGGTAAATATTTTTAAGACTCATATTACAATATGTTTAAGCTTCTACTAACACACTGGCATATTTTCTAATTTGCGACAATATAAGTAGTACGTGGTTGCATATATTGATTCAATTCTTTTTTTTGTGTGTGAATTTGTTTACAAAAGGGGCCAGGATATTTTATTCTTCAGATTTGCCCGTGAAGATAATTTTGCATAGTGAGAACAGATATTGTTAAACTTCTCTTTATGAGCAATAAATTTAATATTTTATCAGAATTTGCACATGATTGCGAATTATAAGTTTTTTCATATTATATACTCCGTACGAAGGACGGGTATGCTGCTAGTCTATATAAATAAAATTGAAAATATGTCTGTCTGTCTGTCCCGTCATCACGGGAGAACGGCGGAACCGAATTTGATGAAATTTTGTGGATAACCTTGAAATAGTCGCACTTAAAATTTAGTTCATGTGTCGAGTTTTTACGACCAGTGGTTCTCGAGATATTAGTGAAAAACGAAACTTTTTTTTGTCTCAACATCACGAGAGAACGGCTAATCCGAATTTAATGAAATTGTGTGGGTAACCTTAAAATAGCGGCCTTTAAACTTAGTCCAAGTTTTGAATTTCTAAGACTAGGGGTTGTCGAGATATTAATTGAAAATGAAACTTTTGCCTGGTTCCTCCAAACGAAAAGGTTGAAAACCGTTTGTTTAAGACGCAAAAATGAATTAAAATTTTACCTCTGACTTTGGTAGCAAATTTTTGCATTAAATAGTCACTTTCTAAAATCGTGAATTGTTTGAAAATATGAATTTAAATGGAAAATCTATCACCAAGGTTTAATTTTCACAAGCTTTTACTCAACGATGAAAGTATTAAGAAATCAAAATGGTTAATTAATTTTTAGAATTTTATGAGGATATATCATGTTGCTCGGAAACGCAATTAAATTAAATGTGTCTGTTAATGTTTATTATTATTTCTACGATTTGAATAATAAATACATGGATATGAAAATATACTATTTTATAAATGAACGGTTTGATTTTTCTTTTAATTATATTAATTGCGCACTGCGTACATCACTTTCATTTATTTTGGCAAAGAGTGTTGGTTAGTTTGGCCAAGTTTATATATTGTGTATAGCTAATAAACTCATATATTGTGTATAAATAATAAACTCATATATTGTGTTTAGCCAATAAATTCATTTAGCAGATTGTTGAAACTGGAAAAGAGTAGAACGGGTATACCTTCTAATACAATTTTAGTGTTTTCATTCAGTATATACAAATAGGATCAGGATATGTTATTCTCCAGATCTGCAAATTCAAAGCTACGAATTTGGCGGGATAACGCTAACTTGACAACTATTCTTTTTTGCCAAATTGACGGAAATGTCGCCAATTGTTACAAAACGAAGCAATTCAATGAAATTTATTTTGCTTTGTTAGAAGAAAGCACTAAAATGATGTTTCGTTAGTATCCGCTGAAAAGTCGAGTTGCGATTTTCGACACGATTCTAATACTTTCCCTATATATTACCACGTATTGCAGGGAGAGTAACAACAATTTCTAATTTGGGGGTTAACTTTAAATTCCTTTCAACAAAGCATTCAGTGACTTATCTTGCTAGTCTTATTACCAGAACCTAATTAACATACTTAAAATTATTTTCCAAGAAATAAAACCAAACGATGTAACATGCATGTCTGTTTTATTGTTCTTGCTTTCTAGTCTCATTAAGTTTTGATAATGATGGGATATTATGAAAGTTATCGCTATTATGTATTTCCCTTGCGATCCTGTTGAATTTCAATATTCGTGAATATCAAAGAATATTTTATCTCCAACAGTTCGGTCATGAAATTGGTTTTATTCCTATGGGTGTTTCATGAACTATAGAGTTAATTAGAGTGTAAAATATAATTTAATATTTTATATTCCAACTGATATTTAAACCTATAAAAGATAGAAAAACTAAATTTGATAAATAATAAAGCAGAATCTGTTTTTTAATATGTTTTATTTTGTTTAATAATGTGGCTTATCGTCGAAAATAATAGTCAATTGACTCAGTTAACTTCTGTCTCGTGGCTAATACTATACATACGTAAAGTTTTGATCATCAGGATCCCCAACTGGGTTCCGATCTAAATTGGGTGGAACTTCTTGACCGTCCAAACAGATACCTTATACCTTTCTGGTAGGTCGGACGGCCTGAGTCGAAGAAGAAGATCATCAGGAGGAGTGTGCTTCTGGACGATCTGTAAAAACTTTTTAATCCACCATCACCCTTTTATTTTGCCCACTTGATGAAAGAAATTGAAAGTTTGGTTCCGCTATAACTTGTCTTGTGGTCGATACTATAATTGTGCAAAAATCCAGCTTTCTAATTCAAAAAGGGTCTTTTGAGAACATGGAAAGAAAAAATTCCATTTCCTCCTTAGTTCTGTCCCCAAGGTGGTTGATACTACAAGTGTATAAAAAATCAGCCTTCAAATTCACAGAGGGACTTTGGGGAACGTAGAAAGAAAACATCCCATTTGCTCTCAATCCCACCTTAGTTCTATCCCATAGTGGTTGATGCTACAAGTGTGTAAAAAATCAACCTTTAAATTCACCAAAAGACATTTGGTGGCGTAGAAAAATATCTCCCATTTGCTGTATGTCCCCTTTAGTTCTGCTCCATGGTGGTTGACACTATAAGTGAGTAAAAATTCTGCCTTCAAATTCACCATTTGGAGGCATAGAAAGAAAAAGTTCAATTTACTCTCAGTCCCCTAGTCCTGTCTCATGGTGGTTGATAGAACAAGTGCGTAAAAAACCAGCCTTCAAATTCACCATTTGGAGGCGTAGAAAGAAAAAATCCCATTTGCTTTCAGTCCGCCTTGGCTATGTCCCATTTGGTTGATACAAGAAGTGTGAAAGCCCCAGGCCGTCCGGCTCGTCCAGAGGACTTAGAGCAACAATTTGGACGACCGGGAAGGAGATACAACAAGTGTGTAAAAAATCTACCTTCAAATTCACCAGGGGACATTTGGAAATTTAGAAAGAAAAAAATCCCATTTGCTCTCAGTTGCCGCTGGTTCTGTCCAATGGTAGTTGATATTACATGTGTGTTAGAAATTCAGCCTTCAAATTCATCGAGCGTCTTTTGGAAACGCAGAAAGAAAAAATCTCATTTACTCTCTGTCTCCCTTGATTCTGCCCTATAATCATAATATTATTTTTGAAATTTTTCTAGAAACATGCTCTACACTAGATTTCTGTGCTTTGAAACGTTGTTGTTTTTGTATCATTCCCGAATAAGATAGCATTATCAATACCCGAACTGTTTCATGTATAAATACCTTCAATAGCTATTTTATTGTCGATTACTAATAATTAGACAACCGTCTGCAGATATTCATAGTCAATCTTATTTTGTTGCAGTGTTCGTTATTCTAACTTATTAACTTATCCAATTATTTTTATTCGATCGATCATGGTCGCTTTACTATAGATAGACACCTGCAGTATGAACCCTGTTAAAGGTGTATGGTACAACTTTTTCGCACATGTAATACTATTTAATATAAATTTCTCGCTCATTTCATCTGCCGGTTCCTACTCATTTAACAATGCTATACACTTTAGTGTATTTTTTTCGTTATCTCTTTTTCATACCGAAGTTCCTTTATGTAAGTTTTTACATTATCCGCGGGGGCGCTGTAATCACTTTATTTGATCAGGCACGGTCTGTTTAATATAGATAGACCTTACGTGTACACTCACAGACCTATCATTATAAAGTTATTGGGAGCGCTTACTGAGTTTTCCAGGAACCCAATATATTGTTTGCATAAAATTTGAGAAAATACTTTGCGTTAGTTATTCACTGTTGTAGTCCTTGGCGTTAAGAAGCGTTTTTATTTTTATACAGATTTGAGTTCCTTTATAATGCTATCGTGCGCTAAGCAAAATAAAAGTTTATTTTCCGCATCAGAACTGAAAGATATTCCTTCACATAAATTTAGCAATCTAATAGATCCAGTGTTTTTTTTTCAGGACTTTTTGTCGGGATGGAGGACGAATGAAAGTTTAGGGGAAGGCAAATTTTCTATTTGTCCTATAGGAATATAGCAAAATGCTGTCACATAAATAGGAACTAGGTTACCATAAAATGTCTCCGGGACTGAAAGATATTCGTTCACACACATTTACCAGTCTAATAGATCCAGTGTTTCTTTAGGGACTTTTTGTCGGGAGGGGGGGGGGGTAAATGAGAGTTTTGGGGGTTTGTTTACTATTTGCCTTACATATCTAAAAACTGTTACATAAATAGAAACTAGGTTAACACAAAATGTATCCGGAACTGATGGATATTCGTTCACATAAATTTACTACACTAATAAATCCAGTATTTCTTTCGGGTCATTTTGCCGGGAGGGAGGACAAAATAATGATTAGGGGAGCAAGTTTTCTATTTGCCCTATATAAATATATCTAAATGCTGTCACATAAATAGAAATTAGGTTGACATGAAATGTCCCCGAGACTGAAAAATATTCGTTCACACAAATTTATCATTCTAATAGATACAGATTAGGGACTTTTTCTTGGGAGGGGGGAATGAAAGTTTAGGGAGGTAGTTTTCTATTTGCCCTATATAAATATATCAAAATGCTGCCGCATAAATATAAACTAAGTTAACATAAAATGTCTCCTGGACTGAAAGATATTCGTTCACATAAATTTACCAGTCTAATAGATCCTGTGTTTCTTTCGGGACTTTTTGCCGGGAGGGGGTCAAATGAAAGTTTAGGGAAAGGCAAATTTTAATTTGCCCTATATGAATATAGTGCAAACCCAGACCGAGGGCCCTGACCGTAAAGTTTATAGGGCATAAATCCCCGGTCGTGAAGAGAAACACCACCAGCACAGAGAAGTGACATCAAGCCCCCCGACGCCACCAGACAAAGAAAGTCGCCGACTCCACCACACAGCGCGCGCACAGCCCGGGACACCAAGGGGACAGCAGACCCGCGCACCGCCAAGCGGGGAAAAGCGCCACCAGTCCCGAAGAAGAACGCCGATGGAGACGGCCGAAACCCCCATCCAGCAAGCCAGAGACCCGCCCGCAACGAAAACAAACAGGCAAGACACGCCACCAAGAACGGCGATGCACCCACACCCCCAGAAATTTATTATTAACTCAAAACTTTTGTCTGGCCAGGGTTGTTACACCAGCTTACAAACTTCCGCAATAACTTGCGGGAATAACACATATATCAAAGAATAAAAATGTTTAAATACAACAAATAATGTACAAAATAAAAAAATTTCAAATATCATAAAACAACATTCTTTAAACCAAAGTTCCCATCCAAAACAACCATCACCTCAATACCACCATTAAATCCATTTAAATTAAAACATCCAAATTAACAAACCTTAATCGCCCAGCATTAAAAATAAATGTCCCCCCGAAACCAACCCCGCTCAAAATAGGCCATATATGTATATAGTAAAATTATATCACATAAATAGAAACTAGATTAACATAAAATGTCTCCGAGGGGGGCTTCGCCCCCATATTTATGCCTGAAAGAAACACTGAGTAGGTTTGGCGAAAATGTAGAGGTCCCGTAAATATATTTATATATTTTTAAAAAGTTACAAGTAGCTTAGCTAACTAGAAAGGAAGACTCCTAAAAGCACAAAAGTACCAAAATCAATTCTTTACCTATTATTTTCTTGTTATCTTTGATCTATATCAGGCAAAAAGAAGCCGAAATGTTGTTTGTAGAAAAATTAGATTATTTGCTGATACATCCAATCACATATCACTGTTATCAAATCAGTTGTTTTCTGTCATTTATTCGTTTCCCTTATCCAATAAATGTAATGGAATTATCAGTTCACGCATGAATAGATATATCAAGTTGATTGATAAAAGGAACATATAGTTTATGCATATTAATTAAAGATATGATAAGTAATAATCAGATGTTTGGTACTCTACTATTTACAAAGAGGGTGATGGTTTGTTATGAATTACAAAGTGAAGATATTTACTATTTGTATTTCAATATATACTATTATATTCAGTTATATACTATTAGTATTTCAATAATAAGTTTCACAATGTAAAATGCAGAAATAAAATTGAGCAAATGTAAGTTTCGAAAATCATTTAGATTTCATTCTTCAGTACGACAAATCTGGACTTGAACGTCTAAATAAGCACAAGACTATGTCGGCCAAACTGAATATGGCTAAATGACAGATCCCAATAAAGTAGCGAGACCCAGGGCGCCAAAAGAAGCACTAGGTGGAGTTACTCGATTGGGATTTGCTGGTAAGTTATTTTCAGTTTAGCCGACATGGCCTTCCGCTTATTTGGACGCTCATATCCAGACGTGTTGCACTGAAGAAGAAAATTCAAATGATTTCCGAAACGTACGTAAACTCATTTATCTTTATGGTAGTTGCAGTTTAGATTACAAACCAGTTTATTGTTAATTGGGCGCAAAATCATGTCATGAATCCTTGATAGTTACCATCTAAGCTATATCTATAGCCAATCTTAAGAAATAGATATTTAAAGTAAAATAATAATATTCGAACCGGAAATGGAAAAGGAACGGGAGGCTAAACTCCTTAGTGACCCTCCGATATCATCTAAAATTTGATACTGATTCTATATCAGTAAATATTTAAGCTTTATCTATAGCCAATCCTCAGAAGCAGATGTTTCAAGATTTGTATTGAAAATTGATTCCTCAGAACCGAAATTGGAAATCTTAAATGAACATATTACCCTCACCATAATTTGATACTGAATCTATGAGAGTAATCAGCTAAGATTTATTTATAGCCAATCTAGATATTTCAAAGAAAATAAAATTTTTAACCGAAAAATGGAAAAAAACACTGAGTATTTTCTTATCACCTGTAAAGGATATTTTTAATTATGTCTATTGTTCCTCTACATAATCATCGTGGTTCAAAGATTTGGAAGCAATATAACTTGGTATCATATAGCTAAGTTAAGCATTGCATAAAGTCAATACCACATATTAAAGTGGTTATAAAACAAAAGTCTTGCTTTAAAACATCTGCGATTTCTCGACCCCCCCCCCCCCCCAGTGGCTATTTAGAGTTTTCAGAGTTCTTTGAATAGCACCATTGTTTTTATTTTCCTTATATACATAATCTATAAGGAAAGTATTCTGACGGGGTCGAAAATTCGAATTCAAGTTTTCGATAGGAGACCACGTTTTAAGCTTCCCTGCTCACAAATCAGACATTTTTGAGGTGATGTCTGTGTGTGTGTGTGTGTGTGTGTGTGTGTGTGTGAAAGTATGTGTGCGTGTGTGTGTGTCAGTGAGTCTGTGGATACGATATCTCACCAACGAATGGATCGATTCGAATGAAATTTGGTACAGAAATCACAATCCATGAATACTGGAAGCCTATTGTTTTTAAATGTAATCGAATGTTTAGAACTCCCCTAAATTTTCGAATGAAATCTT
Source organism: Amaurobius ferox (assembly GCA_951213105.1). Classification (NCBI taxonomy): domain Eukaryota; kingdom Metazoa; phylum Arthropoda; class Arachnida; order Araneae; family Amaurobiidae; genus Amaurobius; species Amaurobius ferox. The sequence continues at coordinate 29,238,976 of OX578138.1, read as the reverse complement.
GAAAAAATCAAAACCTTTAATAAAGTTACGCACATAGACATTTTTCATGCAATTTTTTCTAAGAAAACGATTGACAAACTTTAGAACGCTAGCATGAACCATTCTCGAGATATTGCACATTTTAAAAATAAATTTATCAAAAATTCCTATAAATTAAAAAAATATATATTAACTGTTGAGACTTTTCATATGTAATATCATGCGATACATTTGGTGACATCATTGTCGTGGATCTAGCTCCTTCCATTCATGAGAAAAGATACTTTGAGTCATAATTTTGTATTCGAACACCAATAGTCATTTACCTGCTATAAGAATAACTTAATTCTCCGGTTATAACGCTTGGTGAGATTTTGGTGACGAATTTGGCGGAATTTCGCCAACTTGGCGACTTTTTTAAATGTTGCCAAATTAATGAAAATCTCGCCAAACGGATAAAAATGACGCTAAATCAATGGAAATAACGACTAATTGACAAAAATTCAATATCTTGGAAAGAATATAAGTATCTATTATAAGGAAAACCTATTTTTTTACTGTAAAACTAGTAAAATCGTTGCATTATATAAGGAAAGTCATGTGTTGTCCACATCAGATTTTTTACACTATGATTACTTTGATTTTTTACACTATGACACCTTATTGAAAATTCTAAAAATAATTTTTATCGGAATTAGCGCCATTTTGAGACAACAAATTATAATACAAACAAAGAAAAAAAAACGAGGAAATTTTCCTATTTAATTGTCACTAATTTTATATGCATATCATAAATTAAAAATGAAGATGGTGTTGTAATTTGAATGACAACTAGAAGATGACAATTTTTTAGCAAATACTTGGATTAAGTACTATATATAATTATACTAAATTTTTTCATCGATTTTCCGTCTAATATCTATAAAAATTTAAAGACTTACTTGAAAAAAGTAACAAGCTGGTATGTCGAGTAACAAGACTCATAACTAATGATATATGAAAACCCATTTTATAATTTAAGTGTTGACTTTCAATTGAGTAAGAGGTATCTATCTAAACAGCCCTGTTTACCCCAAAGCTGAATAAACTGATCTCATGTTGAATACGTAGATGTTAATATTTCAACTAAAAGCAGTGTTTGATCGATGTTAGAGTTGATTTACGCGCGAGTGAAATAATCAAATTGAAACTATGCTGGTATTCAAACTATGGCCATTAATTTAAATAATTATCCACAATCCGTTCAAAGGTTCCAAATGGTGTCGTAAATTCAAAGGGGTTTCTTTGTGACGCAGAGATGAAAATAAAACTAGAAGGTATTTTGTTAAAAAAATATTCACGCCGTTACAATTTGTACATTTAAGCGGATTCCCAAATACGCAAAGTGACATAGTTTGCTGTACAAATTTAATTTAATTTAATAATTTAAGTTCATCAGATTATTTAATGAAATTTCATTAGGATATAATACATTTGAATGTTTAAATCGTTATATTTACATAACTGAAACAAATATGCCAAATCTATCTCATTTATCTATATCATACAGCTTAGTAGAACTGACTTACTAAAGGATGATTCCAAACTACTGAATGTAGAAACTTGAAACTTTACAAACACGTGGTACTTAACCCATAAGTAACTAGGACGCAAATTCTCTCCAATTTGCGAATTGGAGGGAATCGGAAAATTAACTTTTGTTGAAAAATCATATTGAATTAAAAATGCATTGGCATTTGTTTTATATATTTAAAATTATTAATAATTTAAAAATTGACCTTTGCAGTCGTTATTGTAGCGTAGAGTAAGGGTAAATGAAAATGGCGTTGTAATTTGAATGATAGAACTAGAAGATGGCAAATTTTTAGCAAATACTTGGGACTTTATTCTATGTTTGTTTACTTAGAGATTTGTTCTATAGTTTTGTTTACTTGGGGCTTTATACTATGAAGCTATTTCTTATAATTGTTTTACAACACTTGATCAATTATGACCGGGCTAATAAGGAATACAAATGAATTTCGTTTTTTATTTGACGATTACTCCTCAAATACTTGACCGATCTTGTATTATTTTTTGTAAAAACATATCACCTACGTACTGACCACATTTTAAAGATCATATTTTGATCAACATCTGATTAGCCATTTTCAAGTGATCTGAAATAATTGATTAAACGGTTGCATAAAATTCAGCTCAGCAGAATTTCGTTATTGTGGGCAGGAAAATCATTAAAATTTTTCTTTTTTCCCTTTTAAAGCCATTTCTTGGAGTTGTTTCTAAATAACTGATTGCTGTTAGAAAGCTGAGTTATGAAAGGAGCTCTTCAAATTATAGTATATGAAAGAATACAAAATAAGAGTGTCCAATAGCTATAATAAGATATAATAATAAGAGCTATAATAATATAAATAAGAACGTCCAATTTCTAATGCGCAATGTGTCTCCTCTCTTGAAACTAACATTTAAAAGGCGCATGAGCACATCGCCGTCCAAAAATGTTGAACATTTAGAGTCTGAAAACTGAACCAGAAAGCATAATTCCATGTAGTTAATGTTAGAATTAGTGTTTTCTTCTCTCTTGTAGATGATATTTTTAATGCTGTCAATTGCTCCTTTACACAACCATTATGGTTAACACAATATTACTTCTTCAAAATTCATCAAAATCAATCAGTTCATCAATATCTAATAAACTGCAGACATGTAACACATCATCTTCCGAATCAAACTAGCTGATAAAAAACTCCTCACTTCCCAACAGCAGATAAAGCAATCGTTCTTCACTCATGTTAAAAGTATAGCTCTTCACTGAGTTAGAACTCTCTCCCATATTAAAGCATAGCTCTTCTTAGCTCCACATGGCTCCTCATGAGGAACCATGTTGAAGTGTAGCTCCTCACTGAGTTAGAACTCGTTTTTCTCCCTACTTTTGCTTTTGTAGTAAAAAATAAGTAGTGTAAAAAATATATAATCAAACTAGCTGATAAAAAACTCCTCACTTCCCAACAGCAGATAAAGCAGTCGTTCCTCACTCATGTTAAAAGTATAGCTCTTCACTGAGTTAGAACTCTCTCCCATATTAAAGCATAGCTCCTCTCAACTCCACATGGCTTCTCATGAGGAGCCATGTTGAAGTATAGCTCCTCACTGAGTTAGAACTCGCTTTTCTCTCTACTTTTGCTTTTGTAGTAAAAAATAAGTAGTGTAAAAAATATATAGATATTGTAAGTATAAACTCTATTAAATATCTTATGAATTCCGATCGTCTATACTACTTGAAATAATTTAAACAGGCTAATTCAAAATGAGATAATGCAATATCAACGTAAGTTTGGACAATAAAATACCATACTTCTTTGTATTATTTGAAAATGTAAATTTCTGCATCGTTATTGATAATTAAAACAATTATATTTAAATAAATTTTGCAAAATTAGCAAATAATCTTTATATTCGAAAACTTTGTGCTTTGGAAACTCCTGTCAAAGTTTTCTCTCTGAACTAGAACTCCTATAATATATGCTGACCAATGGTCGCCATATTGCATCATAGTGAAAAACGCCTTGGCGACAAGGAGTGAGAACCAGTCCTACTGACCTTCAAAATTGCCTTGCTGGCCTTAGTAAACAGCCTTTGTTTTGGCGCACTTATCTCTAACAGTAGTGAAAGACGATATTTTTTATTCTTCTCTTTGACAATTTATTAACTGTTTTTTTCTTTCTTGGTCTTTAGAGTATCTAAACATTCGTATTCCTTTTCGGGAATTTTTTGAATATTTTATGGCCCAACATCCTCCAATAATATTGACAATTTATACCATAATGCACGAGTCACTGCACAACAGTAAGCCAATGTGCGAATATGAATGAAAATTGGGGATACGATATCTCTAACCTTACTCTGGACTAAGGCTCCTCTATATACTATAAGAGCTCTACTCTGGACCATGACGTCACGAATGACGAAATCCGACTCCGCTGACGTCACACTAAAAACATTTTGATTCGTTGCCGGACTGAAACAGCAACCTTATATTAACAAGAAGAATCAATCATGCATAAAACATTGATTATGAAACACTATCCAACTGAAATTCACTTTTATTTAAATATCTCTAAAATGTGATACATTCAGCGCTGATATTTCTTAAATTATCACAGTACTACAGTAGTATTTTATATTTGAAAACTTCAAACTTCATCGAAAAAGACAACGCCAGTTACAGAAAATGAACTTTATTCAAATGACGTCATCGAAATAAAAACGTCTGCCTCTATGAAATCACTGAATATTTCATTCATTTCACTTATATTCCAGACTCCAGAACTAAATAACTTTGCATGAAAAAAAATTCAGTAATTCTTATACAACTCACCTTGCAATCGCTTGATTTGTTTACATTCTGCATGGGTTAAAATTAGGCTTCGTTGTAGAAATAATCAAAGTTTAGTGATCATTTAAAATCAAAAATATTGTAATTGAGCTAGCACAGAATTTAGATAGACAGATAAATAATACGCAAAAATAAAGCGGTTTTATAACGGATGCAATACTAAATATAAATTTAAACTATCTTTAAACATCACGATCTTTACACAGCGAAAAAAATATTGCATGTCATATTTTATTTTGCAACAAGTCATGTGATCGCTTTATATATCATGAGCGTAATTATTAATTAAATTTTTATTTAAAAAACTACCCAATATATTTTGCTGAAAATATTTTTACACATTGTATGTGATAATTGTAATATTTTCTAAAATTTTCGAAGTAATTTGTGAATTTTAAATTTGCTTAAACATTTTTTGAAAAATTGAATCCCATCGTCTTTAATGTATTTCATTTTTTCAACCAGTGTTCAATCGTAACTAATTGGGTGATATTCTTCATTTTTATTCCCGCATGTCCCACTGACAGTCTCAACATACTAAAATTCCATTCTGATAAAATCATTTTTACGGCAGTTATCGTGCGAACAGACAGACTGGCCCAAACCATAAACACTTTTCACGTATGTTAGAAACAATGAAAACTGTGCTAATCATTGCTTCATTTCTAGAAGCATAAACTTTACACCAAATGAAGATAATTTTTTTTCAAATCTCATGACCTGCACAACAGAGATTTATAGTTTTAAAATTCTAATAGCAATTAATTTGGTGTTAAAACTTTTTCATAGCATTGGAAAGTTAATTTTATGATATATATTATTTATCTTTTTTTCTGATACTTATTCAATAAAATATATTAAGATCCGTTGTATCTTCTCTATTATTACTAAAATAATGATACAAATAATTATGTTTTGTGAAATCAATATGGAATAAAATGAGAAGAAATAAAACTGCGCCAAACTAAAACCACCCACAATATAGTCTGTAAGAGAAATCATTTACAAAACAAAGAATCGTTCTCTACCTGTAATTCTGGGATTCACGAAAGATTCGTTCGAGAATAAGAAATATGTAACTGTATTTAAAAAAAAAAAATCCGATGTAGGTAGCACATAACTTTCTTTATGTAGTTCAATGAGTTACTTCTTTCACAGTGAAAAATGATAAGATGTAGGGCACAATGTTTTTAATATTAAATTGTCAAGTAGATGTTTTTCCGGATGACAAAACGTAAAACTATTTCAAAGTACCCAATAATTTGTAGTTCATTCAACGCTACATTGTCAGTTATCGGTATTGATAGCATCTGCAATAAAAGATAAAGTCCTCATATTAAAATATGTTAATAATTAATTCATCAATTTGGCGCCATTTTTGCTAATTCAACGTCCTTAATTTAACTTTACTTAACGTCATTTTATTTAGCGCCATTTTTAGCGATATATTCGCCAAATATAAATATAACCAAGCGCTACGGACAAACGGATAGAGGACCATTTCTTATATATAAATGACTGTTTGCGAATTGTTAGGTATAAAGCTATTACACAAAGTATCTCTCTCCCTCTCACCCAACCTGCTGCTCATACCTTCGGGTGAGTCGGGTGACTTGGGTCTTCAACAAAGTATCTCTCTCTCGTGAATGGAGCGAACTAGATCCACAAGAATGATGCAATTTTATTGTATAATATTATATATGAAAAATGAAACATGTTCCCAATAGTCACTACTTTTTTTTTAATTTGTAATTTTTTTATGAATCTGTTTGAATAAAATGCAATATCTCGAGAAAAGTTCATACTAGCGTTCTAAAATTTATACCAATGGTTTTATATGAAAAATTATATAAGAAATTAGTATTTGCGAGATATTATTAAAGGTTCAGATTTTTGATGATTTTTTCAAAATTACAGTTGAAAATTGGAGGGTTTTCCGAACATTCGATTGCTTTTAAAATCAATGGGCTTCCAGTAATCACAATATGTAAATTTTGTACCAAATTTAATTCGAGACGCTCCACTCGTTCGTGAGATATCGGCACCACAAACCTTCAGACGTGCGTGCGCGCGCGCACACACACACACAGACATCACCTCAAAAACGATCGATCGTATACTTTAAACTTGTTCATTTGTATAAAAATTAAATTCGATCTTTTGACCCCGTCACAATATACATTATGCATTATATTGTGTATATAGGGAATATATACGCCCTATACATTATACTATGTATATAGGGAAAATAATAATACATCGGTTGTTTTACCGTTAGAAACATAATTAATAAAAATTCAATTTAAAACTATCACTGTAAGGGGCATTTCGAATGTTATTCTTTAAGTTTTAAGCTAGTATGCCTTTTTAAAATGTTTACCATTGTTATTACATAATAAATTGCGGGTGTTTTGATAATTTAAATAAGTTCCACAATACAGCAACATTCTGTGCAAAAATAAATAGTTGGTAACAGTAAACAAGGTTTATTAACTGCTTTCGGAGAGATAAATCAGTCAAGTGACTGTTTAGCTTGACAAAGGAGGTTTATTATTTGCCTCCAAAACCAGTTGGAAATTTTAATCAACATTGTTTGCTGTTTTTAAAGAGGTGCATTTTTTTTAAGTCATCAGTTCGTGTGTAATTTTTTAATGACATATATCAGATAGTTTCGCAGTCTTGAGTATGATTTATAGATATATTTTTGAAGGATGGTACTTTAAAAAGACTTTTTAATATTCCTTTTGAGTATTCCAGTATATGACTTTGGATGTTACATATTGAAGTTGACAATATATTAATTTCTAAATAATGGTGCTTTATTAGGTACTGTATTTGGATACCATCGATGGTACTATCGAGAATCCCCCTCCCTCAAAATCAGCACTCTATAGTTATCACAGTCTTTGAAGCTGATGGATATTTTTAACTCAACAGGAAGGTTTACTGCCACTGCTTACCATGGATTGGAAAATGCTTGTAAAAGTCAACAGTCTGTGTTTTTGAGATCTGGATGATCCACTTCATCCAACATGCAACGTTAACCGAAGAATAGTTACAAAATTGGGTTTAAAAACAGGATTTAAAACCTTTAAATAGATATATTAGAAACATTAAGAAGCATTTCGGAAGATAATATTATTGACAAGTATGGGTTCTTAAAGTTTTAATACATTTATATCAAAATGCATCATTAGATATATATATATAATTTTAGTATTCTATACCTTAAAAATTTGTTCTGAGGTGTCAGTGAGGTTCCAGAAAAAAAAAACGATTCCATAAATTTTGCACCAATGGGCAGTTAGATGAAATTCCAGAAAGTTGCGTCGTGTATTTTCAGAAACGTCTGATATTTTGTTTTAATAATCTAAAATATTACTATTCAACGCGCAAGAAATACTTTTGTCTTGATGCCAAATTAATAAAATATAAAGAAATACAATGTCACAAAGTTCTGAGTACTGTTGAGTGCCGTGTGCAAATATTTATATCATACTAGCCGCCTTTGGCGACCAGCCTGTTCGCTACCCTTGAAAATTCTAACCGTAGCACACTCGCTGACGCGACCTACCAGTAAGGTGTAAGGTAACTGTTTAGACGGCCAGAAAGTGCCACCCAATTTAGACCGGAACTCAGTGGGGGAGGCATCCACAGGGACCGTACCCTCCTTCCCCTACCACCAACCTCTCGGAAGGACTTACGGTCCCACATGTTTAACGTGATCGTACTCCGTCTGAACACAGGGATACGGGGGTGGCGGGAACCGAACCCGGACCTACCGAGTGCAATTCCCACGCTCTAACCACTGGGCTACCGCGCCCTCCGCGACAATCTCCATAACCTTCTTTTTATTCACCCAATTTAGACCGGAACCCAGTGGGAGAGTCATCCACAGGGACCGTACCCTCCTTCCTCTACCACCAACCTCCCGGAAAGACATATGTACACACATGTTTAACGTGATCGTACTCCACGTGAAAATGGCAGCAATTTTGGCAGTGACGGTATTTGAATCCGAGCCTACCGAGTGCAATTCCCGCGCGCTAACCACTGGGCTACCGCGCCCTCCGCGACAATCTCCATAACCTTCTTTTTATCCCCCAATTTAGACCGGAACCCAGTGGGAGAGTCATCCACAGGGTCCGTACCCTCCTTCCTCTACCACCAACCTTTCGGAAGGACTTACGGACCCACATGTTTAACGTGATCGTACTCCGCGTGAACACGGCAGCAGTTTTGGCAGTGGAGGGAATCGAACCCGGACCTACCGAGTAAAATTCCCGCTCGCTAACCACTGGGCTACCGCGCCCTCCGTGACAATCTCCATAACTTTCTTTTTATTCACCCAGTTTGGACCAGAACCCAGTGGGGGAGGCATCCACAGAGAACGTACTCTCTTTCCCCTGCCACCAACCTCTCGGAAGGACTTATCGGCCCATATGTTTAACGTGATCGTACTCCGCGTCAGTGGCGGGAATCGAGCCCAGGCCTACCGGGTGCAATTCTCGCGCGCTAACTTCCCGCGCGCTAATTTAAATTTTATAATGACCATGTTCTAAGCTCTTAATTCCACCATCCTCGTTCCATCGTTCCATCATTTAAAATATCCATAAAATTAAAATATCCATTAAAAAATATCCATAAATTAAAATATCCATAAATTAAAGTATGCATTTAAAATCAAAAATACATCCATATCGCTCCACCAATCCATAAATATAATAATTTCAAATACATCACCACAATTCAAACCACCATAATTCAATCATTTAAATTATTTAAAATATCCATTTAAAAATATCATATAAATATAATAATTTCGCCCGATGTATACAACACTTATGCTAGGCTCTTAATTCATTTAAAACCGAAAGCGCGGTCTCCATGGAAACGGAGAAGAAACTACTGCGGATGGGGGGGAAATGCCGTTGAAGAACTGAGCCGATAGCCGAGAAATTTAAAATCATGACATCTTTAAAATTGCGATCCTGAAGGCAATTTTCATTATTTCTGAACCAGATTAGACTTGTAATAATACCAGATATTTCAGCTTTCTAAAAATGTACATTATTAGTCGAAATTATGGGTACTTTTTACTATGCGAGAATTTAAAAAGCAAAAATCGGGTTTTTTTTTAGCCAAAAGTGACTTTTGTTTCAAAATATTTAAAAAATATTAGATATCGAAATTGAGAGTTGAAATTGATATATTTTTACTCGCAGTTGTCTGTTCTTTCCGGTGGTGGGATTTGTTTTTTTTCTACGTGAAGAAAAAAGGGAAAAAAACGGTCGAAATCGCATAAAACATTAAATAACAAAAAAAAATAATTAAAATTTTAAAAATCGGTTTTCGCTTGTCCCCTTCCCCCCTCCTCGGGTCTCCGATTGCCAAAGTTCGTAGCTCTCCGACGCGCGGTCGCTGAACCTATAGTGTATAAGACAGACAGACAGACAGACAGACAGACACACAGACAGACATACAGACATTGCCTTTTATTATTTAAGATTACGCACTTTCTTAATTTTTGTCTAACTTGCATCAAATTTAGCATGCTAACCTGAATCCATTTTTCATTTATAAACACGCGAAAGTGATATATCAGACTGTATGGACATGAGATGTATGTGAAATTTTGTAAAGAAAAATGTTATTTCTTGTTACTCATGCTTGCCTTTTGAAAATTGCATAAGATCAATTGTCAGAAATCAAAATATTCGTTACATTTACAGAAATATATATATATATGCTACAGTTTCAATGAAAGCAGAATTTGAAATATTAGAAGGGACAAATATGTACCGCAAACTCACATGTATTCTATAGGTATCAACTATTGATTAAATTCAAGTACCCACAGTTAAACAATGTCAAAGATTTATATGCATCTCTTATCATTTGAAGTATCAGTACAGTTTCCGAATTCTCATTACAAATGGAAAGTTTATCAGATTCACTGTCTGCTGAAATCGCGATAATGGATGTAAGTGAATAATGACAAGCCCAATTCCATTGAGCAACTGTATTTTATGCAAATAATTTAACCCTCTTAAATATCTGCATCAGGTTAAAATGTTATTCAATTATTTATCGAATTCTTTGATCAAATGACATTAAAAGATTGTTGATTTGAATAATAAATGTTTCCCTGTGGTTGAATGTTTAGTGCTTCTATTTTAGAATTATCATATCAAACTTATAAAAATAAAAATGTTCTTTTAAAATTATATTTAAGAGATAACTGAAGAATTGACCATAGGTATTTTATTACCTGGCAATAATTTTGCTGAAGAAGCACAGCACCTCAATAAAGATGCAACAAATCATGTTATCCTCTACGAGGCAAATGCAATTGCAGGATACAGTCTAATAGAACGATCCATTAAAATATCTGTCCAGGTCTGTGGAATTAATAAAGACAGAATAATTACCGAAACGATTACAAGACTATTAACGACGACGGAACAAGAACTTATAGTTATTGTAGAAATTGCCCATAGACGAATCTATCCCCAGAACCTCTATATCCACCTGTCCAGCCATTATAGTGGCATTGCATCATATTGATAAATTTCCACAGGAAAACTATATTCTGATTTAATTATTAAAATCGTTGAGGATGTCATATCTACTCACGAATCTACTTAAAACCAGACTCTAATGGACGCGACACCAACCAACCAACCAAGTATTTCTCAATTTTATCGTCAAATGACATAAGATCGCAGTTTTGAATAATAAATATGTTTCCCAGTCCTTTGGTTTGAATGTTTAGTGGTTTTCTTTTAGAATTATCATATCATACTTATCATCTTTTAAATATAATTTTAAAAGAACATTTTTATTTTTATGAACTAACTGAAAAATCTGTCATATGTGTTTTACCACCTGGCGCTCTAGAATATTCTGCTGCCTCTTTAGAAGATATCTTCACATAATTTATCTTTATAAAATATGCAAAATTATGTACAATAGCCCACGTATTACTACATCATTGAAGAACAATGTTTTAACAGGTATTCACATGTTAATTTTTTTTTTTTTTATTTGGGCGTTCCTAATCATTTTGACACCCGGATACACAGGTCCATGTTTTTGCATAAGCTAAATATGATCCAGCTTAGGGGCCCCACCTTCAAATACTTTTCACAGGGTATGGGACAGCCCAGTGGTTAGTGCTCGAGGATTGCATTCGAATGACCAGAGTTGGGATGCAGTAGTTTCCAAACGAGCAACATGTTCGAGAAGCTGACGATATTGAAAGGTGTGTACAATGTCCCTGTGAATAGTAGCCCCCTCACTGGGTCCGATGTAAATTGGGTGGCGATTCCCGGCCGTCCAAAAAAATACCTTACACCTTCGGGTAGTTCGGACGGTCTGGGTCGAAAAAAAAGAAGGGGCTTCACGCGACAAGCTAAATAAAACCAGCAAATTAATAAAATAAAAAAACTAATAAAATAATATTCACCATAAATAAAAACTCTTTAAACAGTAGATGTTATTATGCCATGGGCATATAAAATAGTATAATAATACAGAATGATTTATATAATACACAAGATGTAGTTGTCTGTCTCAGAGTGCTTGCTCATAGTTAAATATACAGTGCCCTAACAGCTCAGAAATTCGGGGCATATGCTTATACTCCCTGTGTTTAAAACGTTCCTAAAATATTATTTATGTATTCAAATTTGTACATTTGGAATCTTCTTTATTGTAGCATAGGCCCCACATGAGTTTTTGCCTACAGCCACAAACATGCTTGAGGCGGTTTTCGGAGGGAAGTGCTGTATACCATTGATGTATGTCACCGACAGTGTTACAAGCATACATTCCTGCAATATTGTAAGCATTTATTGAAAGGATTATTATATAATGCAATATTGTAAGCATTTATTGCAGACAGTTGTGATAAATGCATAATATAGTATTTTAATATAGGTCACACTTATTTTGTATTAGGCCATCTTATTTGAATTAAAATTTTAAATGAAATTGTATTTTGATATATTTAAACATTCCATGTTTCATTATAAAATTATATTTCATTGTGCGGCCCCACTGATACATTTCCAGTTTTATGGGTTATATTTTAGCGGTGGTGGAGGAAGAAGCCCATTTACATCATAGCTTAGATACTTCAGGACTGTAAATCTAGTCCAGCCTTTATCTCAGGCATTCGAATCAAGAGCCAACCCTAACTAACTTCTTCACAACCGATAAAAGATAAAAATATACTTTCAGCGATATTGATATGCAGATGACCTACTTCTGGTGACTATATTTCAGTAAAAATGTTGAAAAAATAAATGTTATATTTATTATTAGAGAAATATTTTAGACAGTTTACTTCCAGACCGGTTATAGTGGACTTTCTAACATGAGGGACTTTGATTTCTTTGAGCCCATAATTTCCCAGGTTTGAGCCATTCTTCCCATTCATTGCTTTCTTTGAGCCCATTGAATTAAAACAAATTAATATTTTAATTTCTTTCTGAAAATATCTTGGACATACCCAGAATTTCGCATGCATTACATACGATGTTTATGTTTTTCATACACATACTTCCAATTTGAATTTCTGAAACATTATATACGAGGTTTATGTCTTAACCGTATACACACGCTCCCAGTTTGAATTTCAGAAGCATTGCATGCGAGATTTATGCCTGAAACATACACACATACCTTCAATTCGAAAAAGTTTTAATATAGAAGTAGATAGCTTCTATGGTAGTTTCATCCCTGGAAGTGGTAAATAAAACAGCTAAAATAATATAAATTTTTATACAGCATCTCATAAAAAAATCTTATCAAAAAATATTGCGCCTATCTTTAATTAGTTAAAAGAAAACAACTTTACCTTATAAGATTATTTTCTAACTTAAAGTTAATGAAAAACACATTAACTCCCCCAAAGGGAATTGGGCCATTGCCGGAATTAAAAGGTCTGGTAGACACTTAACATAAATATAAACTTTAAAGTGTTTTGGAGGTAGAAAAAGATACAAATTACTTAGCGAATAATGTATTTAAAAAATAAAAATAAAATTGCAGAGAAAAATCAATGTAAATCTGAATTTTCACGGTTACGTTTTTTAAGAGTTATCATGAGCTTTCACAAGTTTCATAGTTAGGTTTTTTAATGAGAAAAAGGGAAAAAGTCAAACTTATAAAGTAATATATGAAAAATAACATTTTTAACTTTAAAAATACATAGATTTGAAATCCCATATTTTAAAAACATCCATTTAAAATGGCTAGCTAAAAAAATCACACTAACGAAGATTTGACATCCAACAGATAAAATTTATGGTTTGCTGAAGTAAAGAATTAACTAAAGTGGTAAAAAACCAATATCCTTGCAATGAATGGAAGTTCAAATTTACTTAAAAGTACTGAGATCAGCTTGCGTTACAGTAAATACTCGTCCGTTTATGTAAGCAAAAAGTAACTCAAACGGCCATTCGTGTTGTTGCCAAAGTTTGGATGAAACTTGTTTGCACTAGGAATTCATATCCTGGTCGAACCAGCGAAACCGGATCGGTGGATGGAAATATCGGAAAATCCCCTTCTGCCAAGTGGATCGAAAATGTCAATCTTCGTTAAAACATCCCCATATCAATGATTTGTTAAAATTACATGCAAACATTAACATCTTAACATTAAGATAATGACGTTTCAACACGGAGTAAAATTTTCGATCCTCTTTAGAAACGGATTGATTTCGATCCTACTTTTTCGATATATTAATCTGCCAATCCAGTTTCTTTGACTATATCGTTAAAAAGTATTCAAATTCCTAATACAAATGAGATATATTTAGAATTCTAGTAACAAATGTAGGGTTTTCTATCTTCTATTGTGTTGTGCGGCTATGATTATCAAGGACAATAGTTAAAGAATACGAAACTTGCAATCAAAATTATCATCGGTTTTCTGGCCAAGCGAAACGCAAAAGCAACTAGAAAGTAAAAGTTATCACAAGAAAACTGCCAACGGAAACTCAGAGTATTATGGTAATAATATTGTATGGCTTGAATAATCCAGAGTTACATTATTTTCATTACAATATCGCCCCACTTGTGCGATTCCATAAATTCCATAGTAAGTACACTTTTATGTTATGAAGCCTTACTTGAATGTAACTGGCTAATTTCAGCTACACAAGTTGTCGAAGTAGTACTAGGGTGCTGTCCATGGGACGAGGTAATAATTAAGATTATTGGTTTTTAATGAGCATTAGATATGCTAAATAGAAAAGCACCTTACCTTTACTGTCTTTTATCCAAGACTGCATATAAGCACAGATCTATGAAAAGCAGGATATCTTTCCGGGTGCACATCATCGACTTCAGCGAGGGATGTTGGGCTGTTAGGATTACAGTTTATTGCCACACTTCTATTACACCAGTCACGAAAAAGCCAGAATGTTGAACTCTCATCACACATCTAAAAACTTCAGTTCTCGAAACCTTCCGGCTCGATATTTGGTTCAGCCCACTCAACCTCAAAGTTCCCGAGCCTCGGCTACGGCGTGAAAGGCTGAGCCATTTTATTGGAGAGTCAGTAGCGCCATTCTCAAGGATCTCAACGAAATCATTATGGAGCACCGGCTACGTCAACAGGATGCTACCTTTAGCCTCCGTCATAAAAGAATAAGGGGACAAGCCGAGGCAAGGACATGGGCGGGGCAACATGTCGTGCTGATATATTAGGGGAAGCAGGTAAGATATATACCCCACCAATAGGAAAGCTCAGTATAGCATCGAATTCAGAGCTCACCAATAGGAAAGCTCTGATGCACAGCTAAGGGACCCTTGCGAAAATATATCATTTATTTTGTTTTGCAATCTCGCAAACACTATGTCAGTTGATAAATTATATCTATAATAATTGTCGGTTTTCTGGGAGCAAGGAGGATATTTTCTAAGGCTGTGAGCATGAAATTATCTTTCGCAATCATTTTTCTCATATTTAAGAATTACTTCTTGGAATTCTCACAAGTCGTTTTTATAGTGGCTGGTCTCTTCGTCCAGCGGGGTTTTAATATTAGTTTTTGTAACGTTTGGTAGTTTTGGAAAATTTTCGGGTCTGCAGGGGGAGGGGGGTAAAGGCGGCCACGCAGGAACGCGAGTCGTCAATACATTTACTAGTAGAGGTGCGAGGGGTTCTGGATTTGGTAAGTTTTGTACATCCTCGATAACTGGACGGAACATCACCAGAAGTGCACTTCGTCTCGTTTTTTTTTAGACGATCGGTTGAATTCTGAGTCTCGGCACATTTGACGCATCTGGGCTGTAAATGACAGGAATTTGACGAATGATTCTACGTTTGGCAGGAAAACATTGTGTTGCGCTCCGGGGAATCTCCCAATTTTGAACTTAAAGCCTAATAATTGGTCTACTTCCTAATTTTTTTTAATTTTCCCGAGTGTCTTAATTTTTTCTGAATTTGGATATAGAAGAATTGCATAAGAACTCTTTTAGTCTCTTAGGCCCTTTATGGAGCTGCGTCAGCCTATTAATTTGGAATCTGTAGCTTCCGAGTTTGGTTTTAATTAAATAAGTATTTGTTGGCGCTCGAAAATCTCTAATTACCACCTGCAGTGGTTTTACTTCATTTAAGAGAAAGCTTCGAAATAACACCTTATCGTCTAAGAATTTACTTAGGATAGCTATAATTACATTTCTCGTTTTCACTTTTAGTTTAAATAGCTCTCCTCACAAATCACTTATGAGGGAAGGGGCTAACAGTAAGTTTTCTAAGTAAGCATGCCACTTGGCACGGGGAACGTTAAAGGGGAGGCGTCGTTCTTTGGTAGTTTTCTCCAATAGATTAACAGATTAATGACCTTAAGCACCGGTCCGAAGGTTTACAGTATTTACAGCCTATAGTAGAGGAATATATGCCCAAAACAAGAAAATAAAACATAATGTCGAGATAAACATGATAAACAATTAAGTACAAAATATTTGCTCATACTAAATACAGTTGAAATATACATATTGGTAGTTTTAGCAGTAGCATTCTTAGCATTCTCTGCGTTTGGGGCGGGGACTTCAGGGTAAATTATGAGCGTCTTGGAACTCTAACTAGCCGTTTTTATAGTGGCTGGTCTCTTCGTCCAACGGGATTTTAGTATTAGTTTTTGTAACGTTTGGTAGTTTGGGAAAATGTTCGGGTCTGCGGGGGGAGGAGGGGTTAAAGGCGACCACGTAGGAACGCGAGTCGTCAATTAATTTACTAGTAATGGTGCGAGGGGTTCCGGATTTGGGAAGTTTTGTACAGCCTATAGTAGAGGAATATCTGTCTAAAACTAGAAAATAAAACATACTACCGAGATAAACATGATAAACAATTAAGTACAAAATATTTGCCCATACTAAATGCAGTTAAAATATAAAAATTGGTAGTTTTAGCAGTAGCATCCTTAGCATTCTCAGTGTTTGGGGCGGGGACTTCAGGGTAAATCATGAGTTTGACGGTGGGAATAAGTAGATTAGGGGGGCATACGAGACTCATCGCCTAAACAGCTGCTCATTTATATACTATTCAAATGTTGTGGCCCTTCCCATTTTACTTGAATTATGTGTTACCTCATGTACCACATATAGATAGCCTTTTATCCTCGAAACATTTGCTAGTTCCAGTCATTTTTGGGTGCTGAATGTCGCTAAAACTAGCTAAATCTTACCATATAATAGCTTAATTGAAAATACTGGTTAATTCTGTTCCACCTGTGGATCCAGGATTCCTGCCATTTTTTCGTCTTAGTACGGAGCAGACGATGATTATCGAGACCAAAACTCCTTAAAGCATGGAAAACTCCTTAAAGCACGGATTTCAGATTTTCTTGGTAGAAGTTTCTTTCTTGAACTAACAATTAGGACACCTTTTAGTCCAGCCCACCGTGAACAAAATTCAAAGATTATGAAAATTCGTTCAAACTGCTGACTAAATTAAACGGAAATTGAAATACTTAGAAACAGTATAAACAGTTAATTAAAATTATCAACAATGCTGATGATTTTGCTTAATTTTTATATTAATACTGACGAAGTATTTTTGTTTTAGAAAATCCTATGTATTAAGTAATCGCAGTGAATGAACTTCAGCCCTCTCACGGAGTCCCATTATAAGGTAGCAGTCGTTTCACTGTGGCTATTTTTGAGTATCTCAAGAGTATCTATTAACTCAAGAGTGTCTCTGGCTTTAAGTGTGCTTCGCCAACCTCCTAATACCCATTATAAGTTGATATTAGTTTTCTTTGGCTCATACGTACGTTGAATGGATTCAAGTTAAGGGTATTGTATATGTTAAGATGACTAAATGGGTTTTAGATAGCTTTCTCTCTACAAAAACACATCGCGGCGAACAAATAGCTATCGCTTTTTATGCGTGAGATTGTCCATATAGGGACATGCACGTTAATTTTGATTCTGATATATAAAATAAAATACGTCCTATTTAATTTTCGCATTTCTGCTCCCCTCCATTATTCCAATGTGCAAACTGACTGCGAATAAACAATCTGTGTAACTTTGTAACTTTTTTAAGAGACCCCTACCCACCGCACAAGCGTCTAATTTCCTTAGATCTTACTCGTAAAGAATTCAACTTTTAACCCTCTGAAACAGAATTTTTATTAAACATAATTGTTTGTACTTTTTCTTATTTTCTATCTATTTAGATGTAGATATCTAAAAATTGATGCAATTTCAATTTTATGCATGTCGAATTTTAAAATATGGACCGTAACACTCATGTCCCGAACTGCCTCAACGATAACTGTTGAACGGGATACTGATATCGCATTTTGCCTTAACAACTACTTTTTGGTGGAAACAGAATAAAAAATTCGAAGTTTTGTGATTAAATAATTCAATACACACTTTATTTGGCTACATGATGGACTCTGGAGTAATTTCTGCTGTTTGCTAAATAGAAATGAATTGTGCAGAAAATATTCCTAAGATATTCCTTTTTATTCTTGCCGAAACAGTTTTTGCTTTTCATTATTTTTCTTTGACTGATTTTCTTCCGGCTCAGCAGTATCTAAAACAGCTTTGTTGATATTTTCAGTTATTTGACAAACTTTGAACACTCGACCATCCTTCTTATCATGTCGGGGCTTATCCCTTTCATTATCGTTGAAGTGCAAATTTCTTCTAACATCAACAAAGTTTTCATAAGGTATTGTCCTTGAAAATCAGTTTTATTCACAAAACACCCATAAATATTCTAAACTTGGCAGAATTCTGTAGCAAAGGATGTATCCAAAGATGTATATACATCCTTTCTAGATACCTCAAAACCTTCACATTTTTACTGCGCTGATAAATCAGTTTGTGAAACAATATCTTTAACTAAATGTTTAAAATTATACACATGAAAAAAATCTGATGTATTCTGTGGATTTTTCACAGAATAACTTTATCCCATCCATCTTTAATATCAGCATCTGGTAAAACAACAGGATATGTTTTATATAACTAATCCACCTTTTCTGTTTTCTTTAATTTTCTTTCCATGTTTTATTGGATTTTTAGCCTTCCTTTTTTATATCGGGTAGAAAAATAGGTAGGTCACTTTCAGCAGAATTTTTTTTTGTTTAGGACTTCTACATTTTTCTGTATTATTGAGTTTTACACATTCTTCATTTTCTATTATATATACTTTCGTTTTTTCAATGACAATTTTTTTTCCCATTCATTTTTCAAATCTTCTTTTATAAAGGATACATCTTCCTCGTCTAAATATCCACAATCACTATCACTACCTTCGGCAAACAATGTGGCATTAATTTGATCAAGTTTCAGTCCAAACTGTTTTTATCTACGATTTCTAAAGTATGTCAGTTGTTTCACTTACAGCCTCAATGTCGAAACACTTTGACAGCGCAAGCACGACCATGGCTTACTTTAGTATAAAACCTCAAAGCGCAGATGACTTTGAGATATCCTTGGTCAACTTTTCTTTGCATATAAATCCCATACAAGGCCATTAATGTTGCTCTATAATATAGAGCAACATTATATGGCGTTGTTATATGGTGTTATGTAGCAACACCATATAATGTGCAACATTTATATGGTGTTGCTATTGAAAATATGGTGTTGCTGTATGATATAGAGCAACACCATATTTTCCAAAAATTTCAACCAAATAGGCAAATTTAACAACAAAGTTATCATTCCCAAACAAATTTGCCTCTTCGTAATGATTTTCATCAAGAAAAATTGCAATTTCTTTTTCGAGTTCAAACACCCTTTGAATAACTTTTGCACGAGATAACCAGCGCACTTAACAATAGTATAGAAGTGCTTCCATACCTTCAGACAGCTGTGCAAACAACTTAACTTTTAACGGACTGTTCTTATGTAGTTTATAACTTTCGTAACTTTTATAAAAATGTTGTGAAGTTCCTCACACATATTTTTTGGCACAAGAGCTGCTCTATGAAGCATACAGTGCATCCATATAACTTCGGGTGGTTTCTTTTTAACTAATGCTTGAACAGCGGCTTTGTGTCCTGATATTGACAATGCTCCGTCAGAACATAGTCCAATGCAGTTATTCCACTTTATGTCGTTCTCACCAAGAAAAGTGTTAATTATATTAAAAATTGCATTTGTGCAAAATAATATATATATTAGTTTCTGCAACATATCGAACATAAGCCGCAAAGAGCCCTCCAAACTGCCATGACACGACGTAGAAGCACACACCTTCGTAGTATGAAATTCGTAGAGGGGGGGAAATATTTTTCTGCTTGTCCTTGTTCCCTTCCTACTTCTCCTGCTCACCTCCTAGAATGTATGGGCGTCTCCTTGAGACAGCTGTCGGTTGAGCAGGAAATTGTCCGTGATTCTCTTCTGCGGCAGGGTCTTTTGGTCTTGGTGTAGGCTTTCCTACACCAAGGAGATTGGAAACAACACGTATCGAACATATGCAATTAAATGAGCATCTTTAGCTACATCCGTTGTCTCATCTACTTGTATGGCGAATTTCGAAGTACGCAGTTGAAAACTTCAGATATATCATCAATTCTTCTGTCAACTGTATTATCAGCAAGGGGTATTTGTCATAACTGTTTCGCATATGATTCACCGAACATTATTTCAACCATATCAATAGCTGCCGGCATACTAGAGTTTCTCCTATTGTGTGTGGTTTTTACATTTCGCTATTCTGCAAGAAACTTGGTACGATGGTAGCAATGCATTTGATGGAACAGGAAATATTTTCTGAACATTTGCTTTTGTTTATTAAACTTATCTAATTTTCTTCGAAACAATTCTATGGGCTTACCAACGTAATCAGAATGTATAGTTTTAAGGTGCCGTTTTAATTTGCCTAGTCTCATATTATCTGCTGCCAAAGCTTTCGTACAAAGCAAACACATTGGTTTTCCAAGTTATCTATAATAACACTTGTGAATCCTAATGATAAATAGGTTAAATAGTATTTTATTGTCTTGGCAGTTCTACCTCCTTGTTCCCTGTTGCTTGTATTCTCATTACCTTTACTTGTATCAGCATCGGTATCTTCATTATTTGTGGATTTTCTCTTGTAACCAGTCAAAAGTTTATCCATTCGTCAAAAAATTGTAGGATTAAATTTATATTCTTGAAAAATACAACTTCTAAATTACTAATGATTATTATCAGTAACTAATCACACCAGAAACAATAAAAAGCTCAATCACACACCGCTGAAATGCTTCTGTTGACACTTTAGCTAAGAGTGAAGTTTGAATTTGAGGGTATTGTTTTGAAGATTCCTGCCACTATCAGTTTTAGCGGCCGTTTTATAAACTATGCACTTGCAAACTGCAAACCAGTGGTGTCATCTAATTTTCGAAACATGTAGTTTCCAATTAAAAAAATCAATATTTATTGTAGATACAAAAACCATATTTTCAACTAAGCAGCTAATACTATACTACGCAATCTAACTATATATCATACATAGTATGCACTAAATTATATATATTACATCATGCCAGTCACAATTCATCAATCCATTTCAATTAAATATATATATTTTTTCCAAATAAATGTTTATTTCATGTTTATATCGGAGTTAGAGTGAGACAGGTGGTGGCAATAAATGCTTTAAAAAATAGGTTATAAAATTTTATGTTATGTTATGAAAGTTCATTTATATATGTTATGTTATGAAAATTACATTTTTGTTAAACTTTTCGCGCCTTCCTCTGCACTAGTCCACGCCTCCCCAGGGAGGCATGCCTGCCAGTTTAGAAGTCGCTGTTCTTATATGATAAACATACCAGTTCATTCCTCTGCACTGGAATTCAGATGGATGCACTGTACTACTTACTTTTGCATACAAGTATCTTTGAAGCATATTGCAACAAATGTGTCCCTTTCGATATATACCATTACTGCATTTTTTTTGTCTTTCAATGGAATAATGTTTATTAGAAATGCAAGGAAAACAAAAATGATTTTTAAATGTTTTTAGAAAATGTTTCTACTAGAAATTAAATTTTTAAATTGGAAGATAAAAAACTTTTCAAACTTCATTTCAGAAAATTATTTAAAATATAAATATTTTACCAAAATTGATGATTAAACGAATTGTGAGCAATTATTAAATCCTTTATTGTAAAAATATCAGCCCAGACCATTTTTGTAATTAAAAGTAAAACTTTTGCAAAATAAAGTACAAAAGGGACGCCGGTGCCCCCTCTGCTTCAAAGGTTTAACCGATACTTTTTTAGATAAATAATGGCAGTAAGTGTAGTCTGGTAGAAATATAAAATAACTTCCGTGGAACTTCAGCTGTAAAACAATATTGATGTTCTACACTATGTACTGTCGCATTCAATCGTGTAAGGTGGAACATCAATAAAACGCCCTGATTCAGACCGAGAAAGTTCGGATAGTTAAAATTTGCAGATAATTTACTAAAACTAATACAAATTTTTGAAATTTAAAACTGGCAGAGGTTAGAAAAGTTCAGCTGATATAAAGTTTCTGTGTATTGTCTGTCCACTGAAAATAATTAAGAAATAAGGCAAAATTTATCGCCCACTATTTCATATCATCCTTCAGAAAAATAATGAAATTTTATATTATGTAATATATATTTTTGTTTCTACAGAATAAATGATCTTGACCGATATGTTAATTTCTTTTTAATTCTTCAGAACCTCCTTAATGTGTTCGTTATGTAAAGCAATTAAGTCATCAAAAGTCTAGACAATGATTTTTACTTATCCCAGGGTCATCAAATTTGACTTTTAATAGTTTATATCAAACCATTTTTGAAGACATTTACCAAAAAAGCATTATATATATGTGTGTGTATACCGGATGGTCAGAGTTAAAACACCCCTACTCTGAACTCTCTATACATCGAACTACTCAGTGTAAAGGCTCCAAAATTGTTGAACCTACTATTCAAGACATGGGGAAAGGGATTACGGAAAAAAAAATTAGTTCCCGAAACACCGATAGGTGGCGCTGTACAACAGAAAATATGCTGAAAAGACACAAAATAATCACAAAAAAACAAACACATTCGATATGGAATTTTTTCTTTTTAATTTCTTTTGCTGGTATGAAAAAAAAAGAAGATGAAAAAGTGAAGAAACGTAAACTGTCATTGTAACTGCAATTTCGCACTGTAAGCACAAAAATTTGCATAAACCCTTGGTTTGCAGCTACTATGTTCTGGGCATAAAAGGGGATAAAACTGGGAAATTTTCATTCCTATCACCGATGGCTGTCACACTGCCAGAACGCGCTTTGCTTGTGAAACTGTTTTATGAAAACAAAGGACATGCTGCAGCTGCACTTCGAGAGTTTCGTCGACTTCAGAATTTGCGCAAAGGACCATTACTTCCACAAGCTCTCAGGAGAATGATCACTCGATTCGAGAAAACTGGACATCTTGAAGTTCAGCCGTGTCGAGGATGTAAATCGACTCGTTCAGATGTCGTTGACGATGTTGCCACCGCTATTGTTGAGCAATCAATGGATAACGTTATAGGCTGTAGTAGTGCACGTGGAGTGTTACGAGACTTGGGTGCTCCCTACAGCACAGTGCAAAACGTACTGAGAAACATAGTGCATTTTTACCCGTACAAAATTAGTCACAATAACCATTTGCTGAACATCGACAGGCAGAAGCGACTGACTTTTGTATTGACATTTCTAGCTAGAGTTGAAGTGGATGCATCGTGGCCACGGCAGATTCTATGGAGCGATGAAGCGCATTTCCATCTAAGTGGAGCAGTCAACACCCATAACAGTCGCATTTGGGACACGGAAAACCCTCGTCTCTTCCAAGAGATTCCACTTCACTCACCAAAAGTTACAGTCTGGTGTGGATTCACAGCCACATTCATTCTTGGATCTTTCTTTTTCGAAGAGACTACTCCTAATGGCCCTGTGACATGCAACGTGACGGCCAGGAGGTACAAAAACATGCTCGAAAATTTTGTTGTACCCCAACTGCAACAGCACCAATGTGTTAATTCAATTACCTTTATGCAAGATGGAGCACCTCCACACATTGGACTCTGTGTACAGCAGTTTCTTCGGCAGCATTTTACTAATGGTAGAGTAATTAGTCGTGCGTTTCCGACAACCTAGCGATCTCGTTCTCCAGATCTTAATCCCTGTGATTTTTGGCTGTGGGGATACTTAAAAAGTGTTGTTTATAGAGGACGTCTGGTAACCTTGGCAGATTTGAAAGACGGTATCACTCTGCATGTAAGAAGCATCTCAATCGACAAATTACGATCCGCAGTTGAACAAGCTGTCCACAGACTGCAGATTTTACATCTTGAAGAAGGGAACCATATTGAGCAGCATTCCCTGCATCGATAAGGTCCTTGTGATATGAATGTTTGGTACGTTCGAATAAAATGTGTTACAAATGTGTATTTTATGTCTTTCCAACATATTTTCTGTTGTACAGCGCTACCTATCGGTGTTTCTGGACCTAATTTTTTTTTCGCGTAATCTCTTTCCCCATGTCTTGAATAGCAGGTTCAACAATTTTGGAGCCTTTACACTGAGTAGTTAGATCTATAGAGAGCTCAGAGTAGGGGTGTTTTAATTCTGACCACCCGGTATATATATGTGTTTGTGTACGTGTGTTGCAGGAAATATAAAACTTTTGTGTCTGTAGTAAAACTCAAATGCTGCCCACATAAGAATACTTATTTTTACGAACGCTATATCTTTGATATTTATTTTCTAAATTTGTTTGCAGTAACAGCTATTTACGCTCTTTAAACTTATTCTACTTTGAAACATGTTTTTCAGTGTCACATTCTAAAATTCTTTGTCACAGGAGTGTTCAATTTACTTTTGTAAATAAATCTGTTTATCTCTCTTGTTATCAAATGGAAAATAAGATTGTTTGGTCGGAAAAATATTTAAACAACGTTAAATCTTTTAGAAAGAAAATAGAGAATACTTTTCATTTAAAAATCGTACTTTTGAACAAGAAAGATATTTCCATTTAAGTAAAATATTTTAATTTCATGCATAGAAAAGATTGGCCGCCTTCGACGACTAGCGCTGTCGCCATTAGCAAAATTTATATTTTCTTGCCTTATCTAATCGCCTTTAGAAACTTTTCTTTAGAAAAAGCTCCAATAGAGCTTTAATATAGAAGCGTAGTGGCTACTGTGTCCTTGTACATATTCACTCCTTACATGATCAATCCCCTTACATGACTATCCATACACACAAATATTCTTGAAATGGTACCAATAAAGGAGAAAATAGAGAAATATGCAGCACGGATTGTCCTATTAGTGTTCATCTGTACATTACTTAACCCTACCAGATACATCATCATTCTAGGCTAACGTAATGCATTAAGATAGTTCAAATCCTATTGATACCGCAAATAGAGTAATACGTATATTTTGCAACTCGCTCGTTATCTCCAAGTGGTGATCGGATTTTGCAAAATTCAATTTTTAATTTTTTTTTCATTATATATAACCAACAGTTAAGCTTGTCGAATCAGGCAAACAAACACTCGTAAAGAATTAAGCTGCAATTTATTTTCAATAAGTTTTATTTTGTTCAGAGTATTGTGCGTAGCGTCGAAAATAGTTGTCTGAGTTGCAATTTGGCCCAATCAGGTTCTACAAAGTGGTTGAGTTACAAACTTTTACGTTCCCCGGTGGCCGCTTCGGTGGCGGGGTTCTCAATAACCTTACCCCTCTTCCTATTCTGTCCACTCCGTGAGAAAAATAGAAAATCCTGCTCCGTTAGGTTCGGTTTAATGGTCGATACTATAAGCAGCGAAAATATTCAGCCTTCTAAGCCACAGAATAGCTACATGAGAATCTGTAGCAATCATTAAAATGAAACACAAAAAGAAGCAATCCCCACACTAGGGAAGAGAATCAAAAATCTGACTTCATTATGTTCTCTCCAAAAGTCATTTCTATATGTATGCAGAACGGCAGCCTTCTATCCCACCAGGTGGCTTCTGGACGATCCGGAAAGACTTTAAAATAAAAAAAATATATTTTCACTTGTGGGTGGGTGGTGGTGTGGGGGGGGGGGGGTAAATCCAAAATTCAACTGCGCTATATTCTGTCCGATGAACAAAACTATAAGTGTGGAAAGATGTATCCTTCAAGGTTAAGAAAAGGGCTTCCGTAGGGATTGTAATATGTTTTCAAATAGAATCGAGGATCAAAAACTTTTCGAAAAATAAAACCCATTCCTTCCGCCTCAGATTGATAAACCGAAAATCCAGCTCCGTTCGGTTCTGTACCGTGTCGATACCATTAGTGTGCAAAGATTCATCTTCAATGTCACTTAAGTGCTTCCTGGGGGTCGGAGAAGATAAAAACACATCAGACACCTATATGTAGTGTTAAAAATATCTGATGTAGCTAGCACATAGCTTTCCTGATAGAATGTTATTGATTTTCTTCATATGTTCCGTAAGTCATTAATTTAAGTTTTCCGACTCATAATGACACATAAAATAGATATTATTTGAAATTATATCGAATGCACAGTTCTAATGCATTTTCTTTTCCATTTGAATAAATGAAAGCAAGGTCTTATTTTCATCAACCTGACTTTTCGAAATGAAAGCTACAAGAGATCTTTTGGATAATTCGCACTTTACTCAGATAAAGCCCTAAATAAATACAATTTCAATTTCATTTCTGGCTTTGTCCAGAGCAGCTGGGTAAAGCTAGATTTATCCTGGTAAACCTAGATGTATCCTTATTTTGGGTTTTACCTGTAAGATATACATTTCATTTTCGATGTAGCTATTAAGCATTTTTATATTCATTAGCACTCTTATTTCGTATAATCAATCAAATTTTCGAAAACTGAAAGTGACATCTCTAGACGAGAAAAAATAACTTCAGGAAAGAGTGCCAGCAGCACCACTAACTAAAATGTTACACCACTAATTGCACCTTTAATACACCCGATTTCGGCAAGGTTCCTGGGTCTCTGAACAAGGTATCTCCATTACAGTTCATCCACCACATATGACTTATTTAATTAATCTAGTATTTGCTTGCTATTTTAATAACTGCTCAGGTCTAATTTTAGCAAACCAGAATAAATTGGGGAGAGGGGGTGCGAACCCCCACAAGACGATATCTTAATTAATCTATAATTGGCTTGCTATTTTAATAACTGCTCAGCTCTAGTTCTGGCTAACCAGAATAAATTAATGAGTGTTTGCGGGCCCACACACAACGAGATCTTAATTAAAGTTTACTTGCTATTTTAATAACTGCTCAGTTCTAGTTTTAGCCAACCAGAATAAATTGGTGGGTATTTGGGAACCAGCACACAACGAGATCTTAATTAATAAAAAAATTGCTTGCTATTTTAATAACTGCTCAGCTCTGGTTTTAGCCAGCAACACACAATAGCAATGTTACATTACAATGTGATGCATATTCATGAATCAACCATGATTCATCAAATAACATAAATCGTCAAGTCGGAATAGTTTATCCAAAAAACAATTTGCGCATTTCGTTTGGTGACAATTCATACTTTTCAAAACACTACCAGGAAGTTTCGTAAATGTGTTTAAAAATCTGAATAAATAAGTAATATTTTTTTATTTCTCACGAAATTATATCCAGTAAATGATGAATCACCGCAATTCATGTCACTTACTCCATTGTTAAACCAAATCCATGCAGAATGCCACGGTCTGGAATTTCCGCATTTATAAAAGACTCCACATACCTACAAAATAAAAAAAAAATATTTAATTAAACTGCTAAGGGAAATAACGTGCAAAAGACACTATTGATTAATAGTGAAGCAAATATATCTGAAAATCAATAAACTAAAGCATTAGTCATATTTTTTATATTCCCGTGCTTTGTTTTTACTTTATCTACTTACATAGTATAAATAAAGCACTGAAGCGATGTTGTAAACAAACAAGAAAGATCAATCATGCTTAAAGCATTGATTAAGAAACACTTTCCAACTTCAATGCAATTTTATTTAAACATCTCTAAAATGCAATACATTCCTCGGTAATATTTCAAAACTTATCACAATACTACATAAATTTATTATATTTGAAAACTTAAACCTTCATCGAAAAAAATGAACTTCATTCAAATGACGGCATTGAAATATAAATTGCCTAGTTTAAACATCTCTAAAATGCGATACATTCCTCGGTAATATATTTAAAATTATCATAATACTACAATAATTTATTATATTTGAAAACTTCATCGAAAACAACTGAAATTCATTCAAATGACGTCATAGAAAAAATAACACGCCTGGCTCTCTCTATTAAAGCAGCATTTCATTAATAAACATTTTCCTATTCATTTCATTCATCACAATACTATAATATTTATTTTGTTTAAAAACTTAAGACTATGGAGCATAACTTAAGACTATGGACAAGTAATTAAACTCTATGCTTAAAACTTCATCGAAAAAAATCGTCCTTCTCTCTGTAAAATCAATGAATATTTCATTCATATCAGCTATGCAAACTCCATGAGCTAAATAATTTTGCGTTAAAGAAATGCAGCAGTTCTTGTACAACTCATTCTACATATTTTGGTGTTTACATTTTCCATAAGTGAAAATTAGGCTTCGTTGTAGAAATAATCAAAGTTTGATGATCATTTAAACTCAAATATATTGTAATTGCGTTGCTTCGGTATGTAGATGCACAGAATTAAACAAAAATAAAGCGGTCTTAGGACGGATATAACACTCAATATGAATTAAAAAGAACTTTAAAATGACGATTTTGAGACAAGATGGCCATATTTCATTTTGAAGTGAGTCACGTGATCTCTTCATATAATGATCAAGTGATCGCTTGATATAAGAGGTGTAATTATTATTTTAATTTTTATTTAAAAAACTACTGAATATATTTTGCAGAAATATTTTTCTATATTTTATGGGATAATTTTAATATTACCTAAAATTTTCGAAGCAATTTGTGAATTTTAAATCCGCTTAAAAAATGTTTGAAAAATTAGGTCCCTCAGGGTTCAATGTATTTCAATTTTTCTACCCGGGTTCGATCCAAAACTAATTGGGTGATGTTATTCATTTATATTCCCATAGGTCCTACAGACCGTCTGAACAACATACTGAAATTTCATTTTGATTAAGTCATTTTTACGGCAGTTATCGTGCTAACGGACAGACAGACAGACAGAATGAACAAATTTATAAACACTTTTCAACTTTGTTGTAAAGTGTTAAAAAATTACTTTAAAGAAAGCTTGAATTATTTTGATGGTGGCTGTGTACACATTTGTGTGTACAAATCTATGGGCGTGCATCTATGAAAGGAGCAACTCAAACATAATTTTGTACGATTAATATTTGTTAATAATTGTAGTAAATTATTAACAGATATTATTAATTGTATTTGTATCGCTTATTAAGATGAAATATTTTCATTGTCTAAAACCATGAAAATAGTTAATTTTAATAAGCAATCACTTTATAGTATAATCTCATTTATCTGGCACTCCAATACTCCGGTACGTTCAATAATCCGACAGCATAGCTTAAGAAATATATTATTTGCCTGTTCGATGTGTAGATGCTACATTTTGAAAGAAAAAGAAAAAGTAATATTAGACGTCCTAAAAATATTAATAAATTATATATATATATTTTTTTAGTTTTGTGTTAAGAGCTCGGTAAGCAGTAAAAGTTTAGAAGACGAAAGTTTTAAATTACAATAATTTGAAACTCAACCTGGTTCTATCAAGTTCACATACTAATATGACAGTACAAATAGAATTATATATTTTATTCATAATATTGATATGAATTTTAAATGATCAAATCGTATTGAATATACATTCAAGTTATATGTGAAATACGTATATCAAGTTATATGTGAAATCAGTATATGTTTGATGTGTATATATGTGAAATCAGTATACGTTAGATGTGTATATATGTGAAATCAGTATACGTTATATGGGAAATCAGTATGTTATATGTCCATATTAAGTTATATATGAAATCAGTATAAGTTATATGTGCATATCAAGTTATATGTGAAATACGTATACATCAGTTTATATGTGAAAAGGATATATATGTATTTTTTTAATAATTGGTCTTCAATGATGTCATGTCTTTAGGTACCAAACAGAGAATGGTATAACACTGGGGTCATGTTTGAGACATAATGATGTTTGAGAATATATAACAGATGGATAAGAATATAATGATAAATAATTTCAATAAAGGTATGAAACCACTGATCAATAGAATTTTGAACCAATAAAGAAACAATTACTTAAATACTTATAATCTTGCATATTTATGTTGTGCTCCCTATAGGAGAATAAAAATTATACTTCAAAAACAGCTAGTGAACATTAACAATAAAGTAAAGTGTGCTGTTCAATTCAATGACATTTTTGCTTCTGCAAGCATTTTATTAAAATCTCTGATTGTAACCTTCATGAGCAATGTTCAAACAGCTGCAGAATGTTCCCCAATCCAATCTCTTATGCTTGCTTATCAATTAAAACTTTACACCAAATTGCATTCGAATTGCTCAATTTTTTCGAGAGAATATAGAAACAAAATTACAATGGGTGTCTAACTTGATGGGATAAAGCTTTTCCGCAAACGCAATTTGATATTTAGTTTGCGGCGAATATCTGCTACAAAAATAAAGTTGCGCACTCTTAGACAAAGCGTTTAGAAATAATACTCGTTTAATTTTTTATTTTGCTAAATATCTAACAAGAAAGATCAATCATGCATAAAGCATTGATTATGAAACACTTTCCAACTTCAATGCAATTTTATATAAACATCTCTGAAATGCGATACATTCAGCGGAAATATTTTTAAAATTATCACAATACTACATTAATTTATTATATTTGAAAACTTTATCGAAGGAAATGAACTTCATGCAAATGACAGCATTGAAATATAAATTACCTGGTTTAAACATCTCTAAAATGCGATACATTCCTCGGTAATATTTTTAAAATTATCATAACACTACATAATAATTTATTATATTTGAAAATTTCAACGAAAACACGTGAACTTTATTCAAATGACGTCATCGAAATATAAATCGCCTCTCTATAAAAGCAGTATTTCATTCATTAACATTTTTCCAATCGTTTCATTCATCACAATACTATAATAATTTATTTTATTTAAAAATTTGAAAAATTGTTATCTACCATATTTATTTTAAAATGTGAAACCTCTTTTACATACAAATAAATCAACTCTTGGAAAGATATTTATTATATAATATATCCCTTTTTTTTACTTTCCTTATATACATAATGTATAAGGAAAGTATTGTGACGGGGTCGAAAATTCGAAATCGAGTTTTCGACGGGAGAGCACGTTTCAAGCATCCTGATCACGAATCAAACATTTTTGAAGTGATGTCTGTGTGTGTGTGTGTGTGTGTGTGTGTGTGAAAGTATGTGTGTGTGTGTGTGTGTCAGTGAATCTGTGGAGACGATAACTGACGAACGAATGGACCGATTCGAACCAAATTTGGTACAAAAATCACAATCCATAAACTCTGGAAGTCTATTGTTTTTATACGCAATCGAATGTTAAGGACACCCCTAAATTTTCGAACGAAATTTTGAAAAAATAGTCAAAAAATCAAAATCACTAATAAAGTTACGCAAATAGACATTTCTTATGTAATTTTTCATTAGAAAACGATTGACATAAGTTTTAGAACGCTAACATGAACCGTTCTCGAGATATTGCACATTTTTCAAAAAAATTATCAGAAAGTCATATAAAATAAAAACAAAAATATTTCCTGTTGAGAAACATGTTCACTTTTCAGTAATACCATGCAATAAATTGGATGACATCATTCTCGTGGATCTAGCTCGTTCCATTCATGAAAAAAGATAATTTTTGTAATACTTTTGTATTTGAACGCCAATAGTCATTTATCTGCTGTAAGAATAACTTATTTCTTTGTCCATTATACTTGGCGAGATTTTGGCGACGAATTTGGCGGAATGTCGCCAACTTGGCGAATTTTTGAAATGTTGCCAAATTAACGAAAATCTCGCCAAATGGATAAAAATGACGCTAAATCAATGAAATGACGACTAATTGTCGAAAATTCAATATCTTGGAAAGAATATTAGTATCTACTATAAGAAAAACCTATTTATTTTACTGTAAAAGTGGTAAATTCATTACATTATATAAAAAAAGTCATGTGTTGCCCACATCAGATTTTTTCTTTCTGGAGGATGTAGTAAGAGTTAGAATTTAATTGAATTTGTTTTTCTTCCTATATTGAATAATTTTTATTTAGAAAACTACTTAACATATTTTACTGACTTTTTTTATATATTTTCTGGGATAATTAGAATATTTCCTAAAACTTTCGAAGCAATTTGTGAATTTTAAATTCGCTTAAAAAATGTTTGAAAAATTAGGTCCCATAGGGTTCAATGTATTTCAATTTTTCAACCCGGGTTCAATGCAAAACTAATTGGGTGATATTATTCATTTATATTCCCATAGGTCCCACAGACAGTCTGAAAAACATACTAAAATTTTATTTTGATAAAGTCATTTTTACGACAGCTATCGTGCTAACGGACAGACAGACAGAATGACGGACAGACAGACAAAGTCATAAACATGTTTCAACTATGTTGTAAAGTGTTAAAAATATAGAATTTTATTTAAAATTACCTTATACCTGTTACCTAAAATTATCTGATAATTATACGCATTTCTGCTGCATCCAGACTCACCTTTTCAGTTTACCAGATTTAATGTCAGTATGTATTATAATAACACAAATAAGATGCTCGTGCCTACAGGACATTATCATTAATGCAGTTAGAATTTTCATATAGGAATTTTAGACGATAAATCCTGAGCCATTCTCTTGCAGCTAACTCGGTATAATTTTGTAAATATTGCATTTCGTAATATAATTTAAAAAAATACACTTTATCTATAATGTAGTTAGAATTATTATATGGAATTTTATGAGATAAACCCATTTATATAATTTCTTTATAACAGGTATAGTTTTGCAAATACTGTAATTGTGCTACCATTTAAAATTATACTTTACCAGTAAAGCAGTTAGAATTTCTAAAGGGAACTTTAGGCGATAAACCCATTTATTTATTTATTTATTTCTAAGTGATGCAAGACTGGCACAACAAGATGAACAAGTTATGATGATTAGTCTTACAATGATCACAATATAAAAATACAATCACCAATCTCCTAAAATTCCATATTTAGTTTTATTCAGCCAACTCGGTGTATAGTTTTGCAAATATTATACTTTGTACTATAATTTTTTATCATTCCCTTGAAACAAACTCGATACAATTTTGTAAATATATAATGTTGTACTATCATTTAAGATAATAAATATAAATTACAACAAATCGAATTATTAATTTAAACTCTAAACCACAAAAAACCTAAATATGTAAACATATGAAGTTTGTCGAATGTAACATTTTGAAAAAATGGCGTCAATGTTTTTCTGTTTTCTCTTATATTCACTCGTATTTAACGCTTAGTTAAATATTTACACTAACTGTCTTATCGTTTAATTAAAATCTAGCCAGCTGCAGTTAGCTAAACACATTTAAATACTTTTACCCTAATAATCTAATTTAATAAAGAAAACTCAATGCTGTAATTAAATGTAACCAAAAAGTGTAGGATATTTCAGTTGCTTAAGGAAAGTGGTATTGTTCAACAATCTGAGAAAATATTTGTTTTAAAAAGTTCTTTCTAAAGAATATGAAATTTATTATGATGAGCGGTAAATTGTATTTTTCTGTATTACTTGCTATGACGAAACAAGTCTATATAAATAATATTAAAAATGTGTGTGTGTGTGTGTTTGTCTCATCATCATGGGAGAGCGTCTGAACCAAATTGGATGAAATTTGCGAGGTAGACTTGGAATAGACCCATGTAAAATTTAGTCCATGTATGAGTTTCTAAGATCAAGGGTTGTTTAGACATTAATTAAAAACGCTCAATTAAACCTTCCATAGAAATAGCATTATACAGACGATGTTTTTTCCCACCAATTTATTTCAGGAAAATGATATCAAGTCGCTTAGCAACATATTTAAATCCAATGTGTTTATGCGGCAGACGATTTGTATTAAATCTTTTCCGATGTAAATAATAAAGATATGTATATAAAATAAATTTCATTGGCATTGCATGTTTGACTGGATAATATCAATTACGGTCTTCAGGTTTAAACATTATTATTATTGATATTTTCGGGGAATATGGATTCAGATTATGGATATTTTCAAGTTATTACGCTATTGTTTCATTGCGGCAAAAATTGTCGAAACTCATATATTGTACGTTGTACGGGTAATCTTCTACAAATGTAAGGGTATATCTTCTACGAGAATATCAGTAGTACAGGTATATTGGCATATATTTTGACATATATTGAAATCAATTAAGGCCTTCTGGTATAAAGATTACGGGGATTATTGATATTTTCAATTTATTACGTTATTTTGGCAAAGATTTTTGAGATTCATACTGCAATATGGATAATATTCTACTAACACACGGACATATCGTCTAATCTACCACAATATAAGTAGTAAGGGTATATATTAGCATATAAATTTAGCACTTTTGTTTTCGCATATATCGGAATCAATTACTGTTTTCAGATTTAAATATTACGGGTTTATATATATTTTCAGTTTGAACGTGTAATCTACTAATGCAGAGCATATATTCTAGTATTCACGAATATAAGTAGTACGGGTCCCATAAAATTTTAACGCTTTTATTTTGCATATATTGACTCAATTTCATATTTTTGTAAATTTGCTTGCAAACGGGACCAGGATGTTTTATTCTTCAGATCTTCCCGTGAAGATAATTTTGTATAGCGAGAACAGAGATTCTTAATCTTCTTTTTAGGAGCATTAAAATAATTATTTTAACAGAATATTTCGATTAACAATGTCATTTAGTAGACTATTGGAATTTGCACATGATTGTGAATTTAATTACATACTCCGTATGTGGAATGGGCATACTGCTAGTAAGCAATAAAATTCTTACTCGATTATACCTTTACCATTCTTGTATTTGTTTTGAAGTTTGTGATCCTTTTCAACAAGATGTAAAAAAAACCAGCCAGGACTGGTTATCACAAAGAAGACTTCTCTTTGTGATAACCAGGTGATATATTAATTTTGTTATCATAGGATTCTAGAACTTTTGAAAACTTTTAATAGTAAATGATTCTACAGTTTTACTGTCACATGGACAGTAAATTTTTCTAAGCTTTTCAAAATCTTAGAAACTCAGTGAATGTCAGTGCAGTTTATTAGAATACAAATTGCTTGTACTGCGATAAATTTGGACTTTTATGAACAATTGAACAAGGTATTTAAATTCTTTGTTGGATGATTCCTTTTCTCTTTAGTACTTCACAGTTTATTCATTATGCACCACATATTGTTTCTTCTTCCTGGGTGTTTTTACTCTTTTTCCTTACCTGCTTCTCACATGTTTGATGTCTTTATATTAATCACCGATCTTTCTCTCACGATGTAAGGTTGCATTTCTTGTGTGTCCTGACAGAAAAGGCTATGTTTGCCTCCGAAATCGATTGATACTATTAATTTCGTACTGTATACTGCTTTCAAAAAAGTTATTTTGTCCTTCCTTGATAGAAGCTTCCCTGTATTTCTATGAAATAATTACAAAAAATATGGAAAAATCCACATTGCTCTGCCGAAGACTATTTGAGTATATCAGTCGCCTCGCCCTCTATTATTTTCTGCAAAACAGTATAAATCTCGAAACCGGTCCAATGATGAAGAAGAAGGGATACACGATGGAACATTCTCTTCCTT
The DNA here is from genome assembly GCA_951213105.1 of Amaurobius ferox. NCBI lineage: Eukaryota > Metazoa > Arthropoda > Arachnida > Araneae > Amaurobiidae > Amaurobius > Amaurobius ferox. The sequence continues at coordinate 29,203,184 of OX578138.1, read as the reverse complement.
ATTTGCTACAAATAAATTTGTCTAATTTTCATCTGCTCAAATGCCTTTTACGAGGACGTTTCATTAAATAAGGTAACAAACCCTGTCACATATTTTAAATGCATCATTGGATGAATTAATTCCGATAACACGGACTACTAAGATCTCTGAAGCTATAGAGCAACATATATCAAGTAACACTTCCCTCTATAAGTCTCCGGTCTGACACATATATGGCAACACTGTTGACAGACCCATATGATTTCTGGATAGTACCAACCTTTAAACGATACGTGTCGAAATTTCATGATATTCTGGCAATTAGTTTACAGGTTACAGTGGTTTTAGTGACCCCAGTGTTGTAATTTTCAAAACTATGGATAAAAAAGAATTTCGTGTGTTGATTAAACATTATTTTTTGATGGCGAAAAATACTGTTGAAGCCAAACAGTGGCTTGATAAGCGTTATGGAGACTCTGCATCAGGAAAATCAATTATTATTGACTGGTATGCTGTATTTAAACGCGGTCGTACAAACACAGATGATGCTGAACGCTCTGGTCGCCCAAAATCGGCAGTTGTTACGGAAAACAGAAAAAAAGTCCACAAAATATTTTTGAAAGACCATGAAGTGAAGTTGCATGAGATAGCTGACACCTTAAAGATATCGGAAGGTAGTGTGTTTACAATGTTACACGAAAATTTGAGCATGCGCAAGTTGCTTTCGAAGTGGGTGCCGCGTTTGCTCACACAGGATCAAAAACAACAAGACATGCCCCGTGTCACAAGTCGATGAAAACGGTGGTTAAATTATATAAATTACGCTTCGAATTACTTCCACACACACCGTACTCTCCAGATCTGACCCCCAGCGACTACTGGCTTTTTGCAGACATCAAAAAGTTGCTCCAGGGAAAGAAATTTGACTCAAATGAAGAAGTGATTGCCGAAACTGAGGCCTATTTTGAGAGCAAAGACAAATCGTTCTGCAAAAAAGGCATCGAAAAGTTAGAGGAGCGTTGGAATGAATGTATCACTCTTGAAGAAGAGTATGTTGATGAATAAAGTCGAATTTTTAAAAAAAAAATATTTTTCTTAGTTAGACCTGAGACTTATTGAGTGATGTAGTACATTATTTAGAAAGCATTTAAAAATGGTATCACTTGTGGAAAGGTATTTAAACAATGAACCCTACTGTGATAAGATTTCTGAAAATTTTTGATATAACACCAGCTGAAATTCATCGCCAACTTGTTAAGATGTATGGACCTATTAATTAACAATATAGTTAATAATTAATAGCATTAACTATATAAAACTTAATATAGTTATTAATATTAATTATTAATGTTAGTTATTAATATTATTAACTATTAATTAAGATATAAACTATTTGCGCACCAAATAGTTCAATAATGTTTCCATTGGGAAATAACTGAACACCCAACTTACAGCTCTAACCTGTCACATAGCTATTTCCGTCTCTTTGAACCTTTGAAGAAGCACCTGGCTAAAAAGCTATATACAACCTATCAATAAGTTCAATAATCTGTAATGTATTGGCTGTAGGACCTTGACTCCTAGTTTCTTCTGGCTTGGGATTATTAATGCCATGGTGTACCAATGGAACAAATGCCTAGATGCCTATGGAGATTTCGTGGAAAAATAATGTATATCTGGAAATCAATGTATATATTACTCGTTATCTATAATAATAATATAAAATTAAATGTATTCATACCGCAGGGAATGTTACCTTGATAAAATGCTCTACACATTACTTAGTAAAAAAATTGCAAACATTATTCTAAAACGCTAGAATGATATTTATGTATTTTGGTCATCGCACCATTTGCTTTGTTCTTCAGTGCAGCATAAATTTCGAAACCAAATTAATAAAAAATTTTTAGTTCCTCAAGCCAAATAATTTATTGTGGAATACGTTTTAAATACTTTACAACATACTTAGAAATGTTTATGACTTTGTTCGTTCTGTCTGTCTGTTTGTTCGCACGATAACTGCCATAAAAATGTATCAAAATTAAATTTTAGTATGCTGTTGAGACGGTCTGTGAAACATATGGGAATGAAAATGAATAATAACACCCAATTAGATTTGGGTTGAACCCGGGTTGAAAAAGTGAAATATATTAAACCTTATGGGACCTAATTTTTCAAACATTTTTTAAACAAAGTCAAAATTCACAAATTGCTTCGAAAATTGCCCATAAAATATATAAAAACATTTTTAGCAAAATATGCTCGGTAGTTTTTTAAATAAAAATTAAAATAATAATTACACCCATTTAATAAAGAGATCACGTGACCAATTTCAAAATTACATATGGTATCCATCTTTATTTGTCAGTGTATAAATCGTGATTTTTAAAGTTCTTTTACATTTATTTTTAATGTTGTATCCGTCCTAAAACTGCTTTATTTTTGCATATTTTCTGTGCATCTATATTCTGTGCCAACGCAATTACAATATTTTTTAGTTTAAATGATCATCTAACTTTGACTGTTGCTACAACGAAGCCTAATTTTAATGAATGCAGAATGTAAACAAGTGATTGTAAGATAAGTTGTATAAGAATTAGTGAATATTTTTCACTCAAAATTATTTAACTCTGGAGTCTGGAATAGAAGTGTATGAATGAAACATTCACTACTTTTACATAGAGAACCAGACAATTTATATTTCAACGAAGTTATTTGAATAAAGTTGTAATTATTGTAGTACTGTGATAATTTAAAATATATCAGCTCTAAATGTATCGCATTTTAGAGATGTGTAAATGCAATTGTATTTTAGTTGGAAAATATTTCATAATCAATGTTTTATGCATGATTATCTTTCTTGTTTTAATTCATATATATTTTAATGTGGTTGCATAAATGCTGCAGCGAGATAAGAAATAATATGACGATAACTTTTGCTACCATTTCAGCATCTTACTTTTGACGTACTCGTATATTGACCACAATACATATATTCTTAAATTGGTTACCAAATTTATTCTATTTGTTTGAGTAGCCCTTCATGTGCAAAAAATATGAATTTTACAATATCATTAGCTAGCTAGTGATGACTGCTAACAAATGAAACTTATTTATTTTAGATAAAAATTATTTACAGAGCTTTCACTCATATTATGTTATCACTATTAAAAACAAATTGACTTAATTAGCTATTTTTGTAAATACTTTTATAACGATTTTTTCTTTCCGATTTTCTACAAATATTAAATAAATAAATAAAAATTGAGGTCTTTCCCTTATTTTAATCATTCCGATTGGACTTTGGCTTTCATCAGATCGAAGTTTATTTGAATTTCTCAATCTGTCTGAGATATTTTCTTGCTGTCGTTGCAGGTATTGGCTATTCCACAATAACCAGCGCCTATAAACCAAAAATCTTTGTCCAAGAATGTTATTATGAGCAATGAGAGCTTGATTATATATATATATATATATATATATATATCTTGCCCAAATGAGTAATGATTTACTTTAAAACAGCTATCTTACAAACACCACATATGTTAGAAATCAGTGAAAGAACTTTGTAACATCACCGGAGATTAAGTAAGCTGTGATAAATCCCCGCGTTCTGTGTGGAATTTAACTAATGAGCTTCTTGAAATCATGGCCATCAGCATTTTCCCCAAAATTCATTAATCTCACAGTGCCTACGTCTCCCAAACCTTAACTGCATGTAAATAATTTGTCCAAGACAACGCTTTCCCAGGAAATAATAAATAGTACAGGATATTTATAAAGTTCATGTGAACATTTAACTCTGTGAATTAACAGTGCTTCAATACGGAAAAACATGTTTATGTATATTGGATTTATTAATTTAGGGTTAATAAGTATACTTTCATGTGCACAGAACCACCAAACAGGGGAAATTTTGCACCAAATTTAAACTACATAGTAAAATGGCGTGTTGCCTTTACCAGTTATTTTCTTACCTTTACAAGTTATTCAGCTAAAGAACACGAAAAAGCGTGAAACCGGCTCAACGATGTTGGTATCTGAAATGATAGCGCTATTCTAATATAACTTCCTTGCAGTGACTTGAAATCACTGTAAAGAGGAATTATAGAATTGAAGTCCTTAATGATGTCCATATTTAAAGTCATGTCATAAATACTATCTGGGTCATTTTCTGAAAACAGGAATTTTACATGTCCCAAGTGTTTTAATAAAAGTTTGCATTGACTTGAGACTGATTTTGGACAGTGATCAGTTTTACTACATTGTAGTTCATACTTGTCACCCATTAGCTAAAAAAGCAATCTATATTTTTAATATTTAAAAATTGAGTTTTTTTAATATTAAATATCATTCTCCTGTGTATCCCAACAGACAAATAATAAAATCACAACTTCATTTACAAAACTTCATTTTCTAGTTTTCTTTTAATTTGATGTTTTATATTAAATTAGATCATTTAAAACAAGAAAGATCAATCATGCCTAAAGCATTGATTATGAAACACTTTCCAACTTCAATGCAATTTTATTTAAACATGTCTAAAATGCAATACATTACTCGGTAATATTTTAAAACTTATCACAATACTACATTAATTTATTATATTTGAAAACTTAAACCTTCATCGAAAAAAATGAACTTCATTCAAATGACGGCATTGAAATATAAATTGCCTGGTTTAAACATCTCTAAAATGTGATACATTCCTCGGTAATTATTTTAGAATTATCATAATACTACGATAATTTATTATATTTGAAAACTTCATCGAAAGCAACAGAAATTCATTCAAATGACGTCATGGAAAAAGTAACACGCCTGACTCTCTCTATAAAAGCACCATTTCATTCATAAATAATTTCCCATTCATGTCATTCATCACAATACTATAATAATTTATTTTATTGAAAAATTAAGACTATGGAGCTACAAGTAATTAAACTCTATGCGTAAAACTTCATCGAAAAAAATCGTCCTTCTCTTTGTAAAATCAATAAATATTTCATTCATATCAGCTACGCAGACTCCATGAACTGAATGATTTTGTATTAAAGAAATACAGCAATTCTAATACAACTCATTCTACATATTTTGCTGTTTACATTTTACATAGGTGAAAAATAGGTTTCGTCGTAGAAATAATCAAATTTGGATGAGCATTTAAACTCAAATATATTGTAATTGCGCTGCTTCAGTATGTAGATGCACAGAATTTAATCAAAAATAAAGTGTTTTTAGGACGGATACAACACTCAATATGAATTAAAGAGAACTTTAAAAATCACGATTTTGAGACAAGATGGATGCCATATATCATTTTGAAGTGAGTCACGTGATCTTTTCATATCATGGTCACGTGATCGCTTCATATAAGAGGTGTTATTAATATTTTAATTTTTATTTTAAAAACTACTGAATATATTTCATTGAATTTTTTTTATATATTTTTGGAACAATTTGAATATTACCTAAAATTTTCGAAGTAATTTGCGAATTTGCAACTTTGTTGTAAAGTGTTAATAAAAACAGAAATAAAATATCCACTATGCATTAGAGCAATATTTTAAATTAATTTTTTACAACTGTCCCCTAGCTTTTCTGCCATTCACCTGTCTTTAAATTTTAACACCTCATTCTGTATATAGATGACAATACAATATAATTAAATTATTATTTTTTACTAAAGCCCATATTCACCAAGAGTTCGACTATGTTGTAGCTATCATTCCGTGCAGGGAAATATTATAAATCTGAACAATTTTGGATAAATATTTTTATTCCTGGACACTCACCTGTCTTTACTTATTCTCAGAAAAAAAAAGTAAATAATTTTTTTATCATATATGTGTGTCTAGTTAGTGTAGCAAACTGAGTATCAAATTAAGCTTAAATGCAAAGAAAACTCATATACTCAGACAGTAAAATCACATGATTTATCATTCCCCAGTCGTCACTGTCGTCACCTGTCTTCTTAGTAGACAAGGGAATGACATTAGAACAGGGGAATTACATTTAAACTAGATTTTCTTTTTAGAAGATAAAACAAATAAGAAGTTAATTCTAAATTATAAGATTGCAATTAAAGCAAAACATTTTTTTATTTATCTAATTATATATATATATATATATATACATTCATATATATATATATATCCATATATATGTATCCATATATATATATATATACATATATATATCCATATATATATATATATATATATATATATATATATACACGGTGATTATAGAAAAACGTTTCCGATATATGAGTTCCTAGCGATTATACCGTTCAAGGGAATGGAAAGAAATTTTAGATGCAGGTATTTTAAGGTATGCGCTCAAGAATGATGTGAAGAAACAACAGTCCTGCTCTCACAGTTAGGGTTACAGTGACACAATTTCGAAATTTTCAAATGACAACACCTCCTTTTTACTTTCCCTGCAATACATGGTAATGTATAGGGAAAGTATTGGAATCATGCTGAAAATCACATCTCGAGTTTTCGACGGATCTACACGTTTCGAGACCTGTAGAATACGAAAAAACCATTTTTAGCGTGACGTCTGTGTGTGTGTCTGCCTGTGCAGATTTTGTATCCACTCTAACTAAAAAAGTAATCGACCGAATTTCATAAAATTTGGTAGGTAAGTCACTTGTGGGCGACTCTGGTGCTGATTAGTTTTGGGTACGATTCGGGATAAAAGAACCCGCCTTTTTTTGCGAAATGGCCCGCAAAAGCTTGTATCCACAGTAACTGAAAAACTAATGAACCGAATTTCACAAAATTTGGTAGATGAGTCACTTGTGGGTTACCCTGGTGCTGATTAGATTTTGGTATGATTCGAAAAAAAATAACCTGTCTTTTTTTTGCAAAATGGCCCGCAAAAATCGTCAAAATCTAAACTAAAGAACTACGTATGCTCAAATATATCCATTAAATGCTCGTTTAATACGTAATTTTTAACGACGAAAAGAAAAATATCAACCCCATTACACTAGGACTAGCCGTTCTCGAGATATTTTAGGTTTTCGTATTTTCTCTACGCCACCTTTAATAATAAGTCCGGTTACCGAATGAGAACGAAAATTGAATTAAAAGTGAAATAAATTTAGAAATAAATAAAGAGAACGTGAATATAAACGTCTGCAGGGAAAGTCATGTGCTGCCCACATCAGATTTTTTTTATTGGAATGTGATCTTCACAATCGAAAATCCATATCATCCGACACACTCTAGGGCACGAGCAATAATTTGAGTGGCCGGGAACAACGTGATCTTCACAGTGAAAAACCATAAAAGGCGTTGAAATGATACCTGCAGCACGAAAAGCACCGACGCTAGGTAGAGACCAAGAAAAAAGTGAAAACAACCAATAAGGGCAGACCAGCGACAGAAAAGCAAAACATTTTATTATGTTTTGCTTTTACAAATTTTGCACGTGTCTGCCTCCACACACGGTGACACTTTGCATGCGACGGATGGCGGATAGTATTGAAGCACGTATCATCGCAAGAGGAATCTGTTGAACCTCACGTGTGGTGGCATCTTTCGAATCAAATAGAGTTTGCGGATTGCCTGCATACACTTTGGATTTCATCTAGCCCCACAGCCAGAAATCAATTGGAGTGAGATCGGGGGACCTGGGTGGCCACGGAAACATGAAACGGCGGGAAACCAGCAAACCTGTCACCAAACTGTTGTGTCAATAAACGTTTCACAGAAGACATCACATGTGGGAGAACTCCATATTGCATCCATACGAGGTCAAATAGGACATTTCGTTGTTGAAATTCGGAAATGACGTAATTTGTCAACATTGCTTCATAGCGATCACGCGTTACCGTATACGTGCGTACACCGCGACAGTAACCTCTTCAAAAAAGTAAAGGCCTAGGGTAAAGGGGCTTCTTAACCAGCACCACACAGTCACTTTTGCTTGGTGTAACTGAAGTGAGACCACATCATGGGGATTTTGGTCTACCCAGTGCGCGCAGTTCTTCGAATTCATGTTACCAGCCAAGAAGAAGTGTGCCTCGTCCGTCTACAGCAGGGCTTCTTAAACTGTGGGTCGCGACCCCCAGGGGGGTCGCGAGACTACTGAAAGGGGGTCGCAAAGATCTGATACTTTTTAATCCTTATAAATAAAATTTTAAAATTAGTATACACACTACGTACAAATATAAATACAAATAAAAATCATACAAAATACTATTGTAGTTTTATTATAACTATTTTTTGAAAAAAGTGGCAATGCAAAACTGTTATGTAGGGCCTATAAATGAAAATATGGAAGTAGCATTTAAAATAATAAATACAACGCGCTCCTCGATTTTCAACTGAACGTTCGACATTGATGTCAGTGTTTGCAAGATAACTTAGTGATTATAAGTACCCAGACGCCGCGTCGCCTTACAGCTTACACATACAATACGGAAGCATAATCAAGCTAGGCTAGGCGAATCGGCATATTATTTTTATAAAAGAATAATAAAAAAAATTAAATGAAAGCTTCTTTTTCGGCGTCTTTGTGATACGGTGCCTTTGTGCGCTGCACACTTTGAACACGCCATGCGTCGGGGTTGATCTGATCGTAATTTGTTGTCATTGCACTGGTAAAGATTCGAGTGTAGTTATTTTTCTGTTTGTACTTCAGTTTGGACTCAGCTTTGTCTTCGTAGTGACATGTGTGTATTTACTGTGTAATTTTCAGTTGGTGTTTTTAATTATTACGTTAAAGTTCAACTACATTTTGTTTAATTATTTATTATTATTTAACCATCATGGATAAATGTCTAATTAAAATTCCAACTAATAAGTCTGCCACGCCGTCACAACCAAGTTGCAGTGCTTCAAATCCGACTTCTAGCAAAACAAAAAAAAGAAAATATGACGAATCATATTTGCAGTATGGCTTCACATGCTCTTCTCACAACAATGAAGAACAACCAGTGTGCTTAATTTGCAAAGAAGTTTTGGCTGCAGAAAGCATGAAACCGTCAAAACTGCAACGACATTTGAATACTAAACATGCAACGTTATCAAAAAAGCCAATAGAATATTTTGAGCGTCTTTTGCAAACATCAAATAAAGAAAAGAACACTTTGGAGAAGTATGTTACTTTGAATGATAAATATCTATTGGAATCGTATGAAGTTTCGTATTTGATAGCAAAAACGAAAAAGCCTTTTACTATTGGAGAGCAACTTTTACTACCTGCAGCTATAAGAATGTCTGAAATTGTTCATGGAAAACAGTATGCTGCTGAAATTAGTAAAATTCCATTATCAAATGACACTGTGTCCAAAAGAATTTCAGACATTAGCAATGATCAATTTCAACAGCTTCTTATGAGGCTTAAAGACAGCTCAAAGTTTGCAATACAACTGGACGAGTCGACAGACATTTCAAAAAGGGCACAGTTGTTACTTTTTGTAAGATATATTTATGAGGGAAGCATTCATGAAGATATACTGTTTTGTCGTCCTCTGGAAGGTCATACTCGTGGAAAAGATATATATAAAAAAGTAAATGAGTTTTTTGAAAAAGAAGGATTAAATTGGAAAAATTGTGTTGGTGTGTGCACGGACGGTGCTGCAGCAATGACCGGACAAGATCTTGGTTTTACAGCATTTGTTAAAGCTGGAAATGATCATATTACATTTACACATTGTATGATTCACCGAGAGGCACTTGTTGTTAAAAAAATTTCACCAGAATTAAACACTGTGTTTTTTGATGCAGTCAAAATCATTAACTTTATTAAAAGTCGAGCACTTAATAGTCGATTGTTTAAAAATTTGTGCATTGATATGGATTCGGATTATACAAGTTTATTGCTACATGCTGAAGTTAGGTGGCTATCAAGAGGTCGAAGTTTGAAACGATTATTAACTTTAAAAGATGAAGTTTTTATATTTCTAACAGAGCAAAATTCTAATTTGGCCGATTATTTTCACGATAATTTATGGCTTCTCAAGCTATGCTATTTGGCAGATATTTTTGATAAAATCAATGATATGAATTTATCAATGCAGGGAGTCTGCGTTAATATGTTTATGTTAAAAAATAAACTTGAGGCCTTTGTTAAAAAAATTCTTATATGGAAGAACAGAGTGGAAAGTGGATCGCTCGAAATGTTTCCATTTACTGACGAGTATATAATTAGTAACAATATTTCAAAAAAAGATACTCCTATAACAAAAATTATAGTTAATCATTTGAAGGATATGGAAGTTTACATGCATAGGTATTTTCCCAATGATATCGATACACAACAATGGATTTGCAATCCATTTTCAATTGAAATGGAAGAAATTAATTTTTTAAACTTAAAAGCACAAGAAGAATTTGCCGAATTAACAAGTGATACTACCTTGCGACTCAGATTTTCTCAAGTGCCTGTGCATGAATTTTGGATAGAAATCAAATCAGAATATCCCCTACTATCGGAAATGGCAATGAACAAATTACTGCCATTTTGTACAACATATTTATGTGAATCAGCCTTTTCCACATTAACTTACATAAAATCAAAATACCGTTCAACTTTAATAAACGTTGAAAATTTATTACGATCTGCACTAACTCAAATTGAGACTAGATTTAATTATTTGTGTAAAAATAAACAATCACATCCGTCACATTAATATTGTTTGATGTTAATAATATGTTTTTATTAAAAAAATTGTTACAAAAGTTTATTTTTTCTATTGAATATATAGATATAGTTTTATGTTTTCTTATAAAAAAATTGTTACAAAAGTTTATTTTTTCTATTGAATAAATATATATATAGTTTTATGTCATTCTATTTATTGTGTTTTATTACGACCGATATCCCGTCAACGTTTCCAATTATATATATGTGAAATGAATGGGTACGTATTCTTTAATCCTTATTTTATTTACATTGTAAAATAGTGCGATATTACATCTACATCTACGGTTAATATATATTTCATTATATGGAGGAGGGGGTCGTTTAAAATTTCCTAAGCTTGAAGGGGGTCGCTATATAAAAAAGTTTAAGAAGCCCTGGTCTACAGAATGCATAATGGCCACCTGTTATCATCGTCATACCGGATGAGGAATTCATTAGCAAAATCTAAGCGTAGTTGGTTATCACCCGCTTGCTGACTTCCGGAATGTTCCAGAAACTTCTCGATAGAACGATTATTCTTTAAGATATAGATATTTCCAGAAATTTCTATGGAGAGAATATAAAAAGGACTCATCCCTCCGTTGGAGTGTTGTTGACGAGTTGACGTGACAGAAGCTACATTGGACTATGAGTTTTGTCAATGTTTTGAGAATAGTAGCAGTTGTTTGGGGAAATTACTTTCAACATTTTGAAAATAAAGTTGCTTATTCTGTGAAATTAGTTGAGCATTTAAGTGCTGTTTGATTGTATGCTGTCCTTGCTTATTTTATGCTTGTAAATTATCTAGAAACTTGGACTCATTCTTGAACCCTGCTTGTACACATAAGATCCTAAAGGATACGTTCGTAACAATATATTCTTTATAAAGCAGTGGTGGTTATTAAATATTACGTTTACTCTAACTGTAAAACTGAAGAAAATATTTTGATTGGATTTCTCAATTTGTTTCAAAGATGATATTGTCCACACGTACATCGGCTTATAAGCATTCGATCTGTGTACAGCCGTGACCAAATCATGTTTAATTATGAAAATCTTAAATTATAACTTTTGACTGGGTCATATCATAATTTCTACACATATATGGTTACCACGTATTATCTGGAATCGTGGATTTGCGCTGAAGATGTCAAAATTTTTAAAAAACAAACGCGTTTATTCACAAGAACAGCGTAAACAGAAACAATATACAGTTAAACAGCACTTAATTGCTTCACTAATTTCACAAAATAATCGATGCTATTCTCAAGGAGGCTGGAACGGCTGTTTTCTCCGTCTGGTCTTGGAAAAATACGAAAGTGCGAGGGGGAAAGATACTCCATAGCATTTTACAAGTTCACAACAATATTATTTATGTATGAAAGTTTAAAATGATTAATGTTTTACTGAAAGCTGTCTTTCCTATGATAGCCTTGATAATTCTCTTCTTATAAACGAGTGGAGATTTTCAACATATTACTTTTCTTATATACTACATAGAACATAGTATAATGTATAAAAAAAGTGTTATGGCGGAGCCAAAAATTCAAGTTTTCGATGGAAGACCACGTTTCAAATATCCCTTATCTAGAATATATCCTTTTTACTTTCCTTATATACATAATGTATAAGGAAAGGATTGTGACGGAGTCGAAAATTTGAATTCGAGTTTTCGACGGGAGAGCACGTTTCAAGCATCCCTGATCACGAATTAAGCTTTTTGAAGTGATGTCTGTGCGTGTGTGTGTGTGTGTGTGTGAAAGTATGTGTGTGAGTGTGTGAGTGTATGTCAGTGAGTCTGTGCAGACTATAACTGACGAACGAAAGAACCGATTCGAACGCAATTTGGTACACAAATTACAATCTATAAACACTGGAAGTCTATTGGTTTTATACGCAATCGAATGTTCAGAACCCTCCTAAATTTTGGAGTGAAATTTTGAAAAAATCATCAAAAAATCCAAACCTCTAATAAAGTTACGCAAATAAACATTCCTTATGTAATTTTTTATTAGAAAACGATTGACATAAATTTTAGAACGCTAACATGAACCGTTCTCGAGATATTGCACATTTTTCAAAAAAAATTATCAAAAAGTCATATAAAATAAAAAAAAAATATTTCCTATTGAGAAACATGCTCACTTTTCATATGTAATACCAGGCGATAAATTGGGTGACATCATTCTCGTGGATCTAGCTCGTTCCATTCATGAAAAATTATACTTTGCGTAATACTTTTGTATTTAGACGCCAATAGTCATTTTGCTGTAAGAATAACTTATTTCTCCGTCCATAACGCTTGGCGAGATTTTCGCGACGGATTTGGTGGAATGTCGCCAAATTGGCGACTTTTTAAATGTTGCTAAATTAACGAAAAACTCGCCAAATGGATAAAAATGGCGCTAAATCAATGACGACTCATTGATGATGACGACATGGAAAATGACGACTCATTGACAAAAATTTAATATCTTGGAAAGAATATAAATAACTACTAAAAAAGTAATATATTTTTTTTACTGTAAAAGTAGTAAATTAATTGCATTATATAAGGAAAGTCATGTGCTGCCCACATCAGGTTTTTTAGGTGATGCCTGTATATGTGTGTGCGTGTCCGTGAGACTATGGAGGCGATATCTCAAAAACGAAAGGAGCGTTTTGAACGACATTTTGTACGCAAATTACAATTTATAAATACTGGAAGCCTATTGTTTTTAATCGTAATCAAATGTTCAGAAGATCCCAAATTTTCAAACGAAATTTTGAAAAAAAAAATGATCAAAACAATCATAACCTTCAATAATGTTACCTAAATAATCAATTTTTAGGCAATTATTCTTTAGAAAACGATTTACATAAATTTTAAAACGCTAGCATGAAACCTTCTCGAATTATTACAATTTTTTTCAAATACATTTATCAAAAAAATCCCATAAAAGTATAAAAGGTATTGACTATTGTGAAATATGTGCCCTTTTCTTACGCAATATGTGATTAATTTGTTAACATCATTCTCGTTAATCTAGTTCGTTCCATTCATTGGTGGAGAAGATACTTTATATAGCGAGTTTGTATTTTGACGCCCAACAATTTGCCATTTATATATAAGAAATGCTCTTCTCTTCGTTTTCCTCTGTAACGCTTGGCGACAGATTTGGCGAAGATGGGAACTCATTTAGAAAATGACGCCAACTTACCGATATTTCGCTCAAGATAAAAATACCGTTACAATTGTTAAATTAGCAGTAAGTTAATGAAAATGACCCCAAATTGATGAATTAATTATTATTAAAATATTTTAATATATAGACTATATTGTTTATTGCGTGTGTCATCAATATTGTATAATTGTCAATTTAAAGTTGCGCGAAATATAAGTTAATTGGGTACTTCGAAATGGTCTAACATATTATCATCCGGAAAAGCGCCAAAAAGGAAAATCGAAACACCCGACGGCAACTGCACAATGTATATCGCAGAACATTACAAAAGGTATCATTCGATAGGAATTAACGTCTTCTGCAAATATCAATATTTAAAATGTGCATAAGAGGTCCTCTTCATAGTTATTTTTGCACTAACACCGAAATCTTCATGGGCATTATGTTATTGAAAATTAAAACGTTTTGGTTTCACAGCACGATGGTTATTAAATGAAACTGAAAGGCTTCTGCGTTACAACAGCTATTAGCGTTTACCTAACAATTCATTAATCTCATACTGTCTACATCTCGCAATTCTTAACCATTAGGGAAAGCTCCCCATCACACTAATAGTATACCATCATAAATTTATTCAGATTAAATTTAGCAAAATTATCTCATACGATGATATTGTCTTTAGCATTTTTAAAATTAATACGATAGTTCTTGTTTATCCTTCTTTACTAGCACATTTTATATCGCTTTGTCTATATTGTTTTCTTGTAAATATAGTATTACTTAATAGTAAATAATAATAATAATAATAACAATAATAATAGTTATAAATATTAATAATAACAATAATAATAATAGTAATAAATAATAATAATAACAAGAATAATAATAGTAATAAATAATAATAATAACAGTAATAATAGTAATAAATAATAATAATAACAATAATAATAATAATAATAATTATAACAATAATAATAACAAATCGTATACGGGTGTCTCAAAACTACACGTACAAATTTTAAGGGCAGAAGAATATCGATATGAACCATATTCACAAAGGAAAGCATGACCGGAAACGACACCCGCAGGAGATAGAAGAGACACAAAGATACAGCAAGAACACAATACAGAAAGCAGTGTAAAGCGCTTTATTAGGCGAAATTTAACCGTACAACAACTGGTAGACACAGAATACGTTTTCACAAGAGGTATTCAAAGTTCCGACCGTTCGCAGTGATGCTTGTCTGAAATCGATGCCACATAGATTGCCGAACATTTTCAAAGATATCTGTAGTTTCGCGGATATTAGCAGCGGTGATGGCGATTCTTGCCACGAGATCCATGTCAGAAGCAACGGAGGTTTCGTACATAATAGCTTTGAAGGTCCCCCACAGAAAGAAATCGACCATAAATATATCAGGTGAACCACCACGCCCAATCCATCGATCTCCAAAAGTCCGATCCAAATACTCAAGTACAGGAATAGCGTAAAGGGCTGGAGCTCCATCGTGTTGGAACGACAACTAGCGGCGCACAGTCATGGAAATGTCGTTCAGTAAATCCAGCAGAACCTCCCCCAGAAGAGTCAGTTACTTCCGAGGGTCCATTTAGGGTGGTAACAGGTTTGGGCAGAATAAACAGTCAATCACGATGCCCTCCCACACATTTATGACGAAGCGGTGTTGCGCAACATGTGATCGCAAGACGTGTGGGCTCTCATGGGCCCACATGTGCGCATTGTGTGTATTGAAGACTCCTTCACTGGAAAAGAAAGCTTTATCCATGAACAGAACACAACTTGGGAATTCTTGGTCGCCCGCACTTTGCTACAAAAACCACTGAGCAAATGCCATACGTTGCGAATATTTTTCTGCAGTAACTGGACACGTTGCAGATGAAATGGATGTATGGCCGCGGCGTGCACAACGCACCATACACTGGCTCGAGATACTCCCATTACAGCGGCAACCGCACGTATGCTTGTGACTGAATTACTGTCCACAGCATGCAACACATCCTCTTTCATGACAGGAGTTCGGATTGATCGTGGTCGCTCGGTATCCTGCATTCTACCAGTGAAGAATCCATGTTCACACAGGTTCTGATGTAAATACGCAAGCATTTGGTGATGGTACGCGTCTGGTTGGCTACCTTCCCCGATACATTCTGATTGTAACTCGTCCATTACCGTCATCTAACTCATACACGAAGTGCATGTTCACCAACTCACCGTTCGTAAAACGATACAAATTCTCCATACTACGCTCTAATGAAGAAGCCCCTGCTTTAATGAAAAAGCCCCAGGTGCCGACCTGGAGCGCTGGCATGCAGCGCCGCTTATCTGTTTCCGGTCATGCTTTCCTATGTGAATATGTTCATATATATTATATATTGTTCATATATATGTTCTCTACCTCCCCTCAAAGTTTGTACGTGGAGTTTTGAGACACCTGATAGATGTTACTTTTTATTATCATTATATAGGGTGTTCAGTTAATGCGGCGAAAAAATCAGAGGGTTGTTAGTAGGTATCAAGAGGAACAAAAAATGAAATGAAACATGGTGTCGCAATTCACGTTTAGTCGGTGAAAATCGCGAAAATAAGCATGCAGGTTCTGGAGTCAAGCGGGGACAAAAAAGTACAATAATAACTACAAAAAGATTTATTTGACAGCATCTTTACAACACAGCTTGTGGTGCACAGTACAATGCTGGAAAGAGAACGATGAAAATGATGTGAGCGAAATTATTACAGGTGTTGTTCGAAGTGGCGATCGCGGACATCATTGCAGTCTAAAACGGCATCCGAGGCCGCCGCTTCGAACAACGTCTGTAATAATTTCGTTCACATCATTCTCATCGTTACCTTTCCAGCATTGTACAGTGCACCACAAGCTGTGTTGTAAACATATTGTTAAATAAATCTTTTTGTAGTTATTATTGTACTTTTCGTCCCTGAGTGATGTCAGAATCTGCATATGCAATTTCGCGATTTTCAACGATTAAAGTGGGTTTGCGACAGCATGTTCCGTTTCATTCTTAGTTCCTTTTGATGTCTACTAACAACCCTCTGAGTTTATCGCCGCATTAACTGAACATCCTGTTTTTAGTTGTGGAAGTATTTAAGAAAACTGAGATTTAACACCACTTTAAGAAAGAATCCACTTTAAGAAAGATCAATCATGCATAAAGCATGGATAATGAAACGCGTTCAGATTGAAATACAATTTCATTTAAAAATCTCTAAAATGTGATACATTCTGCGCTGATATTTTTCAAGTTATCACAGTGCTACATTAATTTATTATACTTGAAAACTAAAAACGTCATTGAAAAAAAAAAGGGATTTCATTCAAATGACGTCGTCGAAATAGTAATCGTCTGCTTCTCAATGTAAAACTAATAAATATTTCATTCATATAACTTATATTGCAGACTCTAGAGCTAAATAATTTTGCGTGAGAAAAATTCAGCAATTCCTATACAACTCCTCTTACAACCGCTTGATTTGCTTACTTTCTGCATACGTTAAAATTAATCTTCGTTGTTGAAATAATCAAATTTTAGTGATCATTAAAAATACGAAATATTGTAATTCCGTTAGCACAGAATGAAAATACACAGATAATATAAAAAAATAAAGCGGTTTTAGGACAGATACAACACTAAATATAAATTTAAACGATCTTTAAACATCACGATCTCTACACGGTGGGGAAAAAATGGATGCTATATATTATTTAGCAATGAGTCACGCGATCTCTTCATATAGTAAGGGTTGTTGTTGTTGAAACCCAGACCGTCCGACCTACCAGAAAGGTGTAAGGTAACTGTTTGGACGGTCGGGAAGTGCCACCCAATTTAGACCGGAACCCAGTGGGGGAGGCATCCACAGGGACCGTACCCTCCTTCCCCTACCACCAACCTCTCGGAAGGACATTCGGACCCACATGTTTAACGTGATCGTACTCCGCATGAACACGGCGGCAGTTTTGGCAGTGGCTGGAATCGAACCCGGGCCAACCGAGTGCAACTCCAGCGCGCTAACCAATGGGCTACCGCGCCCCATATAGTAAGGGTGTAATTATTTCATTTTTTATTTAAAAAAAAATACCCAACATATTCATCTGAAAATGCTTTATACAGTTTATGTGATAAATTGAATATTTCCTAAAATTTCCAAAGCAATTTGTGAATTTTAACTTCGTTTAAAAAATATATAAATTATTAAGTCCCGTAGGGTTCAATTCATCTCATTTTTTAAAACCGGGTAAAATCTGAAACTAATTGTGTGATATTATTCATTTTCATTCCGATATATTCCACAGAAAGTCTCAACAATATAATAAAAATTCATCTTGGCAATGTTATTTTTACAGCAGTTATCGTGCGAACGGACAGACAGACATAATGACCAAAGTCATAAACATTGTTCAACAACGTTGGAAAGTATTAAAAATGAGAGGGAACTGATAGAGTTCTAAATAAAGGAAATGTCACTTAATCTCTAAATAAAGTAAATGACACTTAAACTCTAGTCTGAAAATGAAAAATATAGGATGACGGATTTGTTAAAGTGATAAGGTATAAATGCCATTATATATCGTCGTTCAAAGTAAATGACTACGTATGTTATGGTGAGACTTTTCTGTGTTTATGAGTCTTGTGTATGGTTTGTTATAATGATGAGTCAAAAATGCAAATTCACAAATCGTAATGAAAATTTGCATTTAGATATGAAAAAGGCTAAGCCCTGGAAAAAATTGCGAATTATTTATTAGAGCTAACAACAGCATGAAAGGACTTTTGCATTCACTGTATTACGCTATGTGTGGCTGTGACCTATGTGTGGCTGTGACCTGGCTGTTACGCTATGTGTGGCTGTGTATATCGTGGGCGTATATTATTATATTCGTTTTTCACTGTTTCAGGAATTAAATTATTTTGTTATGTTCTATTAACATGAGTTGTATTATAGTTTTTATTTTGTTCATATTTATAATTAATTATTGAGTTAAATCAAGTGTTATAACCCTTTTAAATGTAAGTAAATAAAATCTTGAAACCTCACCTGTAGTACTATCACTGCACTAAATTGCGTAGCAGTGGGCCGCTTAGATTTTCCACTACGGGACCAACAGACAAACAAACAGATATCTTTTATTTAGCAAGAAGTGTTAACCCAATTTAATTAATTCAAATTTTGACGAATTTATCCGACAACTAAATATAGACAACGTCCTCCAGCCAGCATGAGATAGGAATACTTGTTTTAATAAAAATCTGAATCACCTAACAAAATAATAAATAAATATTTCTATTTATTACTAAGAAGAACATGGTGATATTTTGCTGTACTAATATTTAATATAACAGATTTTTGTTTATAATCTCTGTGAAGAGCGATATCAGTCCGCACGGATATTAGTTGCTGGAATAGCAGCATTATTCAAGCATTCTGCTTAATTACAAAGTCTGTTTAGTCTACATGTCAACTTTGCTAATTATTAAAGTCCGCACACCACGGAAATGAGTTTGAACTGGTATACAGATCCACTAAATTTTACCTACACGTCTTCTAATTAGTGCCAACACTGGCTGTAATAATGACCTCGGGAAAACTTGATACCATCAGATTATATATTTAACAACGCATTAGGGAAATGTTAAGGTCCAGTTATTGGTTTACATTGTCACAAACGCCGGTAGAGGGGGGGGGGTAAACATCAGGTATGTATAATTCTGCGATGCGAATTATATCATTATGAAGAGTTCTTTTGTCGGATAAATTATAATAATCAAATTATCCCTTTTTCGGCTTTAATAACATCTGGTTTGTTGTCGGGATATCTATCTGAAATCGGAGCGTTGCGAAAAATGTAAACAATTTAGATATTTATATCTTTGATATTTATATCTTTGATATTTATATCTTTATATATTTATATCTTTGTTAAGATATAATTATTTAGATACTTATGTCATTGTTAAGATATAATTATTTAGGTATTTATATATTTTGTTAAAATCTAAACAATTTACACTTTTCTTGTTATAAATAAAATGACATTTGTGAATATATAAAAATTATTTTAATATTTTGAACTATTATGTAAATGTGGCTCTAATTTCGATTTTCAGTTAGTTATGAACACTAAACGAGTATTTTGTAGCCTTTGAAAGCCGTACTAGGATATATAATTGGAACTTCAATGGTGTTTTATTTTACACGACTCGAAACCATTAAGGTCCTATCGGAGTGCAGCCATTTTAAACGATAGTCGATATTTTAAACCAGAAATGGAATTATTTATGTCGCTAGCCAAATTTCATATGCAATTATATCCACTTTTAAATAAGGTAAGTGACCCAAATATGGGCACCCCTAAGCATTTTAATTATTATAATGTTTGTTTTAGCAGATAAAAATTTGAAAATAGTTGGATGTATTCTCCTTGCAGGGGGTAACAGGGAAAAAATGATAATTGAGTTAAAAACATCAGATAGGTGCTAATAATGGACAGTGTCCATGTTGGGTACCTATGCCCATATTTGGAACCTTTGCGGCTAATATGGACACCCTTAAAAATTATGCTAGAAAACTTAAATCAACTAAAAACTTTAATCACAGTCGGCACAGGATGGACATACACTATTATATAATTTTTCCTTACTTGTAAGGCCACAACATTATTCATGTACCCAAACAACGGCACGTATTACACTGTATCATGTCTAATTGTTTTTCTTGACGACACTGTACAGACTTTTTTTTGTTGGTCTTTCTAAAATATCGGAGATAGATAATTAATGAGCACCTGTGTCTTTTTTACAACAGTGCCCATATTAGGTGTAGTGCCCATATTTAGGTCACTTACCTTACATAAAGCAATTTTATATCTATAGTGTAAACTTTCCTTTACTTCCAAATACATAAAGCAATTTTATATCTTTAGTGTAAACGTCCCTTTACTTCCAAATGTATAAAGCAATTTTATATCTTCAGTGTGAACTTCCATACTAAGCTTTCAGTGTGATACTTTACTTACTCGTGCTAACCTTTCTTTACGGACTGCTCTACTAATTAAATTAACGAAGACTAAGAAGTTCACCTCACAAACTCATTGTCTCAAATTTGGTTTCAATGGGGCACATAGTTTCGTAAAGAAATGTGACCCAAAATTGCTTGGAACTCACTAAAACAACACTTAGAGAATGCAAACTATTTTTGATAGAAAACAGGCATATAGAGATTAGGTGATTGCAATTGTTTCAAGGGCGTTATTAGACCCCTTCGTCAGGACGAAAGCAATGTGTATCAATAAGAGAATAAAATACAAATATATGCAGGGTGTTCCAGAAACATTGACCTCGGCTTTTATTCCTTAGATATTGATCTTAGACATATATAATAAATTACAAAGTTGCGTAAAATAGGTATAGAATTTTATGAAATCGATAAAATTTTTCAGGGGATTAAATTTGAAGAAATACAAAATTCAAATTTTTATACGCCCCTCGTAAAAAATATTTCCAATGAGTAAAATGTGCCCCATACACTAATAAGGTGATGTACAAAATCTCAGCATTTTATCATAAAATGTCCCAGAGATAAGTTTAAACAAAGTTGGTAAGGTATTAATCACAAATTAAAATGTAAATGTTTACAGCAAGAGTGCAAAAGACGCAACGCAGAAATGCACCATAGAAAATAATATTTGCCTCTTTTCTTTAATGGATCTTTGGCATGGATGGAAAACATTTTGAACTAGTATTGTAATCTTTGTGTAACGTTATTATTTCTACACAGTACAGATATAATAGCACAGTGCAGATATAATAGCAAAATTATTTTTTATTTATGTAATCATTGTTCTTTTCCGTAATTTGTGTATGATCCCTGAAACGCGATCTGCCGACATGTGTTTTCCCCTCTGAAAACCCATTTCGATGCATCGAAAAGTGGTTTAAGTCAGCAATTTTGTCTTTTCATAATAAAATTTTTATGATAAAATGCTGAAATTTTGTACATCATCTTATGAGTGTATGGGGCACATTTTACTCATTGGAAATGGTTTTGTACGGAGGCCGTATAAAAATTTAAATTTCGTATTTCCTAAAATTTAATTCCCTTGAAAATTTTAATCGAATTCATAAAATTCTGTACCTTTTTTACACAACTTTGTAATTTATTATGTATGTCTAATATCAATTTAAAGGAATTAAAGCCGAGGTCAAAGTTTTTGGGACACTCTGCATATGGTCCTTCTATAAGCAGTAGAATTTGATCCTTCAATTAATACACTGTTCTTTCAACATGTTGAAGAGGAATTATAACTCCCTTGAAACAACTGCAGTCACCTAATTTTCATATGCTTGTTTTCTATCAAACAAGAACAAAACATTTACTCTCTCACAAGAAAGCAAATATAATCTTCGTAATCTCTAGCGGGATGATACTAATAAATAAAAACATCACAAATATAACGTTATCCTTATCGCACACATTCAATGTATATAAAACCATTCTATCCTATAGTTGATCGATATTCAAATAGTACTCAATAGATGGCGTTAAACTAAAAAATCTGATGTGGGAAGCACACGACTTTTCTAAACACTCAAATTCATCTTCTCTTTATTTATTTAATAATTCATTAAGTGGAGTTTAATTGCACAAAATAACAGGCATAATTATTTTAAATTACACTGATTTTGCCCTTTTAATTCAATTTCTTTTTTATTTGGTAACTGGGCGTATTTTCAAAACCGCCGTAGCAAAAATGAGAAAAAATTCGATATTTCGAGAAGTCTAGTTCTAAAATAATGGATTCGGTCTTGTTTTTTCTATCACCAAAAATTAAGTTTAAAACAATCGTTTAATTGATACATTTGAGCATACGTAGTCTTTTATTTTATATTACTTTCCTTATATACATAATGTATAAGGAAAGCATTGTGACGGGGTCGAACACTCGAATTCGAGTTTTCGACGGAGGAGCACGTTTCAAGCATCCCTGATCACAAATCGAATATTTTTGAAGTGATGTCTGTGTGTGTGTGTGTCTGTGAAAGTATGTGTGTGTGTGAAAGTTTGTGTGTGTGTGTGTGAAAGTATGTGTGTGTGTGTGTGAAAGTATGTGTGTGTGTGTGTGAAAGTATGTGTGTGTGTGTGTGTGTGTATGTGTGTGTGTGTGTGTGTGTCAGTGAGTCTGTGGAGACTATAACTGACGAACGAATGGACCGATTCGAGCGACATTTGGTACAAAAATCACAATCCATAAACACTGGAAGCCTATTGTTTTTATACCCAATCGAATGTTCAGACCCCACCCCCAAATTTTCGAGAGAAATTTTGAAAAATCGTCAAAATTCAAAACCTTTAATAAAATTACGCAAATCGACATTTCTTACGTAATTTTTCATTAGAAAACGATTGACATAAATTTTAGAACGCTAACATGAACCGTTCTCGAGATATTGCACATTTTTCAAAAAAATTATCCAAAAGTCATATAAAATAAAAAAATATATATTTCCTATTGGGAAACATGTTTACTTTTCATATGTAATACCATGCGATAAATCTGGTGACATCATTCTCGTGGATGTAGCTCGTTCCATTCATGAAAAAAGATACTTTGAGTAATACTTTTGTATTTGAACGCCAATAATCATTTATCTGCTGTAAGAATAACTTATTTCTTTGTCCATAACGCTTGGCGAGATTTTGGCGACGAATTTGTTGGAATGTCGTCAACTTGGCGACTTTTTTAAATGCAACTAAATTAACGAAAAACTCGCCAAATGTATAGAAATGACGCTAAATCAATGACGACTCATTTATTTTGACGACATGGAAAATGACGACTCATTGACGAAAATTCAATATCTAGGAAAGAATATAAATAACTACTATAAAAAAATATTTTTTTTTACTGTAAAAGTAGTAAATTCATGGCATTATATAATGAAAGTCATGTGCTGCCCACATCAGATTTTTTTTTTGCTGTAAAAGTAGTAAATTCATTGCATTATATAAGGAAAGTCATGTGCTGCCCACATCAGATTTTTTTGATTATTTCTGCGGGTTATTTTGCAATAAAAGTTAAGTTCTTTTTCTCCAAATCGTACCGAAATCTTATCACCCCCACATAGAACCATAAATTGATTTATCGACCAAATGTTGCGAAATGTATTCAATTAGTTTTATAGATAGAGTGGATACATGCGATTTTTGTGGGCCATTTTGCAAAAAGGCAGGTTCTCGAATCGTACTAGAATCTATAAGCTGCACGTGGGTAACCCATAAGTAACTAACATATAAAATTTGATGAAATTTGGTATATTAGTTTTTGAGTTAGAGTGGATACATACATTGCACAGACACACACACACACATACACAGACCTCACTCTAAAAAATATTTGTTTCGTATTCTAGAGGTCCCAAAACGTGTAGATTCGTCGAAAACTCGAGTGGCCATTTTCGACATGATACCCATAATTTCCCTATACATTACCATGTGTTGCAAAAAAAGTAAAATGGTTAGCTCATAGAAAATTAGTATTGTTTAAAACGTTAAAATATAGATGGTGAATACTAGTAAATGTTACTTAATTTCATGTAATTTCCCTATAATAGAAATGAGTGGCTTTTGATAATGAGGCTGAATGTTTAAATTACATCGCTGACTGTTTAAATTACATCGCTGACTGTTTAAATTACATATGAAAATTTAATACCATCAAATTATGTGTTTATCCATGCATAATAGGGAAATGTAAATTTCCATCATTGGTTGAGTTTAACATAAATGCTTAGGCAGCTATCTAAACAGGACATTGCAGTTGATTTGGAGAATTCTGTAAATGACACATATGCTTTATACCACAATGTATATCATTGAATTTATTATTAGGCTAAAGTTTAATTGGCAAATTATTTACTTCAAATTATAGCATAGGGTGTCTGTCCATTTTATGATTTAAATTGTACTTAGTTTTTTCTTTTTACAATTTTAGCACGTAATTTACTATTGTCAATTTTCAAACAAGATAAGATTATCAAATTTTTATAAAATTGATTTGCTTTTTTTGTATTTTGGTATTCGCAACTACAGTGTACATTTAATATGATCGTATTTTACAACGTTTAATATTCTGTTTATTCTTCTCATTTCGAAAGCTGCGCATGCGCATTTCACGCATGACGTGATAACACTTTATTAAGCGAAACTTCCAATGAATTTGGTAAATTTCTGTATAATTCTGAATTTTATATCATTACCATAAAAATTATTATATTTCTAACTACGCATACGCCATTTCTGTATTGATTAATTCTAAACTCATTTTTAATTAATCGAATTATCAATATCAAATTAACACTGAATATTACATCTTCAAAATTTCAATTCAAACTATATTTTACAAAATGCCTATGCGCAAATAGTGAGTCGTTGGGAATACATTTTCTTTAAAAATCAAGACTGCATTTTTAAGACTTTCCAACATAGTTGAAAAGTGTTTGTGATTTTGTTCATTTTGTCCGTCTATCTGCGTGTCTGTCTGTCTGTGTGTCTGTCTGTCTGTCCATTCGCACGATAGCTGCCGTAAAAATAACTTTATCAAAATGAAATTTTAGTATGTTTTTAAGACAGTCTGTGGGCCATAATAGAATGCAAATGAGTAATATAGCCGAATTAGCTTCGGATTGAACCCGGATTGAAAAACTGAAATAAAGTGAACCTTATGGGACCTAATTTTTCAATCATTTTTTAAGCGGAGAATTCACAAATTGCTTCGAAAATTTTAGAAAATATTTAAATTATCCCATAAAGTATATAAAAAAAATTCAGCAAAATATATTCGGTAGCTCTTTAAATAAAAATTAAAATAATGATTACACCAAATTATATGAAGAGATCACGTGACCCACTTCACTCGACCTACTTCTTTTACTTTCCCTGCAATACATAGTAATGTATATGGAAAGTATTGAAATCATACCGAAAATCACAACTCGAATTTTCTACGGATTTACACTTTTCGAGACCTCTAGAATACGAAAACACTATTTTTAGCGTGACGTCTGTGTGTGTGTAGTGTGTCTGTCTGTCTGTCTGTGCAATGTATGTATCCACTCTACTAAAAATCTAATGGACTGAATTTCACAAAATTTGGTAGTTAAGTCACTTGGGTGAGACCCTGGTGCTGATTAGTATTTGGTAGGAGTAGTGTGCATATGAGAGAGCTGGACCACAGCCATAAACCCCCCATAAAAACCGGACCCACTTTTAGAATGTAATGGCTCTATTTTATCCACACAAATGTGATTACACAATGGTGTGGAACCCCCCATTAAAACCGGACCCACTTTTAGAATGTAATGGCTCTATATCACCCATAAAACCACACCCACTTTTAGAATGGAATGGCTCTATATCACCCATAAAATTTCAACCCCCTTTAAAAAACAATGGCTCTCAAAACCCCATAAAAACCGGACCCACTTTTAGAATGTAATGGCTCTATATCACCCATAAAATTTCAACCCACTTTTAAAAACAATGGTTTGAAACCCACCCATAAAATTTCAACCCACTTTTAAAAACAATGGTTTGAAACCCACCCATAAAATTTCCACCCCCTTTAAAAAACAATGGCTCTCAAAACCCCATAAAAACCGGACCCACTTTTAGAAAGTAATGGCTCTATTTCATCCATACAAATACGATTAAACAATGGGGTAAAGACCTCCATTAAAGCTACACCCCTTTTAGAAAAGTGATGGCTCTATTTCAGCCATACAAATTAAACAAGCAATGGTATCAAAATCAACCATTAGCAAGGTTCTAGCGCAAGCACCTTCCGAGAAAGTGATGGCTCTATATCAACCACACCGATTTTCCGGAGCGAGCAAGCGAAAAGTCGTTGGGAGCGAAGGTACCCCCTTCGGCGAGCACCCCCGCGGACGGAAGCTGCCACCCCTCTTAAAACGATGGAACCCCATAAAAACCGAACCCACTTTAGAAAGTAATGGACCTATTTTATCTATCGGAGCGAGCAAGCGAAAAGTCGT
Source organism: Amaurobius ferox (assembly GCA_951213105.1). NCBI lineage: Eukaryota > Metazoa > Arthropoda > Arachnida > Araneae > Amaurobiidae > Amaurobius > Amaurobius ferox. The sequence goes on along the minus strand of OX578138.1, from coordinate 29,176,314 downwards.
TGGGAGCGAAGGTACCCCCTTCGGCGAGCACCCCCGCGGACGGCCACCCCCTAAGCATGCCGCGACCCCTTTTAGAATCTGCGGGCCCGTTAAAAAATGATACCCCAACAATATTTTAAGCACTTAAAGAAAAGAATTCTAATGTAAAGAAAGAACAAAAACCATGGAACTGTTGAAGAAACTAAACGCACTTAGTACATTGGAAGGAAGTTTCAAGAAGATGCATGAGCTCAATATCGACGTAAAATACCCTGTCATGGAAATTAAACAGGTCAAAACCAAATATGGTGACAAACTAGTAGTGGAGTTAGAAGACGGCTCAAATTTGTATCTACCGAAACGATGCGACGAAAAAGCGTCTGACTATATGGAGCTTAATGAGATTAAACCTCTATTCTTTGTATATTTGGGAACTAAAAATGTCGGAAAAGCACTACCAGCGCAAATGTTTAAATTTGAACAGTAAATTTTCTTTTAATGGTATCATCACCATTAAAAAATATACGCCGATTTTCAGGTCCGGGCCGGACATATCACATATTTTCCCTAGAAGATTAACTCCGCTCTCTGATGCCCTTGATGGCTTTCCCTGTGGTGGCATGTGTTGCCTTTCCCTTGGATTTGTTGCAGGTCGAGAGCACATTGAAATAAATCATTAAAAATTTTTGCAAAATGCCTCCCGGTAGGCTCAGAGTATATTCAATCTCAAATTCGAAGGACAACTTCTACTATGGGTTGTTCAGTGACTTTAAGCTGGTTGTTGATAAGAGCACGGGGTGCTTCAACGCAACTAAGTTATGTCAGTTGGGAGGGAAGAAAAGGTTTATCGACTGGAAGCAAACCGAGCGTTCCAAAAGATTGGTAAAATGCTGTGAAACCCGATGTGGTCTTTCCCACACCGGACTTTATGAGATTAAAGCTGACAATAATGATCCTCTCAATAAACAGATCACTGGTCAGTATGTCCCCAAAGAACTCGGGCCCTTCTTGATGAGCCGAATTCAAGACCAAATACACTCTGAGCCCACCGCCACTGAGGCTTACAAACAACATATAAGGACAACACTGTAAGACTTTGACGCCTAGCGTCGGGCCCGCCCACCACTTATTATCGATGAGTGCTGCTTTATTGGAACAACGACTAAAGCAAGCTGACATGTCATTTTTGGCTCGGTATAGTTCAATAAACCATCAACCCGGATTGATTAACAACCTGGGAGAAGTCGGGATTTGAACCTGGGACCTAGATGTTAATAGGTCTGCGCGCTAACCGTTTGCCATGGGTACCCATCAAAATTTACACATACCTTTAATTTAACCATTACACCACAGACGAAAATCTTCAAAAATAGCACTTTAAACAAGTTATTTCCCTCTTATAATGTAAGAATTCTTCAAAATATCTATCACTATTGTATATCTGATTAAAAAATATAGATGCTTAAAATCAATCGCGAAAAATAAATACCCTCCATATAGTGCTGCCATCTCCCTTTGATTCTCGTAATCTCCGCTTTTTTCTACCTCTGAGAGAACTCTTCTTTAAAGAGGAAGAGATGTTAGTCAAGGTCAGCGCTCGCTACAGACGTTATGAAAGCAGGAAGTAGAAAACAAGGTCGAAACTCTCCAAGCGGAAAATAATACTGCTTCGTATTTTATCTGAGTTAAAGAAAACAAAGATATAAATAAAATGAATGAAATTGAGTCTGAGATATATTGCTATAGAATTCTTTATCAGTATGTTCAATTAGATGTTTATAGCGATGACATTTCAGAAGTGAAAAAATCTTTAAAAAAGTTGCATGATCAGTTTGAAAAAATTGTCAAACTTATAAAAGAATATAATGATCGAAGCATCGAAGGAAATGTTGGAACTAATAAGAATGTTAGGTCTGGACAATAAAGTTACCTCAGACGGAGACTTGAAAACTCATGAATGTGAACACAAATATGTAATTCAAAATGATGATGGCTGGTACATTTGCCAAGCATGTCACGAAGAGCTGAGGTATAATCCAAATGAACCCCCTATCAATAATCTCGATATGTATTTAAACATGCAGAAACAACAGAGGCGAAAACATCGAATGAAAAATCTGGCTAAATGGTTAGGGTTGCATAACCTACCCTTAGAAGAAGAGCTTTTGAACGACTTTTCTTCTTTTATCCATAAATATGAGGAGATGTACCCAGAGCGAAAAAACATAATCAGCAAAGACTATATCTTATACCATATATTACGGAAAAGAGGTTACGACATCTATATTTCACACCTTCTAGTTAAGTTACCTAAACTCAAGAAGACGCTTATTCAGAATGAAGAAATCTGCAGAACCATCTTCGAAGCATTAAATTGGAGTTTTTAGCCTATAAATTAAAAAAAACGGCTGATACGTCTGAACAACATGTCACGAAGAGCTGAGGCCCCGATAAGTGATTATAATTTTTAATAGCTTATTCGGCTATTAAAAATTAATTAACTAAATCTTTTTTATCAATCCAGCTAGTCTCAGGATAACCTAACCATTTAATTAGATATTTGTCCCCTTTCTTTTTGATGATTTTTTCAATCACATTGTCTTTCTTATCATATTTTACTAATTCATATTCATAAAAAGTGCCTATAACCCCATCATTATTTAAATCCTGAACTCTATAAGTGATTGGGTCGGTTTCTAATACTTCAGAAATGACAAATATTTCATCTGTAAAAGTTGCTTGATACCCCCTTCTGAAGGTAGACTTATATATAGATATTCTTACTTTATCGCCTACCTGGTATTTATGTTTACGTATGACCTTTTCTTTAAACAAATTGCGATAGACTTCACTACTGTTTTCTTCTAGACTGGCCACAACAGGAGTCATTTTTATACTTCTGTGGTATGAGTTGTTGTAATTCTTCACTAATTGATCCAATACATCTATGTATCTTTCAGTGTTATTTGCACACAAGTAGAGCTTTATTTTATTACCAAGAGTGAGATTAAATCTTTCAACCATAGCAGCTTTTATTTCAACATTTTCTGTTGTGAACCATTGGATATTATTTTCTTTGAATAATTTTTGAGTTGTTTTTCCGACGAACTCTAAACCCTTATCTGTTTGAACCCTTTCAGGTATTCTTTCTTTGAAGATCTTTTTAAATGCTTGAGTTACTTCTTCTGCTGATTTATCCTTTAGAGGAACAGCCCATGCATATTTACTGAAACAGTCAACAGCTGTTAATAAGTACTTGATACCATCATTAAACTTACTTCTCGCAAATTTATAGACAAACAGTAAATCAGCTTGCCATTGGTCGTCGATATGTGACACGTAAATTCTCCTTCTTTTGAACTTACGGATAAGTGGTTTATGCTTTGTGTATACATCCTGTCGGTGTAAAAAATCCGAGACTTCTTTTCGACTTAAACCAGTTTTTCTGCTCAGTTCATTTATGCCACAAAATCCTGTTTCGGGATCGTAATAAACCTTTTCGGGGCAACCCTTCTCAGTTACCCCTTCAGCGGTAAAAAACGGCACTTCTTAGAACCACAACCCACACAAATTCCTTTCAACATAGGTCTAGCGTTTTTAGAGGTGACATGCTGTTCATCTTTAGTGTCGGTGTGTGTTTTACATTTGAGACAATATATTTTTGAGCCCATTCCAAATACCTTCTTTGCTTTGATAATAGGCTTCACAACAGCTCTATCTAGCCTTTCACGAAAACTTGGATTGGGAATGTCGTCCAATTCTTTTATCATGTTTGAGTCACACACTTTGTTTCTGGTTTCGGTATCTTTGTTTTTAATGTAGCACACGTCATGTTTATAGGCACTATCATCAACCCTATTAATAGGCTTACTCCATTCTTTGTATGTTAAATCGGGGTTCAGTCTAGTTTTTCCTCTGAGCAGTTGAGTTCCTGGTCCTGTAAATTGATGCCCTGGCAGATGCATTTCAAACGGTAAATTATTAATTGCTGCGTTAACAACACCTTTTCCTTTATTGCAAGTCTTTTTACCACACATTTATTTATATATAAAAAATTATTTACTCATATATTGATATCCATTCAGCAGGGTTTGTTTCATATATTTTTCTCTGGGTAAGTAGACTAAATTATTGATGAAATCCTCCTCTCGCTTATACACTTCCTCTTCTGATAGGGTATTCGATTTGTATGAATTGAGCAGCTGTTTGTAAAACTTGTAAGACTGTTTGTACTCTTCTTTCCTTTCCGCGATATTCAAAGCTTTATCAAGAACTTCAACAATACCGACGCTTAAGCTCAGAGCAGCTAAGGGAACAAGTACAAAAGCTGATAAACCCAATGAACTTAAAACGAACTTGCTAACGGTCATAGTGACACTAATTTTATGGTAGTGGTGGTAGCTCTTTCTATATACGTAAATTTTCTTTTGCAAGTATTCTTCCATCTTTATTTATAGGGGTGAAATATTTCTTCCGATATCTCAGAGCCGGATTAACTAAATCAAGCATAAAGAAATCATACGGCTGTTGCATGCACTTTTTATATAATCTACTGAATTCTTCTTTTGTCAAACTACCATCTATCTCTCTTATGATCTGTTGAATCTCCCTCGGTTGAATATTAAAAAATATCAAGTAATTACAGTTTCTTCTGATAACAATGGGTGTTCTATAATAAGATTGAGAAAGATAAATGATTGAGGCGTTTTTCTTCCGACCTCTGATGAAAAAATCTTCTATGCTCCTCTGGTCCTTGTCAGTCATGCAGTCATCAAAGACAACAACATTTTTACAAGATGGGTCCAGGTCATCCACTTTTATAAATTCTTTTGTATCAGAGGAGAATAAAGTTCCTTTCTTGCCGAATCTTTCATATAACTCTAGGATAATTTTCTTCTTCTTTTTGGGGTACTTTATCGAGTCAATATCCACGCCCTCAAACATTGTGTACTTTTCTTTCAGTTTGCCATACTTGGGTTCGTACATATCTTTTGCACAAACGAACAAATTATCAAATTCGAGATAGTCGTATATAAAATTCAGCAATAAGTTCGTTTTACCAGTACCTGAAGCTCCAGCGATTAGAAGTCTGAAAGGGTGTTTAGGTAATAAATAATGTTGATTTGCATCGACAAGTTCTTCTGCTTCTGTATAATTTTTAATTTGAATCATCTTTATTTAATGTTAAAAATTTGCTTCAGTAAAAATATAATTTGCTTCAGTAAAAATATAATTTGCTTAAGTAAAATTTTTCTTGCATAATAATAAAGATGAATGCTATACAAAAAGAACGAAATAAGAAATTAAGAAAGGAAGTTGAATATGAACTTAAAGTTTATAAGCTTCAGGCTGAAATTAGAAAAAACAACGAACAACAACTAGAGCAAAAATTAGGTATCCAGAAAGCACTATCGGACTTTCACAAGCCTGTAACTGAAAAGCTACAAGAACAAGAAATTAATCGAAAGGAGAATATTCAGGCTATAAAAGATGCTGTTGATCACATTCCTCTAGCTATTGAACCGCCTTTAGAAGTCTATGATTTTGATAAAAAATTGGATGTAGAGTTTTTAGAGAAAAATAACTTTCCAAGACCCTCAAAATTGTACCATGAGACCAAGGAAACTTTGCAAGAAATTATGAGTAAAGTAAATGATACTTACCTAAAAATGTCTCGTCAAAAAGGAAACATTATGAGTCAGATATCTCGAATAACTAAAAAGGATGAAGAAAGAGAAGATCGCTTATTAGCTAAGGCTGATTATTTGAGAGATCATATGACTACGTTAGGAGATTATCGGGATCGACTCAGAGACTTGCAAAGAAAAGAAATTTATATCGGTAAAGGAGTAGAAGACAAAATGGAAATTTTAGCCCGATTGACTGATAAGATATGTAAAGGGTCCAAAAGTAAAAAGTTACACAATCAAGTCGTTGATTTATTGGATGCATTGTTGAGAGAAGGAACTATGACCAACGAGCAAGTAAAACAATACTACAAAAATTTTTCTTTAAATAAATGAGTAATTACATAAAGACTAAAATACATTTAAGCGATCATCAGATTGCTAAGCTAAAATCCGCATACCAGAAAGGAGAAGAAGTATCTCTACAAATAGATAAGACAAAAGCCCCCAACAAAGATATACATTTAACTCGAACACAGATAGCTCAAATTGGGAAGGGGAAGCGTATCACTATCAGTAAGACGCAGCTCCAGAAAACGGGTGGTTTTCTACCTTTTCTATTACCTGCGTTAATTGCTGGGGCCAAGGCTTTAGCACTAGGTGCTGCAAGTGGGGCGGCTGGATATGGAGCAAAGAAAGCTTTGGAAAAAATTTCAGGATCTGGATGTGTAAAAAAAAGGCCCATTGGAAAGGGCGTCTATCAAAACTGGGAATATCAGACGAAGTAATTGAACAAAATATGAAACATGAACAGGGGTTTAGGGGCGTCTTTACTTCCGATCTGTTGCCTAAAAAGATGAGTCGGTTTGAAAACGGTATTATTAATCTGGACATTGTCACAGGACCTGGTACGCACTGGGTCTGCTACTATAACGATCCTAAAAATAACTTTGTTGAGTATTTTGATCCTTTTGGAGAACACGTATACAAAATTCATCCTAACATTAAGAAGTATCTACTGACTTCTGGAAAGAAAAATATCGGGTGTAACTCGAGCTTTCTACAGCACCCTGCTTCCGTCAAATGCGGCTACTTTTGTATGAAGTACATTCGTGAAAGAAACAAGGGTAGGCCAGTTGTAGATGTGCTATATTCTTTTACCCAAGAACCCAGCGACTTCAATGAAAAAAAATGTTCTCTATAAATAAAATGGTTCTATTGATATTAGATTCTAAAAACGCGGAAAAATCAGAAGATTTTACGATTGAATACACTAGACCTTTCACCTTTAAACAGATTGCCCTTCAGTCCTTTTCGATGTACGTTTCATGGGACAAAATCAAAGATGAGGAATTATCATACTTTGATGGTCAGCAGTGGTTAAATTTGACGATACCAGATGGGAATTACACTATCAAGGGGCTGAATCGTTACATGATTAATTTTTTTGGAAGCGATCCGCCGATACAATTCGGAATAGTGGAGGAACGACAGCGAATAGCCATTAAGTTAATAGACGGATATAAGATCGATTTAACGAAAACCAAAAACCTGCATACACTTTTAGGTTTCGAGCCTAAAATCCACGAAGAGCTTGAACAAGTAGGAAAGTACATTGCTGACTTATCTGGGGGAAACGATAACATTTATATACATTGCGATGTCGCAGAGGGGGCGTATATCAACGGTTTCAACTCTACAAACGTCATCTATTCATTTACAAACAGTAATCGTCCAGGTAGTCAGATTATAAAATCATTTGACAAACCTCTGTTTTACCCTGTTCGAATGGATAGTGTTTACCGAATCAGAATGCAAGTAACCAATCATAGAGGTGATTTAATACCGCTCAATAAGCAAGAAGTACAATACAATTTTATCGCCCTATAATAAAGAAATGAATAAACACAGACTTCAAAGAAAGAGTAAGAAGATACAAGGAAGAGGGTTCTTTTCCGACGTCCTGCAGGAGGCCGAATTAGAAGGTAAGTATGTGCAGGATAAAATAAAGGAGATATTATCAAAGCAGAAAAAACATGGAGCTGGACTAAAGTTTTTCTAAATTCGATTTAATAGCCATATAGCTATTAAATTGAGGAGAAGAAAAAAAAATTATATTATAATAAATGAATAAAATATTTGAATTAAACAGCACCAATTATTATTACGATGATGACATCGAAAGTTTCGAATATAGAGAGGTAAGGCATGAAAATAGTGATAATTCTAAGGAAAATGCCTCTTACCATTTCTTTATTCAAGACACCAACGCCAACATTTTATACTCTAACGGTTATTTACAGCAAAAATTGAAAATTGTTAACAACGATGGTACTGCCATAGTGAATGATAATGTAGCTCTCGTGAATGGAGGTGGTTTGATCAATGCTAACAGGTTTACATTAGGAACCACTGAAATAGAATCCAACATAAATTATTCCGCTCTTATGCGACAAGTGTTGGGCTTAATACATTTTACGCCTGACTATTCTTCTGCCGAAGCTACTAATATGCTGTTCTACACTGATACGTCGGACACAGCTGATAGAGAACGCTTGAAATATGATGGCACGTTAGTAGATACCACAAAGATTACTGAGTTTTTCGAAAAATTCGGAATTAATGAGAACCATAACCAGGGATATACAGAAAGAAGCGAATTCACTAAAAATAGCAAGGTTGTAACTATATGGATCCCACTAAAGTACGTGTTTGATTTCTTCCGTGAATATAAAAAAGTAATCACGGGGTTCCAAGTCAAATTTGAGTTCCAGAGAAATCACAGTCTAAATATGCTGTACACCAACGAGCAACATAAGATCTATAAAGTCGTTGTAGAAGATTTATCACTCTGGCTACCTTACGTACGATTTAAAAATGCGGCGGCTTCAATATTTAACGAATTAAAGTTATCGAATAAGGATGTAGAAATAAACTGGAACCAACACAGCATTGTAAAGTCTAATATTTTCTATAAAAACGCTAGCGGCTCTTATACCATAAAAGCTACTTCTGATGAAGTCTTATCTTTGTACGTAATTCCTCAGTACACTGAAAGATACGAAAATTCGAAGCGCAATAACATGCTGTTTGATAACTTAGATATGACGGAATGTTGGTTAATGATCAACAATGTAAAAGTGCCAACTGTCAGTTACATGATGGATTTTGAGAAAAGTGATTATAATCGATTATACACAGCCTTTTTGGAATCTGGACTCAACACCATCACGTCTGAAACAGGTTGTATGGTCAATTATTCGAATTTTGGTAAGTTGTATCCAATCATCTGCTTTAATCTCTCTCATCATCAAAACTATACCGATACGAATAACTTAATGATTGAGTTTAACTGGAGGTTAAGGAACGCTGCCCCCAAAGATTATGTTTTTTACTTCATCTTAAAAGAGCACAAGAAATGCCTCTTAAATATTAACAATCAAAATATTACCATGATCAAGACTTTGAAATTATAAACCATTTTTATAGTCCATTTTTAATTTTTATAGTCCATGACTATAAAAATTATTTTATATTTAAATAAATGGCTGCCTACTACCCGCTTTTCGATGAAGAATTAGAACAAGGACCTCCTGGTATTCCAGGCATAGGGTTTAAACTCACACACGACGGTAACTACGATATGGAAAATAAGATCTTGAAAAACTGCCAGACACCGATTGAGAGTCGGGATGTAACTACTAAAAGTTATCTGGAAGCTGAGTTAATTCGTAACTCCACTACCGTCACTCACACGCTGAGGGTTGAACTCCGAGAAGAGATAGAAAAAATTCTGGAAGATTTAGATCAGAAGTACCTGAAGTTACATGATAGAAGACCCATTGACGCTAAAGGTAAAAGGATAGGCAATGTCGCTGACCCTATTGAAGACATGAATGCTGTTAATAAAAAGTACTTGGAAAAATATGTTGACAATAAAGTATGTTATGCAACCACCACATCAGGATACATAACTATTAGACCTAGTACCAATGCGAATGCCGTTATATTTACGAAGTTTTCCGGTGATGCTTTGAACTCAGATTGTAAATTCTCTCGGGACGGTTTTTTTAGACTGGGATTGTACCTTGATCCTCAAAAGATAATCGATGAATTAATCGTTGTTAAGTTATACATTAATAACAAGCAGTACGTTCACAAGATAAAAGTAGCCACTGAATTCGTGTTAATTCTCGGAGAGGTTAAAAAAGATGACCAATTAAAAATTTTCTTACGATGTGATGCTGAGTTCACAGTTCAACCATTTCTAAAAATTGAAGAAATCAAGTGGACACTCCAGCTGCCGTAAAAAATTGTACCACATATGTAATAGATTTGTGGTACAATATGAACCTATCGACATACCTCCCGAGTTGGGTAAAAATGATCCTATCGACAAACAACCCGAGTTGGACAAAAATGAACCTGTCGACATACAACCCGAGTTGGACAAAAATGAACCATAATTATATTTAATGGTTGATCAACCATTAAATGTTTAGATACCCTTTGTTACCTTCCTCAAGTTTGAATATATTTATCCTTTAAATAAAGAATATGGATCGTATTGTAAAAAAATTAAACGATTTGAGTACTGATAACTTTGAGTCAGTGGATGGCTTATATTTGGTTTCTGACATTACTGAGCACGGGAAATCTATCCTAATACGTTTGTCGAACAACTCAATTTTATTTTTAAAAAATGATATACCCAGGGTTGGTATGATTTTGACCAGGGATGAAATAAGATTATTAAGATTATATGTTGGCTTCAGGGTTTTATATTATTGTACACCATTAGAGGGTTTCGTGGTAAAAAAACCACCTTTTCGAAACCTCTACGAAACCTTTTCAATATATCAGGCTGACAGTGATAGCGATAGTGATAGCGATAGCGATCGATCGAAAGCGACATCGATGACATGCCCTTCCATCATTTAATAGATGTAGATATGACTTTATTTTTAATGATTGAAATACTCATTAAAAATTGAATCGTAAAAAGTTTACCCCTTCAATAATAAAAGCATTTAAAGAAACGATTTGTAGTTCTAAAGAAAGACAAAATGGATTTTCAATCTAAAACCGTTCGACAGTTGCAAGGCTACTGTCGTGAAAATAATATTCGAGGTTACTCGAAACTTAAAAAGTTGGAGCTGGTCGACCTTATTCAATATCATATCATATGGTCGACCTCATTCAACGGCTTTCCCAGTTTCCACAATGACTTGTTTAGCAAGCCAAAGAAGAACAGAGTGCGTAAGATCAGGTGTTGCGGTAAGTTATTTAAGGGATCAAGCATGAATAAGCACCTACAATCTAAAGGGCACCTAAACTATATACCAAAGAAGGCAACCGCTCTCCCAGAGTGTGGAAGGGTGGAGCATCGACTACATCACATGACTCTCCCCCAACTACGGGAATTTTGTCGAACGCATGGCATTAGAGGCTATTCCAGGTTAGGAAGGAGGGCAGACATCATAGCATACATAGAAAGCGTATTGTTCAACCGTCATTTCGGGTTTGATTCAGACCTGTTTTTAGATACGCGAGAGAGAAGGCTCTACACCCTCCACAAAGTTAATACAGCCTTTGAATCTCGCTTGAAGACGTACGACATCCAAAATGAACACAACCTGATGCTTCCCAAAGACTTTTTGAACGATGTGGCGTCACTAGTCCGGGGACTCATCACTAAACACATAAAGAGGCTGCATGGTTTGAAGGTTAATTTCGAATTCCTCTGTGACTATCAAAAGGGTAAAGACGATGCTATTATAGAAATGGAGAAAAACTTCAAAACAGAAAACGCAGTCATCTTAGAATCAACTGATTTGGTAGCTTATTACAGATCGGTTATCCAAAAATTATTGACAGAAATGGAGGAGTTTGTTGCAAAGGGTTCGGGATGGACGCTTGTTAGAATTAAAAACCTTGAGGTGAGGATCAATAAATACAACCCACTGAGAGGATCATCCTACATTGATTTACCGAAAAGAATTAAAGATAAAAAGGCAGTCATTAACGTGAAAAATGAAAATGATAACGAGTGCTTTAAGTGGGCGATACTGTCCGCTATTTATCCAGCTGATAATCACGTAGATAGAGTCTCTAAATATAAGCCATATGATAATGAGCTAAATTTCGAAGGTATCGAGTTTCCAGTGAAGATGGAAGATAGAGTATTTAACAGGTTCGAAAAGTTGAATAACATATCGGTGAACATATATTCATACGAAGGTAATGATATTTACCCATTGAGAATCACTAAAAATAAGGAAGACAAACACATCAATTTGCTGTACATAAAGAATAAGGAAGGAAACAGTCATTACTGTTGGATAAAAGACCTCTCCAAATTGATAAGCGGACAAGTGACTAAACACAACGGAAAGATATTCACCTGTGAGAGATGCCTGCTGTATTATTACTCCGAAGAGGACCTCCAAGCTCATGAAACGGATTGTAGGAAGAATACACCAGTAAAGATTGTAATGCCCGAGGAGAACGAATCTCTGCGGTTCAAAAACTACCAAAGGTCTTTACGATTACCCTTTGTGATGTACGGAGACTTCGAGTGCTTGACAAACAAGATAAACACCTGCTGCCCTACAAAAGACAGCTCATTCTTACATAAATATCAAAAGCATGAACCTATGAGCTTCACTGTCTACATCAAATATAAACACGCAGACTATAAGGCACCAATCACATACAGAGGACCCAATGCCACCAAGCTGTTCTTTGATACAGTGAAGACTGAGGCGCTAGCGATAAAGAACATTTATGATAAGAAGCAACCCATCAAAATGACCACCGAAGATGAAGAGCATTTCCAAAGGACCCATGTTTGCCACATCTGTGACGAAGATATCAGGAAGAAACCTTCACCCTATTCACCCAAGGATGAACCAGACTTCCGAAAAGTTAGAGATCATGACCATCTTCTCAATCCGGCGAAATGTGAATCGAACTACAGAGGACCTGCTCACAACCTTTGCAACCTAAAGTATCAAGAGCCTTCGTTCATTCCAGTGTTTATCCACAACTTATCTGGCTACGACGCCCATCTCTTCATAAAGGAGCTCGGTAGAGACCAAGGTGATATCGACGTCATCCCGAACAACGAGGAGAGGTACATTTCCTTCAGTAAGGAGGTCGGGGCAAAAACTGTAGAAGTAGGCGATGGGAAGAAAGTAAAGGTACCTGGTATAAAGTTGAGGTTTGTCGACTCATTCAAGTTCATGGCCGCTAGCCTCGACAGTCTTGCGAAGAACGTAAAGGAGTTCAGGGAGACAGCCAAGTACTTCCCCAAGGACAAACTGGACCTCGTCACCCGAAAAGGCGTCTATCCATACGATTACATGGACTCGTGGGACAAATGCGAAGAAACCAAGCTGCCCCCAAAAGAAGACTTTTACAACCAATTGAATGAGTCACACATAAAGGATGAGGACTACGAGCACGCTAAAAGGGTATGGAAGGCCTTCAACATTAAGACATTGGGTGAATATTCCGATTTGTATGTGAAGACTGATGTACTCATCCTAGCCGACATCATGGAACACTTTAGAGATGCCTGTCTAAAGACCTATAAGTTGGATCCTGCATGGTACTTCACTGCACCCGGACTCTCGTGGGACGCCATGCTCAAAACCACAGAGGTTGAGCTAGAGCTGTTGACAGACTATGACATGATACTCATGCTAGAAAAGGGGACCAGAGGAGGCATCTCTCAGTGCTGTAACCGATATGGGAGGGCGAACAACAAGTACATGAGGGACTATGACGAGAACAAGAAGTCTAACTACCTGATGTACCTTGACGCCAACAACCTCTACGGATGGGCCATGAGTCAATACCTACCGCATGGTGGCTTCGAGTGGAGCACTGTGTCAGATGTGACCCAAGTAGAGGATGACTCAGACAAAGGATACATCGTAGATTGCGACCTACAGTACCCGACCCATCTGCACAACCTCCATTCAGACATACCTCTAGCACCTGAGAGCAGGATGCCCGATGGTTCAAAACAGCCAAAACTACTGACGACCCTCTATGACAAAGAGCATTATGTGGTTCATTACAGGGTTTTGAAGCAACTGTTGCAGTTGGGGATGAAGCTCAAAAAGGTGCACAAAGTGTTGGAGTTTCAGCAGTCTCCCTGGTTGAAGAGATACATAGACCTGAACACTGAAATGAGGACCAAGGCAACCAACGACTTTGAGAAAGACTTCTTCAAACTTATGAACAACTCGGTCTTTGGCAAGACGATGGAAAATATCAGGAAGCGACTCGATATTAGGCTAGTATGCGATCCCCAGAAAGCGGAGAAGCTAGTTGCTAAGCCCAACTTCAAGGGAAGGACCATTTTTGACGAAAGATTAGCCGCCGTGCATATGAACAAGACGAAAGTGATTTTTAATAAGCCAATATACGTCGGCATGAGTATATTAGATCTATCGAAGCATCTGATGTATGACTTCCATTATAATCTTATGAAGCCTAAATACGGGGACGATATCAAGCTATTGTACATGGACACTGACAGTTACATCTATGACATACAGACCGAGGACTTTTATGAGGATATGAAAGGATTGATTGACTACTTTGACACATCAGATTATCCAGAAAACAATAGGTATGGTATGCCTCGAGTAAATAAAAAGGTCTTGGGGAAGATGAAGGATGAAAATGCAGGGAAGATCTTAGAAGAGTTCGTTGGCTTAAGATCTAAGATGTATGCCTGTAAAACTGAGGTTGACCTGGTGAAAAAGTCGAAAGGAGTAAAGAAATGTGTCGTGAAAAACAGGATATCCTTCGAGGACTACAAGAACTGCCTATTCAAGCAAGAAGTACAGCATAGAACCATGAATCTCATCAGGAGCACAAAGCATGAGATTCATTCCATACAAGTCAATAAGATTGCCCTATCAGGAAAAGATGACAAGCGTCATATATTGGAAGATGGTGTCCATACCTTGGCTCACGGTCACTATGCGATAAAGGAGTAGGCGATCATAATCTTTTAACAGTTTTCGAACTATTAAAAGATAATTAATGGTTTTAGTCCTCAGTTCGAAGGACACATTCTTCTGTTCTGAATGCCTCTTTTATAGTGTCTATATCACATCTAAAGTGCTGATTGGAACCGTCCTCCTCCTCCTCCATATAAGAGTCTAACTTTTCGCAGATGATGGTTGTAAAGCAACGAACCCATGTCGGTGCAATGCTTTTAGAATCCTTAGGCTCGCGGCATGCTTAGGGGGTGGCCGTCCGCGGGGGTGCTCGCCGAAGGGGGTACCTTCGCTCCCAACGACTTTTCGCTTGCTCGCTCCGATAGATAAAATAGGTCCATTACTTTCTAAAGTGGGTTCGGTTTTTATGGGGTTCCATCGTTTTAAGAGGGGTGGCAGCTTCCGTCCGCGGGGGTGCTCGCCGAAGGGGGTACCTTCGCTCCCAACGACTTTTCGCTTGCTCGCTCCGGAAAATCGGTGTGGTTGATATAGAGCCATCACTTTCTCGGAAGGTGCTTGCGCTAGAACCTTGCTAATGGTTGATTTTGATACCATTGCTTGTTTAATTTGTATGGCTGAAATAGAGCCATCACTTTTCTAAAAGGGGTGTAGCTTTAATGGAGGTCTTTACCCCATTGTTTAATCGTATTTGTATGGATGAAATAGAGCCATTACTTTCTAAAAGTGGGTCCGGTTTTTATGGGGTTTTGAGAGCCATTGTTTTTTAAAGGGGGTGGAAATTTTATGGGTGGGTTTCAAACCATTGTTTTTAAAAGTGGGTTGAAATTTTATGGGTGGGTTTCAAACCATTGTTTTTAAAAGTGGGTTGAAATTTTATGGGTGATATAGAGCCATTCCATTCTAAAAGTGGGTCCGGTTTTTATGGGGTTTTGAGAGCCATTGTTTTTTAAAGGGGGTTGAAATTTTATGGGTGATATAGAGCCATTCCATTCTAAAAGTGGGTGTGGTTTTATGGGTGATATAGAGCCATTACATTCTAAAAGTGGGTCCGGTTTTAATGGGGGGTTCCACACCATTGTGTAATCACATTTGTGTGGATAAAATAGAGCCATTACATTCTAAAAGTGGGTCCGGTTTTTATGGGGGGTTTATGGCTGTGGTCCAGCTCTCTCATATGCACACTACTGGTAGGATTCGCAAAAATAGAACCCGCCTTTTTTGCGAAATGGTCCGCAAAGATTTCATGTATCCACTCTAGCTAAAATACTAATCAACCAAATTTCACAAAATTTGGTGAAAGTTACTTGTAGGATACTCTGGTGCTTATTTGACTTTGGTACGATTCGGTAAAGAACAAACAACCTGCCTTTTTTTAGGAAATGGCTCGCAAAAATTTCATGTATCCACCTTAGCTAAAATACTAATTGATCAAATTTCACAAAATTTGGTAAATATGTTACTTGTGGGATACTTTGGTGCTGATTAGATTTTGGTACGATTCGGAAAAGGATAACTTGCATTTTTTTACGAAATAGCCCGCTAAAATCGCCAAAATCTAAAAAAAAAGAGAGTGTATGCTAAAAGTAGTGTATGCTAAAATGTATCAATTAAATTCTTGTTTATACGCAATTTTTGACGAGCAAAAGAATATAACACACTCCATTATACTTTAGGACTAACCGTTCTCAAGATATGTGAGATTTCTTGCATTTTTGTTACGCCGATTTCGGAAAATGTCCATTTCCCGAATAAAAACAAAAAATCTGATGTGGTCAGCACATGACTTTCCCTGCAGACGTTCTCTTTATTTTAATTAAATTTATTTCACTTTTAATTCAATTTTCGTTCTCATTCGGTAACGGGACTTATTTTCAAAGGTGGCGTAGAGAAAATACGGAAACTAAAATATCTCGAGAACGGCTAGTCCTAGTGTAATGGGGTTGGTCTTATTATTTTCGTCTTTAAAAATTACGTATTAAACAAACATTTATTGGATATATTTGAGTATACCTAGTTCTTTAGTATAGATTTTGACGATTTTTGCGGGCCATTTTGCAAAAAAAGGCAGGTTATTTTTTTCCGAATCGTACCAAAATCTATTCAGCACCAGGGTAACCCACAAGGGACTCATCAACCGAATTTTGTGAAATTCGGTCCAGTAGTTTTTCAGACAGAATGGATACAAGCTTTTGCGGGTCATTTCGCAAAAAAAGGCGGGTTCTTTTATTCCAAATCGTACCCAAAACTAATCAGCACCAGACTCGCTCACAAGTTACTTACCTACCAAATTTTGTGAAATTCGGTCCATTAGTTTTTTAGTTAGAGTGGATACAAAATCTGCACAGACAGACAGACACACAGATACACAGACAGACAGACACACTGACAGACACACAGACACACACACAGACGTCACGCTAAAAATGTTTTTTTCTTATTCTAGAGGTCTTGAAACGTGTAGATCCGTCAAAAACTCGAGTTGCGATTTTCGACATGATTCCAATACTTTCCCTATACATTACCATGTATTGCAGGGAAAGTAAAAATCTGATGTGGGCAGCACATGACTTTCCCTGCAGACTTATATTAACGTTCTCTTTATTTTAATTAAATTTATTTCACTTTTACTTCAATTTTCGTTCTCATTCGGAAACCGGACTTATTTTCAAAGGTGGAGTAAAGAAAGTACGAAAAACTAAA
This sequence comes from Amaurobius ferox, assembly GCA_951213105.1. Taxonomy (NCBI): domain Eukaryota; kingdom Metazoa; phylum Arthropoda; class Arachnida; order Araneae; family Amaurobiidae; genus Amaurobius; species Amaurobius ferox. Next base: position 29,159,027 of record OX578138.1, on the reverse strand, counting down.
ATATCTCGAGAACGGCTAGTCCTAGTGTAATGGGGTTGGTCTTATTCTTTTTGTCGTTAAAAATTACGTATTAAACGAGCATTTAATGGATATATTTGAGTATACCTAGTTCTATAGTTCAGATTTTGACGATTTTTGCGGGCCATTTTGCAAAAAAAGGCAGGTTATTTTTTTCCGAATCGTACCAAAATCTAATCAGCACCAGGGTAACCCACAAGTGACTCATCAACCAAAATTTGTGAAATTCGGTCCAGTAGTTTATCAGTTAGAGTGGATACAAGCTTTTGTGGGCCATTTCGCAAAAAAGGCGGGTTCTTTAATTCCGAATCGTACCCAAAACTAATCAGCACCAGACTCGCCCACAAGTGACTTACCTACCGAATTTTGTGAAATTCGGTCCATTAGTTTTTTACTTAGAGTGGATACAAAATCTGCACAGACAGACAGACACGCAGACAGACAGACACACAGACAGGCACACAGACACACACACAGACGTCACGCTAAAAATGGTTTTTTCTTATTCTAGAGGTCTCGAAACGTGTAGATCCGTCGAAAACTCGAGTTGTGATTTTCGGCATGATTCCAATACTTTCCCTATACATTACCATGTATTGCAGGGAAAGTAAAAATCTGATGTGAGCAGCACATGACTTTCCCTGCAAACTTATATTAACGTTCGCTTTATTTTAATTAAATTTATTTCACTTTTAATTCAATTTTCGTTCTCATTCGATAACCGGACTTATTTTCAAAGGTGGCGTAGGGAAAGTACGAAAAACTAAAATATCTCGAGAACGGCTAGTCCTAGTGTAATGGGGTTGGTCTAATTCTTTTCTTCGTTAAAAATTACGTATTAAACAAGCATTTAATGGATATATTTGAGCATACGTAGCTTTTTAGTTTAGATTTTGGTAATTTTTGCGGGCCATTCTGCAAAAAAAGGCAGGTTATTTTTTCCGAATCGTACCAAAATCTATTCAGCACCAGGGTGACCTATACGTGACTCATCTACCGAATTTTGTGAAATTCGGTCCATTAGTTTTTCAGCTACAGTGGATACAAGCTTTTGCGGGCCATTTCACAAAAAAGGCGGGTTCTTTTATTCCGAATCGTACCCAAAACTAATCAGCACCAGCCCCGGCCACAAGTGACTTACCTACAAAATTTTGTGAAATTCGGTCCATTAGTTTTTTAGTTAGAGTGGATACAAAATCTGCACAGACAGACAGACACACAGACAGACAGACAGACAGACACACAGACAGACACACAGACACACACACAGACGTCACGCTAAAAATGGTTTTTTCGTATTCTAGAGGTCTCGAAACGTGTAGATCCGTCGAAAACTCGAGTTGCGATTTTCGGCATGATTCCAATACTTTCCGTATACATTACCATGTATTGCAGGGAAAATAAAAATGAATTAGAAGTGCAAATTTAATGTTATTTTTTGCAATTAAACTCAATTTAATGAATTATAAAAAAAACATGAAGAGAACATGAATATGACTCGGCAGGGAATGTCATGTGCTGCCCACATCAGATTTTTTTTCCTTGTGTAAAAATCGTGATTTTTAAAGTTCTTTTAATTTTATATTTAGTGTTGCATCCGTCCCCAAACCGCATTATTTTTGCGTATTTTCTATTCATTTACATTCTGTGCCAACGCAATTACAATATTTTTGAGTTGAAATGATCATCAAACTCTGATTATTTCTACAACGACGTCTAATTTTAATGGATGCAGAATTGAAACAAGTGATTGTAAGGTGAGTTGTACAAGAACTGCTGATTTTTTTTCACTCAAAATTATTTAACTCTGGAGTCTGGAATAAAAGTGATATGAATGAAATATTATTCATTGCTTTTACATAGCGTACCAGACGATTTATAATTCGATGACGAGATGTGAATGAAGTTCATGTTTTCCGATGAAGTTTTAAGTTTTCAAATATAATAAATAATTGTAGTACTGTAATAATTTAAATTTATCAGCTCAGAATGTATCGATTTTAGAGATGTTTAAATAAATTGCATTTCAGTTAGCAGGGTATATCTGTGTCTGAATTTTTTTTCAATCAGTTACATAGTTTCGATGAAAAATAGATTAAAATGAATGTGACTAACAGATGGCGGGGAACTCATTGAAAGCAACTCCTAGAGAGTACGAATTTCTTTTACTTTCTGGATATAAAGCAGGCATTTTTAATTTAGACGACTGCATTTCTTTCATGGAGTTAAGAGATCTCTTAATCAAGCCGAAAGCACTGAATATCGATCAGAAGATCAGATACAACTATATTTGATTTTTATGTCAGTAGTTGACTTCGACTGGCACACACTGTTTTCGGTCGGAAAAAGATAATTCATAACGCCTTGAAATAATTATATTCACCTAATTTTCATATATTTACATTCTATCAATCAAGAACAAAGAAGTTGTGTTCTTACAAGCATCATTTATATTCATAGTAACTTTTAGAGATTTAGTTCTAGTAAATGATAGCATAAAAGTATTACACTATACAAACTGTTACTAAAGTAATGAAATTAAAATAGTTTTGTTCAAAGTCGCATACAACACTTAAAATATCAGTATAAACCTGTTTTAAAGAGAGAAAACTGTATTTTCCGCCAGGACACATAAGAAGCGCAACCATTACTCGTGATAGATCAGCGACTTCAGTAAGAATTTTTTTTTATCCTATGCCCGCCTCCGACCTCTCCGTCATAAGTCGACGAGCAACCCAATACAAAGAAGAACGATAAAAATAGTCACTAAAAGCCTTGTCAGTAACACATAAAGGAAAACAGTCAAGAACAGCAGGGCAAATGTTGAGGTGCTCTCTAGGCATGGGAACGCCATTGTCGCAAAGAGGGCAGGCATCTGTATCTGTCAGTCCCATTCGATGCAGGTGACTTTGTAAATAATCATGACCCGTGCCAAGTCTAAAGCAAGCCACTCCAACTGTTCTATGCAAGGAACTGGGTATTCTTGCCGACTTATTTAACAGGGAGTTCCACTTTTTTCCGGATGCTCTTTCACTGTACAGACTGAAACGGTTAGCTTTAATGGAGTGGGATATATATCGCTTTATATTCCGCACAGACAAGGGAGGACGCAGTTGCATCATTTGAGATCCATTCTTAGTCAATAAATCTGCCCACTCATTTCCATATATCCCGCAGTGATTTGGAATCCACTGCCGGGCAATGCGGTTCTTGATGTTCAGCAGCTTATCCATTTTTTCCATGCAATTCTTGGAAATCTCACATTCCCAGAGATTGGAAGATGTTAAGGTCATAATTGCCGTCCTGGAATCAACAGAAAATATGATATTCTCCTTTTCACACTGCTCCATTTTGTCTAAGGCTAAAGAAATGGCGGCTATTTCGCCATCAAAGTTGTCAAAGTGTTTTCCAACGGCGCAAGACAATGTAAGGTCTATAGAGTAAGTGCCAGTTCCAGCATTTTAATGGTCCCCTCAGCCAAACCATCAGTACATGGAGCCAAGAATCATCTGGGAAACGTTCATGTATAGTAGTCAAGGCAGTAAATTTCAATTCAGAGTCGAGAAGATTTCTTGTTAACAGCAGAGACAAGGTCCTAGTATCTCTCAGCAAGTTTAAAGTTTTTCAATGGGCACCAAGGGTCCGGAAAGGGAAAGCGAGCTGACGAAGGAAAGTCACGTGTATCATCTAGTTCTCTTATACAAGAAAGGGAAGTTCTTTGCGTATTCAACCTCTCCACAGATGGCCAGTAATGACTCAGAAAATTGTCCCTTCTTCTCAAAATTGTTTCAGCAAGGTTTAAGTCCATTCTCCATCTATGGTCACACAAAGGCTTCAAATCAGATTGAAGTTCCATAGCGGCAGCGCAGAACTTGTACCTTCAGTAATAAATTTCAGGATACGGTTTTGGAAAATATCCTATTTTTTCGAATTTGTCTCTGAGACTGTTATGTACTTTGCCACCATACTCAACTACCGGTCTTACGTAAGTCTTATAGGCGGCGCAAAGGACATCCTGAGTAGCCGGCCAGTAAGAATAGAAATCATGGCTCAAGTAAAGAGACCTTGTCTTAGCCATAAAGCTATTTTGAGTTGCTCCCAAAGTTCTTAGTCATGTTATTTTATAGATCAGTAGTAAGAATCAATCTAGGAATTTTATATGGGTACATAGATTTATAAGCGATTCTAAGTACATTAAGAGTTTCAATGTTGTCATCAATAAATAAAATAATCATCCCTATTTTAGTTGAACTTTGTCCAAAGGATGAACTTACTATGGTGAGTAGTTCAGTAGATAGATCACTGATTTCTATTCTTTTCCGCTATAAGACGTTAAACTGGATAATATGTTACATTGTCCATATGCTGTTGTTAAAAATCATCACTTTCACGGAGGAAAATGGAACAACCAAGAAGTTGCTCCACCCACTGAGTGATTGAGACGCTAGCAACTCATATTTTGTTTAATAATTCCAGCAGTGTTTTAAATAAAGAATGCATCCATGATTATCTTTGAAAGAGTTCTGAAGAGAAATATTCTAGTGAAAGGAGTTCGTAAGCTTAAAGGAAATACTAGCCATAAGTTCATAAAGAATGCAAGTCTTGAGTCCAAAAAGAGTGCGATTCGTTACTCCAAAGAGAATGTGAGTCGTCAGTCAAAAAATGCGAGTCGTCAAAGACTCTGCGAGTTGTCACCCCCCCCCCAAAAAAAAGGCGAGTTGGGAGTCTAAACAGGATGTGAGTCATGAGTTTCGAGAGAATGCGAGTTGTTAGTCCAAAGATAATGCGCGTTGTTAGTCCAGAGAGAATATGAGTTGTTAGTCCAAAGAGAATGTGAGCCATGAATCCAAAAAGAATGCGAGTCATGAATCCAAAGAAAATGTGAAATTAATAGTTGTTTTGCACTATCTGATTTCTCCATATTATTTAATTTAAAGCAAAAGTTAAAACAATCTAATTTATTAATAAATTATCACTCATTCATAATAGTGGATTAAGTAATTTAATACAATACCAATTTGCTATTTTTCAGTTTGATATGATTAGCTTTCGAAAATTTTCAATAGCCAAATGTATTATTGGGTCCAATTTTCAGTTACGTATTGGGAAAGCTAAAGAAGCTATCCACGTTAATTGCACAAAATGCCACTAATTGCCTTTTTTCACGTAATGCAATAAAGCTCTAAAATGGATAATAAGGTATTTGATCATTGGCTATTAATTCTTTTTTTTTACAAATGACTCGTCATTAAAGAATCATTAACCATCAAAATAATCGATATTCTATACCTGCTTTAGAAAAAGGCATGAAACATATCGGTGTATGAAAGGGCAACTTTCAAATGATCATTATGGAATTATTATTAATAAAACATTTTTGCATTTTAGTTGTAATAATTTAGTTAATTGTCCCTCTGCAATGCACTGAAAAAATATAAAAAACAATCGAACTACTGCAAAAACAACTATAAAGTAAAACATCATATGAATTAACTGCAGTGTGGCTTAACTCGACCTTTTCATACCAGAAATATATTTTTTTCAAATTTTACAAGAAAAAAATTTGAAAAATCGGTATCGTGGTTATAACTATAGCGTGCTACCCTGCACTTTAAAAGGCTTAAAAAATATCTCAATTAATACCATACATTACAATGTACCCCCTGGGAAAGCTAAAGAAGCTATCCACGCTACTTGACCTCCCAAGGAGGAGCTCTAATGGAGTCAAGTACAAAAAAAATTGTATCTCGGCTGTTTTTTCCAACAATGATTGAAACTATGAATTGTTGTGAACACTGAGCCACAAATAAACCCTTTTATGCATGATTATGTCGAATTTTGTCAAAAAAATTTCTCAATGGGAAAGTAAAATATAAGTATGACAAATTAAAAATAAGTATAAATAAGTAAAAATAAGTAACGGTGCCAACTGATTTACGAAATGAAAACACACTATTTATACTAAGATAAAAAGACAGAACAAACAACCACAATATCAATAGCAAGAATCCGTCAGTCAATAAATGTTTGTATCACAAGATCAAAGGAATCGTTGTCAAACAAAAGCAAGAAATGAAAATAAAAACTTAGGAAGAAGGAAGATACAACAGAAAATCACAAAACATTTTCTCAGTGAATCAGACAACGAAATTACGAGCAAAATAACTGACAAAATAAATAAGAAAACAACCTGTTTTTGAACCTATTCAACTTACAATGTTAGCTAACATAAAGGCCCGGTATAAATATTATTTAAATTAAGTTTCTTAATTTACTGATCTACCTGTCGCTGAGTTATAAATTTCCAGTTTCTGAAATACCCATTATTCAGTTATATATAATACTAGCAGCATACCCGTCCTTCGTACGGAGTATATAATATAAAAAAACTTATAATTCGCAATCATGTGCAAATTCTGATAAAATATCAAATTTATTGCCCATAAAGAGAAGTTAAAAAATATCTGTTCTCACTATGCAAAATTATCTTCACGGGCAAATCTGAAGAATAAAATATCCTGGCCCCTTTTGTAAACAAATTCACACACAAAAAAAAAAGAATTGAATCAATATATGCAACCACGTACTACTTATATTTTCGCAAATTAGAAAATATGCCAGTGTGTTAGTAGAAGCTTAAACATATTGTAATATGAGTCTTAAAAATATTTACCAAAATAAAAAAGATGACGTAATAAATTGAAAGTATCAAAAATCCCCGTAATCTTAATACCAGAAGGTCGTAATTGATTCCAATATATGCCAATATATATAAAAATTTTGCCAATATACCTGTACTACTTATATTGTCGTAGATTAGAAGATATACCCGTGCATTTGTAGAAGATTACTTGTACAACGTACTATATATGAGTTTCAACAATTTTCGTCATAATGAAACAATGGCATAATAATTTGAAAATATCAATTATTCCTGAATCAACTGTCCCGAAATATCAATAATAATGATGTTTAAACCTGAAGACCGTAATTGATATTATCCAGTCAAAAATGCAATGTCAATGAAATTTATTTTATATACATATTTTTATTAGATTTAATAAAAATCGTATGGCACATAACACATTGGATCCGTTGCTAAGCGACATAATATCATCTGCTTCAAATAAATTGATGGAAATCATGTCGTCTGAATAATGTGATCTCCATGGAAGGTTTGGCGACATTTTCGTCTCCATGATATTTTTATGGATTTACAAATATTTTTATCAATTTAGTGATATTAAAAAAATTAGTTAAATGCGTTACTAAGTAGGATGGATGGACTGACCGACAAATGCTACAGAAACATCATTTCAGTACTCTATTCTAAAAAAACAAATTTAATTTCATTGATTTGGGTCATTTTTATTAATTTGGAGATATTTCCTCTAATTTGGTAAAGTTTAAGAAAAGTTACCAAGTTATTTAGAGATATTCCGCTAAATTCGTAGCTCTAAATTTGCAGATCTGAAGAATAAAATATCCATATCCGGTCTGTATATATACTAAACGAAAACACTAAAATTGTATTAGAAGATACATACATCCGTTCTACTCTTTTTCTGCTTCAACAATCGGCTAAATGAATTTATTGGGTAAACACAATATATGAGTTTATTAGCTAAACACAATATATAAGCTTTGAAACCTCTTTGCTAAAATAAATAAAAGTGTGATGTACGCAGTTCGCAATATATATAGTTAAAAGAACAATCAAACCGTTCATTTATTATGAGTTTATTAGCTAAACACAATATATGAGCTTGAAACCTCTTTGCTAAAATAAATAAAAGTAATGTACGCAGTCCGCAATATATATAATTAAAAGAACAATTAAACCGTTCATTTATAAAATATATTTTTACATCCATTTATTTATTATACAAATAGAAAAAATAATAATAATCATTAACAAACACATTTAATTCCATTCCTTTGCCGAGCAACATGATATAAGATAGAATCTTCCTCATAAAATGCGAAATTAAATAACCATTTTAATTTATACTTCTAATCGTTGAGTAAAAGCTTGTGAAATACATGGAGGTTAATACATGTAAAAACATGGAGGTAGATTTTTCCATTTAAATTCATGTTTCAAACAATTCATGCTTCCAGATAGTGACTATTTAATGCAAAAATCCTGCATCAAACTCAAAAATAAAGTTTTAATTCCCTTTGACGCTTTAAACAAACGATTTTTATCCTTTCCGTTTGGATAAACCACGGAGTTGGAGAGTAGAACTCCTATAAAAAAAGTTCCGTTTTTCATTAATATCTCGACAACCACTGGTCTTAGAAACTTAAAACTTGGGCAAAATTTATGGGGGGGCTATTTCAAGGCAACCGACAAAATTTCATTAAATTCGGTTCAGCCGTTCTCTCGTGATGATGAGACAAACGAAAGTTTGGTTTTTTACTAATATCTCGAAAACCACTGGTCGTAGAAATTCCAACCATAGACTAAATTTTAAGTGGGGTTATTTCTAGGCTACCCACAAAATTTCATCAAATTCGGTTCAGCCGTTCTCCCGTGATGATGGGACAAACAGACAGACAGACAGATTTTCAATTTTATTTATATAGATAACTAGCAGCATACCCGTTCTTCGTACGGAGTATATAATATAAAGACACTTATAATTCGGAATCATATTCAAATTATGTTAAAATATTAAATTTATTGCTCCTAAAGAGAAGTTTATGAATATCTGTTCTCATCATGCAAAATTATCTTCACGGGCAGATCTGAACAATAAAACATCCTGGACCCTTTCGAAAGCAAATATACAAAAAATATGAAATTGAATCAATATATTCAAAATAATAGTGTTAAAATTGTATGGGACCCCGTAGTATTTATATATTCGAATATTAGAAGACATAACCTGTATTAGTAGATTACATGTATAAATTGAAAATATCAATAAACCCGTAATTGATTACAATATATGACAGAATGAAAGCACTAAAATTATATGGGAATATATATACATATATATATATCCCCGTACTACTTATATTGTCGCAGATTAGAAAATATGCCTGTATGTTAGTAGAAGATTACCCTTATTACAATATGAGTCGAAAACATCTTTGCCGAAATAAAACAGATGACATAATAAATTGAAAATTTCAATTATCCCCCTAATCTTTATACCAGAATGTCGTAATTGATTCCAATATATGCCAATATATATCAAAATATATGCCTATATACCTGTACTACTTATATTCTCGTAGATTAGAAGATACCCCGTGCATTTATAGAAGATTACTCGCACAACGTACAATATGTGAGTTTTAACAATTTTTGTCATAATAAAACAATGCCATAGAATTAATATGAAAATATCAATCATTCCCTGAATCAACAGTCCACGAAAATACCAATAATAATAATGTTTAAATCTGTAGACCGCAATTGATATTATCCAGTCAACAATGCAATGTCAATGAAATTTAATTTATATACATATCTTTGTTATTCAAATCGGAAAAGATTTAATAAAAATCGTATGCCGCATAAACACATTGGATTTACATCCGTTGCTAAACGACATGACATCATTTGTTTCAAATGAATTGATGGAACTCTTATCGTTTGAATAATTCTATCTCCATGGAAGGTTTGGCGACATTTTCGTCAATTTAGCGACAATTTAAAACATCGCCAAATTTATCACCAAGTGGGACTGTAGAACCATTTTGCGACACATTGACGAATAATCATCATAATACTATGCCCTAACAAAACATAATTAATTGCATTTATTAAGCGCAATTTTATCAATTTTGCTATATTTTTATGGATTTGCAAACATTTTATCAATTTGGTGACATTTTAAAAATTCGCTAAATGTGTTACTAAGTAGGATGGAAGGACTGGCCGACAAATGCTACCTAAACATCATTTCAGTACTCTCTTCTGAGAAAACAAATTTAATTTAATTGATTTGCGTCGTTTTTATCAATTTATCCACATTTCCGTCAATTTGGTAACGTTTAAGAAAAGTTGCCAAGTTAGCGATATTCCTCGAAATTCATAACTCTGAATTTGCAGATCTGAAGAATAAAACATCCTATCCCGTCTGCATACACTAAATGAAAACACTGAAATTGCATTAGAAAATATACCCGTTCTACTCTTTTTCTGTTTCAACAATCGGCTAAATAAATTTATTGGCTAAACACAATATATGAGTTTATTAGATAAACACAATATATAAGCTTGAAAACTCTTTGTCAAAATAAAGGAAAGTGATGTACACAGTCCGTAATTAATATAATTAAAAGAACAATCAAACCGTTTACTTACAAAATATATTTTTACATCTATTTATTTATTATTCAAATAGAAAAAATAATAACAAATATTAACAAACACATTTAATTTAATTGCGTTGCTGAGCAACATAATATAAGAAAGAATCTTCCTCAGAAACTGCGAAATTAAATAACCATTTTGATCTCTTCCCCATAAAATGCAAAAATATTAACCATTTTGATTTCTGTACTTTTCATTGTTTAGTAAATGATTGTGAAGCATAAACCATGGAGTTAGATTTTCCATTAAAATTCATGTTTCAAACAATTGATGCTTTCAGATAGTGACTAATTACTGCAAAAATCCTGCACTAAGCTCAGAAATGAAGTTTTAATTCACGTTGACGTTTTAAACAAACGATTTTCATCCTTTCCGTTTGGATAAACCACGGAGTTAGAGAGTAGAAGTCCTAGGATAAAGTTCCGTTTTTCATTAATATCTCGACAACCACTGGTATTAGAAACTCGAAACTTTGGAAAAATTGATGGGGGGCTATTTCAAGGTTACTCTCAAAATTTCATTAAATTCGATTCAGCCGTTCTCTCGTGATGATGAGACAAACGAAATATTCGTTTTTTCACTAATATCTCGAGAACCACTGGCTGTGGAAATTCCAAACATGGACTAAATTTTAAGTGGGGCTATTTCTGGGCTATCTACAAAATTTCATCAAATTCGGTTCAGCCGTTCTCCCGTGATGACGGGACAAACAGACTGACAGACAGACAGACAGACAGACAGACAGACAGACAGACAGACAGACAGACAGATTTTCAATTTTATTTATATAGATTATATTTATAACCTTTTGGATTTCTAATTATAGATTAAGCATACAATTATTTTTAAAAATTAAATTATATTCAATCATATACTGATAAATAACATAAAATTATTTTCTCAGTTTAAGATTTATTTCAAACCATACATACTATTTTGGCTGAACTCTATCATGAAATGAATGATTACTATCTGTTGCCATTCTCCTTTTAAAAAAAGTGCTCCAGATTCCACAATTTGAATAAGAGCCAGTGATCGTACCATAAATATCAGCACTCTCCTTTAATAAACGAAGTTGAACGGTTGCTTTGAAAAAAATTTTTGTTGTTAGCATTGTGCTTCTATGGTAGATCACAGCGTCCAAGTATCAGTTTTGCGCTTATCATAGATCAGGTTTCCACCTATCCCTCGTCAGCATGGAATAGCCAATATTTTAATGGCAGCAAGAAAACTCATTATATGTAACAATTTTGTGAGCCTCTATACTGGCAAATTCAGTCTTATAACCATGTAGTTAGATTCAAATTTCTTTAAAATTGAGACCAGGCTGCAGGAGACTTGGCAAGGAAGGGCAAGTTCACACTCCATTGCGAGGCCAACGGCCGTACCGTGCTGAAAACACCGGTTCTCGTTAGATCACCGAAGTCAAGCAGCATCGGGTGCGGTTAGTACTTGGTGGGTGACCACCTCGGAACACCGCGTGCTGTTGGCCATCTCGGGTGCGGTATCCCCGTGGTTTGCGCGCTAGATTTGCACGCTACCACAAATGCCGCCGTGTTCATGCGGAGTACGATCACGTTAAACATGTGGGTCCGAAAGTCCTTCCGAGAGGTTGGTGGTAGGGAAAGGAGGGTACGGTCCCTGTGGATGCCTCCCCCACTGGGTTCCGGTCTAAATTGGGTGGCACTTCCCGGCCGTCCATACAGTTACCTTACACCTTTCTGGTAGGTCGGACGGTCTGGGTCTCAACAACAACAACAACAACAACAACACTCCATTGCGATTTTCCCGGCCGCCCTTTTTGCTGCTCCATGTCTTCGGCCGAGTTGGTTGGCCTGGGCATTCGACACTCCATTGCGAAGGGGTGCGGTAGCTCAGTGGTTAGCGGAGTACGATCACGTTAAACATGTGGATCCGTCAGTCCTTCCGAGAGGTTGACGGTAGGGGAAGGAGGGTACTGTCTCTTTGGATGCCTCCCCCACTGGGTTCCGGTCTAAATTGGGTGGCACTTCCCGGCCGTCCAAACTGCTACCTTACACCTTTCTGGTAGGTCGGACGGTTTGAGTCTCAACAACAACACTCCATTGCGAGGGCGCGGTAGCCCAGTGGTTAGCGCGCTGGAATTGCACTCGGTAGGCCCGGGTTCGATTCCAGCCACTGCCAAAACTGTCGCCGTGTTCACTCGGAGTACGATCACGTTAAACATGTGGGTCAGTAAGTCATTCCGAGAGGTTGGTGGTAGGGGCAGAAGGGTAGGGTCCCTAAAGATGCCTCCCCCACTGGGCTCCGGTCTAAATTGGGTGGCACTTCCCGGCCGTCCAAACAGTTACCTGACATCTTTCTGGTAGGTCGGACGGTCTGGGTCTCAACAACAACAACACTCCATTGCGACTGGCCGCCCAAATTGCTGCTCTATGTCTACGGATGAACCGGACGGTCTGGGTTTTCAGCACTACATTTTGATTTTTCGACCGCCCACCTTGCTGCTCTATGTCTTCGGATGAACCGGTCGGTCTGGGCTTTCGACACTCCATAGCGAATTTTTCCCGGCCGTCCAAACTGCTACTTATGCCCTAGGACGAGTCGGTCTATCTGGACTTTCGACACTCCATTGCGAGTTCCGAGAATACACCTCTTTTTTTTATTAAAAGGCAAAAATACGAGACTACAGGATATTTCAAAGGGCAAGTTCACACTCAATGACGCAAACCGGCCACTCAAATACCTGCTGTAAGCCTTAGGGTCAGCCGAGTGGTCTGGGTCTTCAATACTGCTCATGTCGACTGCTCATGGCGACTGCTCATATCCCAGGACGAGTCGGATGGTCTGGGTTTTCGACACTCAATAGCGAGTTCTGAGAGTACATATGTTGTTGTTGTTTAAGAACCTAAAATACGAAGATTTCATTCCATATCGTTCAATGTACATTCTAAGAAAAAAAGTCGACGCACCCCTCCAAATTATCCGATAGTAATGAAATTATACATACAAACACCTCTCGACCGACTATGAAAATGATCAAAAATTCGCAGCCAATGAATGAATAGTCGAAACTACAGCGCATTGAAACTGAGCACCATGGTGGTCTATATAAGAAGCGAACCTCGCTTTCAGGAACAAAACGTGCAGTGGGTTTCGACTGCGTTTACGTACCTTGATTGTAACAATGCCTTGCCGACGAATTCGCGGCCACTACAAGCATAAAGAATTTGAAAGAGGGCGTGTGGTCGGACTGCATGAGGTTGGATAGGCACACAGACGAATCGCTCGGCATTTGGGTAGGAGCGATGCAGCAATTAGACGATGTTGACAGGAATGGGTCCAGAATGGCAGATTTCAGCGGCAAGTGGGCAGCGGCCAACCTTTAGCGACGACAGAATAGGAAGATAGAGGGATTGTCAGAGCAGCTGTGACAGCACGAGATTCGTCGTTATGATGTTATCAACCAACCAACGAGTGATAAACACGGAAGTGACCATCCGGACCATTAATAGAAGACTACCGGAGCGGAAACTATAATCACGCCGCCCATTACGCCGCCTACCACTGACCATTATGCACCGTCAACACAGATTGCAATGGTGCCGGACCCGATCAACGTTGAATTGTTCGGATTGGGAGAGAATTGTCTTTAGTGATAAGTCCCGTTTCGAACTGAGTCCTGACGACCAGCGCAAACGTGTCTGGAGACAGCCTGGACATCGTCAAGATCCTGCTCTTACTGTCACACACCACACGGCCCGACAACAGGGAGTTATGGTCTGGGGTGCCAATTCATTTGATAGCCGGACCCCTTTGGTAGTCCTCCGTGGCACCATCACAGCACAGTGGTACGTTGCTGACATTCTACGACCCGTTGTATTGCCATTCCGTTCGCGACACCCCGGGCTAACCTTTCAGCAGAATAATGCCAGGCCACACACGGCACGCATCTCTATTAATTGTCTGCGTGTTTAAGACACATTTCCTTGGCCAGCCAGATCCCTAAATCTCTGGCCTATTGAACACATTTGGGCTGAGATGGGGCGTCGCCTGCGACAATCCCAGAATGTAGACGAATTAGCTCGTCAAATGGAGGCCATTTGGAACGACATCCCTCAGAACACCATTCGAGAACTTTATACATCAATGCCACGTCGGATAACAGCTTGTATCAAGACCAGAAGTGGACCAACGCCATATTGACGTGCGTACTTTCTGTAGATCTTCAGTACAATAAATCATTCAATTGTTCTGAAATTATAATCATTTCTTTTTTTGTACGTCCACATTACACGTACTAAATTTTGTCTCATTTGGATAACTCTTTCTTGGTGCGTCGATTTTCTTGTCTTTAACTGTAGTTTGAAGAATCACAACGCATATACAATTCTTGTTGCCACCTGCTATTTAGGCGTAAGGTGCCCCATTGAAATCACACACATTTGCAACATATACATTGAATCATGTATAGCATCTTTAAAATATGAAAAATTGCTGCTTTATTTTACCTTATTCAAACTAAGCGTACCAAAAAATATCGCTTGAAAGAATACGAAAATTATGTCATAAAAGTAAAATATCAATAAATATTTAATCGATGATCCATGCTGGATGACAAGTAACCAGTTTAACGGTTCTTCTGCCTCTATTACTCCAAAGTGTTCTTCAGTTTTAGATTGGGATGTATTTTTAATATTTTAATGTCACTAAACATTTCAGTAATCTAGTTAATGCTTTATCAATGACGCCATACTTCTCCGAGGTTAGTCTAATTTTTGTTTTCACTTTTATTCTTTTTCTGCTCCGCTGAGTTCAGATACTTTGTATTTTATTCCTTTTTTAACTGCTTGCTTATGTAGTTCATGTTTCCTTGATTATCAACTTTTACTCATACTTTTCATTTGTCCCACTAGGTGGCGCTTTTACGCTGCAATCTGTCATTTAGCGATTTTTTGTTCAACTAACTTAGTCTTGCGCTTTTTTACATGATTAGGTCCGTGCATGTTGAATTGAAGAACGAAATTTGGTACAAAATTTACAGTTTGTGAATACTGGAAACCTATTGCTTTTATAAGCAATCGAATGTTCAGAACCCCCCTAAATTTTCGAGTGAAAAAGGATACGGTTAAAAATCATCAAAAAATCAAAACCTCTAAAGTTACGTAAATAGACGTTTCTTATGCAATTTTTCATTAGAAAACGATTAACATAAATTTTAAAAAGCTAGCATGAACCGTTCTCGAGATATTGCACATTTTCAAAAAAATTATCAAAAAATTTTGTAAAATGAGAAAAAGGATTTCCTACTGAGAAACTTGTTCACTTTTCATATGTAATATCATGCGACACATTTGTTGACATCATTCTCGTGAATCTAGTTTGTTTCATTCATGCAAAAAGATACTGTGAGTAATACTTTTGTATGTGAACGCCAATTGTCATTTATCTGCTATAAGAATAAATTATTTCTCCGTTCATAACGATTTTCGAGATTTTAGCGACGAATTTGACGGAATGTCGCCAACTTGTCGACTTTTTAAATGTTGCCAAATCAAAGAAAATCTCGCCAAATCGATAAAAATGAAGCTAAATCAATGAAAATAACGGCTCGTTGACGAAAATTCAATATTTTAGAAAAAATACAAGTATATACTATAAAAATAACCTATTTTGTTTTTACTGTAAAAGTCATTACATTATATAAGAAAAGTCATATGCTGCCCACATTAGATTTTTTTAAATTATACCACTTTTTATAGCGTGATCAAATTCGTTAATACATACTTTACCTTGTTTCAATACAGATATTTCAATAGTTATTGAATTATTTTATCCGGATCAGCACTTTTATTCACTGATCATTGTTTACGACTTTAAGAATGTAAATAAATTCTATTTAAATTTTACTGGAAATTGCGGATTATTGCTATCTGTAAAGTATCTTTAAATTCTTAACATTAGCTCGGATGTTCGAAGAGGAATTTTGAAAGAGAATGCCGCAATAGAATAAGTATTAATGCCTTTTCAAACATTTTAATTCTGGTTTAAAATAAATGTATATCTTAAGGAATAAACTTCAGAGGAATTTAGAGAATACATTGAAGACGTTGAGTAATTATCGATTCATTTTAACGTAATTAACAATCTATTGTCATTCAAATAATTTAAATAACAAATATTCCTAAATTACCATTTAATCAGTACGAAATTGCTTAGAATGAATTATATTCTATTTTTTATATGAGAATAAGCATTTTCTGGAATAAAGTATAAAAATAAGTCTATAAGAACATAAATTTGAAATGAATTATATAATAATATGATTCCTGTACAATTCCTTGCTATCAAAAAAAGGCTAAAAATTCTTCAATTGCTGAACATTCTGGGAACTCTTATCCTGTTTTTAACTTTTCGGAATCCAAGATCATATTTTTGCACCAAACTCTATTTTTGAGTAATTCTAGAAAGTATATCTGCTACTTTTCAATCAAATTCCCTTGTGACGATAATTGTCTCTTGGAAATCTCTGGTAAAATTTTTGTATCCCGATCTGGGTCCCTTATTTTACTTTTTTGTCTTCCTTTTTCCGCATTCATTTGACGATATTAGTTTATATAGCCTCTGACACTAGTTAATTATTTCATATTTTAATTTTACCTGATTATTTTGCGGTTGTTTTAAAATAATTTCTACTTATTTTTCTTATTTATATTTTTTACAACTAGTTTAAAGGACTCGTATTTTTACTTTCCTTATATACATAATGTATAAGGAAAGTATTGTTTCGGGGTCGAAAATTCGAATTCGAGTTTTCGACGGGAGAGCACGTTTCAAGCATCCTTGATCACGAATCAAACATTTTTGAGGTGATGTCTGTGTGTGTGTGTGTGTGTCAGTGAGTCTGTGGAGACGATATCTTACGAACGAATGGAGCGATTCAAATAAAATTTGATAGAAAAATCACAATCCGTGAATACTGGAAGCCTATTGTTTTTAAACACAATTGAATGTCTAGAATCCCCTAAATTTTTGAGAGAAATTTTGAAAAAATCATCAAAAAATCAAAATCTTTAATAAAGTTACTTAAATAGACATTTCTTATGTAATTTTTCTTTAGAAAACAATTGACATAAACTTTAGAATGCTAGCATGAACCGTTCTCGAGATATTGCACATTTAGGTGGCATCATTCTCGTGGATCTAGCTCGTTCCATTCATATGAAAAAATACTTTGAGTAATACATTTGTATTTGAACGCCAATAGTCATTTATCTGCTATAAGAATAACTTATTTCTCCGTTCATAACACTTGGCGAGATTTTGGCGACGAATTTGGCGGAATGTCGCCAACTAGGCGACTTCTTCAAATGTTCCCAAATTAACGAAAATCTCGCCAAATGGATAAAAATGACGCTAAATCATAGGTTCTCAAACTTTTTTGCCCACCGCCCACTTTGAGAATATTTTTGTTCCTAATGCCCCCCCAATTTTTTTTACTTGCGAATCTGAAACAGCTATTGCCACGATTATATTTAAACGTGTAATATTATATACTATAGTCGTAAGATAGGATATGGCCCTATCCTAATTTCCGAGTTTAAAGAAGACTGTTTCAATGAGAACAACTAAAACGCATACTTAATTATATTGAAAAGTATTTTTATTAACATTCAAAAGACATTGAATTTATAACTTATCTAATGAGAAGGTTGAATTAGATGGAATTTGGTAATATCAGGCTCTTAATTTTACTCAAAAACAACCGTAAGTCGCCGCGTTCAGTAACATGGAGCCGATTTCTCTTTTCAGTTACCAACGTTGCTACATCACTAAATCCACGTTCAGCTAAATAGGAAGATGGGAATGCTATCAGAAATCGTTGAACAATCGACCATAATCCTGGGTACAGTTGCAAAATCGGCTTCTGCAGCCAAAATTCTTGGTAGCCGTTCTTGAATTTAGTTTTTAATTCCTCATTTGTCGTCAGTTCTATTAGTTCTTCTTCTAACTGGGATGATCCTGTTGTGTTGACATTTGAAAAAGGATCCAAAACCCAGTCTGGTATGTCCATGTTTAAAATGTCCTGGAATCGTTCCTTGAAATCACTGTGGCGGTTTTCCAAGTGTTGACAGTAAACAAGCAAGTCGTCGTGCTTGAATGATACTGCTGATAAATTTGGGAAGTTATTGAATTCGCGTCTGCCGATATTTCTTTTGTATAATAGCAGTTTGGACACGAAAGCAGCAACGCTATTTTTTGTCTTAATCAAGTTTAAGTCGCCACCTTGAAGTTGGAGATTGACATCATTAAACAATTTATACAGGTTTGACAAGTACGCAATACCGTTCTTTGATGAGATAAGGTTATCGCGCAATTCCGTGTCTTTGTTTCCTAGGAACTCTATCACAGACTCAAACAGATTGTAAAATCGAGTCAAACAAGTACCTTTTGACAGCCAGTGCACCTCTGTATGAAGCAGTAATCGGTTGAAATCTTCATCACTGGCAATGCAAAGCTGACTAAATAATCTGTCATTCAACGAGTTATTTCTGATTTTATTAACTGCTCTGATAACATATTGCAGTGATGTATGGAGGCGTTCACTCAAATTTTTCGCAACCAAATGCTGGCGATGAATTACGCAATGCACGTCAGGAACTTTATTTTTTAAGCACGCTATGAAGCCTTTGTGAAGCCCTGTTATAGCCGGTGAGTCATCCGTAGCAACTGACAAAATATTATTAAAAGGAATTTCCTTTTCGTCCAAAACTTTTCCAGTGTATTAAATATGGTTTCTCCTTTTGTATCTTAATGTAATGGAATCTTTAAGTTCAATTTTCATCCACTTCCCGAACTACCGAAATATGTGAATTTTCGCACACGTGATAAAAATGATTAAAATACATACAATAACAAAAATTAACCAATATTAAAGTTTACTTTAGTTAGTACGTGATTAGCGTGTTTTTTGTCTTTTTTAAACTATATTTTTTTAATCTGCCCACCGCCCCTCCGTACCATCTCAACGCCCCCTAATTTTCTCTGGGTCTTCTACTGCCCCCCTAAAAGTCTCAAACGCCCACAAGGGGGCGTTATCGCCCACGTATAGAACCTTTGCGCTAAATCGATGAAAATGACGACTAATTAACGACAATTCAATATCTTGGGAAAATATAAGTATCGACTACAAGAATAACCTTTTTGGGGGGCTGTAAAAGTAGTAAATTCATTGCATTATATAAGGAAAGGCATGTGCTGCTCACATCAAATTTTTTCTTTTTGTGGCATTATCAAGTTTTTCTTCTACCTTCAACTACGTGTGTTGTTGGAGTTGGCCCTTTTTCATTCATTCTTTATTTTCTGCTATTATTTCTTTTCCACTTTAGATTTTACCGTTCATTCTTAGTATTCTGCCTCTCGTTTTCCTGTTTCATTCTCATTGCGGCTTTGTTAACATTAATCCTACCTTTAACTACTCGTACTATTCTGCAGCAGTTGGATCTTTTTCATTCATTCTTTATTTTTTGCTATTCTTTTTTCCTCCGTAGCGTTACCGTTCATTCTTAGCACTATGCCTCTCGCTTTCTTATTTCATTTATTTTTCCTCTTTCATTTCTCTTTACGGCGTTGTCAACTTTTATCCTACCTTCAACTACGTGTGCTATTCTGCTGTAGATGGATCTTTATCGTTCATTCTTTATTTTCTGTTATTGTTTCTTTTTCTCCGTAGTTTTACCGTTTATTCTTACTTTCCTTCCTCTCGCTTTCTTGCTTCATTGGGGTTTTCACTTTCATTTATTTTTGCAGCGTTGTCGACATTTTTTCCTACCTTCAGCTACATGTACTATTCTGCCGTAGTTGACGAACTTACTTAGAAATGAAATCACCTTTCTTGCCGGTTATGAGAAGACAACTTTCTGCTTTCTAAACCGGTTGATCAGCATATATTTGAGTTAATGTTACATTTGTGAATTTTTATATTATTGAGTACTCCTTGTAGTATTTTAGATTTTGCTCAACAGCTGTAAGAGATATCGTTATATGATGTTCAATTATCACTCCATTAAAATTAATTGCGCTCAGAATACAGCACAATATCCAGAGGAAGAGTCACCATAGGCATTCTCGTACATTATAAGACCATAATGTTCAAATCCGTTAAAATCATATACTTGTATCAAATATAAGTTCTCACAATTTTCAGATTTGCATTTGGTTGCCACCTTCTAGTCATAGTGACTCTTTTACTGTCTCATATTACTCCATAGAAAAATAATGTTTTCTTAAATTTTATTTGATTTCACAGTTTAATTTTAGATTTTATGAAGCATATTATGTAAAGCGTATATTGTTGATAATTAAAAAATTTATATATCAACATACTATTTAGTAAAATAAGTAATTAAAAAAATAACAGATATGGAACATACACTCCCATATTGAAAACACAACTTGTAAGGTTCCAGGTATTGGGAATCTTTAATCTCGCAACCGCACGAGAGTAATGTGAGCGAAGAAAATTTAATTTTATGCATAGCAGAGAATGTCACTTTCAAATCATTAAGAATCCTAGCAATTTTATGGCAAGAAATCTTAATAACTGATCATAAAATTGCTAGAATTTTCGATAAGTTTGATTTCAAAGTGATTTTCTCCCCTATGAACATTTTTGTTTTGTTAATGATCCTATTGAACAGTTCATTAATTGGGGCTCTTATCAAATCCCATGTCAATGTGGACTATCACACATAAATCAAAATAAACTATCCCTAAAGTACCGTTTCAAGTTATAGAACATTAAACTTGAGTAAAAAGACCAAAAATTAAGAAATCCCCAATTGCTAATTATTGTTGGATGACTAATCACCGGTTTAATTTCCTTCTGCCTTCATTGTTCAACGGTGCTCTTTAACTTTTGACTTAAATTTCTTTAAATCTTTTCACGAGTAAAAATTAATGATTTGTCAATAACTCTATATTACCGAGGTTCGGCATGACCATGTCTAATATTTTGTTTCTCTGAGTTTATATTCTCTGTCTTTTACTTTTTCGTATCTGCTACTCATGTTCATATTTCATTGTTATTTTTTCGTTTTATTTTTCTTTTGTCATACTAGGCAGTGCTATTATAACAGATTTTATTGTTTTGGCATTTCGAGTTTAACCAATATAGTGTATCTCTTATTTGGGGTTTTAGGTCCAGACTTGTTGCAGTGAAGAAGGGAATGCAAATGTTTTTCCAAACCTACATCTGCTCATTTATCTTCATTTCTGATGTATTCTATGTTGTAAACCATGTATTCTACATTGTAAATGTTTCCCAAAGAAGGAAATCCAAAAGGAGGAAATCCAAAAGAAGGAAATCCAAATATTTTCCCAAACTTACATCTGCTTATGTATCGTAATTTGCTCTGTATTCTGTGTTGCAAACTATGTATCCTATGTATTCTATGTTGCAAATGTTTTTCCAAACCTTCATTTCTGATGTATTCTACGTTGTAAACTATGTATTCTATATTATAAATGTTTCTCAAAGAAGGAAACCCAAAAGAAATGAATCCAAATATTTTCCAAACTTAGATCTACTTATTTATCATAATTTCTGCTGTATCCTATGTTGCAAACTATGTATCTTGTGTATTCTATATTGTAAATGTTTTTCCAAACCTACATCTGCTCATTTATCTTCATTTTCGTTGTTGACTCAAGCGCCAAAAGTCATGGGACACCTCTTTATCATGTTGGGTCACCTTTAGTTAAGCGAATTGCAGCAACTGGACGTGGCATGGACTCAACTAGTCGGCGGAAGTCTCCAGGAGCAATATTCAGCCGTGCTGTCTCGATAGCATCCCATAATTGCGTGAATGTGGTAGATGCTGGAATTTAGGAACGAATGGGCTCTTTCGATCATATCCCAGATACGCTCCAAGGGATTTATGTCTGGCGATATAGGTGGCCAAATCATGTGCTGGAATTGTCCAAAATGCTCCTCAAACTAATCGCGAATAATATGGGCCCGGTGACACGGAACATTATCATCCTGGAACATTCCATTGTTATTGTTGTACGTGAAGTCCATAAACGGCTGCAAATGGTCATCACGCAGCTGAACATAGCGCTTTCCTGTCAATGACCCGTTCAATTTGACCAGAGGACCCAATCCATGCCAAATAAACACTCCCCACACCATTATGGAACCACCACCAGCTTGCACAGAGCCTTGTTGACACGTTGGATCCATATCCTCATGCGATTTGCGCCACACCCGAACGCGACTATCAGCTCGTACTAAATGGAAACGTGACTCATCAGACCACGCTACCTTCTTCCAGTCATCTAGGGTCCATTGCATGTGTTCGCGAGCCCAGGGGATGGTTTGAATGATGTGCTGCAAGTAAAGGAATTCGAGTCGGTCTTCTGCAGCTGTACCCGATCAACGCTAAATTTCGCTGCACAGACCTCACAAATACGCTTTTAGCGCTCTCCCTATTCCATGTGGTAGTCAGTTGACGCAGTGTCGTTCATCTGTTAGCACGGACGCTTCTGCTCAGACGTCACTGATCTCGATTATTCTGCAGACGTGACTGCCCACTGTGCTGTCCCCTGTGGAAAGTAATGTCTTCCATGATGTACTCTTGATATACCCCTGATACTGTCGAGCGAGAAATCTTCAAAGTCTCAACAACTTCCGAAATGCTATGCCCCATACGTCGAGCCCCAACTATCATTCCACGTTCAAACTCGGTTAATTCCCATCGGGTAGTCTTTATCACGTTATTTAACGTTTCACAAGACATTCAAAAGTCCAATGGACAACACCGACAACCCTCTAACTCTTTATATCCCTTTAACGCGATTCGAGCTCCACTTGTAAATTTGCATACTGATATCCCATGAATTTTGCCATTTGAGTGAAATCTATGTTGTATACTATTTCATTATTGAGGTAAATAACTGTCATTAATTTTCAATGTACTCCATTTGATTCATGTTCATTTACTCCAGAAATTGCAAATTACAATATCCTTACAAAACTTCATTCCAAAAACAGTTCTTATTTTAACTAAACATACTTTACAAAGATTGCTCCCAAAATGATAAATTCACTGAATTTAATTTGAATATTA